>VWZK01005930.1:12785-25857 GCA_013396935.1 Baryphthengus martii
TACTTCTTATTTTGATCCTGCAGTTTCACTGACTTAAGTTGATGGCTTTAGGTATTAAATCATTGAATGAGGCTTACTTATGAAACATCTAGACTTCTAAACGATTTCACCTAAGCTCTCTGGGACATCCAGTTGATTGCGAGCACAGAATTGCAAAGAATTAAAAACTGTGATAAAACTGCTGATAAACTGTGGAAAGTACAAAAATAACTAGTCATTTAAAACATTGCTATTGGAAAAATACTGCTAAGAAGCTGATGGTTCTGACTAATACTACAGGTGAAAAAGGGAATTAGCTTAACAGCCAAACACCATTACAAAACCAGTAAAATTTCCATGGTTGCTTATTTCAAAGATAAAACTTTAGAAGTCAGAACAACTGTCCTCTGAAGTTCTTGATCCCTCCCTTGGCAATGACAGTGTTTTTGTTTTGTCAGCGGCCTGAATGGATACAGCTACTATACTGTATAGAATAATTGTATTATATGGCAGATAAAACAAGGGGTATGCATCAGATTATAAATAATTTAATTTTACAAAGGAATTTTACATCTTAATCTGTTCGACCATCACTTTCACTTAGTCTCTGAAATAAAATTATGTTATTGTATTCCTTGCTATAATCTAATATTTCACCCATAAGGAAATGTCACACCACGTTTACAGAAATCTAGGGGCCTCTAAGCCAGATTGGAAGGTCATTCTGTTTGAGCATTGTAAATGAACCTGTCCAACAAAGTTTTGATTAAGGACAAGCAAGGACTCATTATATAGTCTATTTACCCAAATGCCAACAAAAGCAATGTCAAGGCTGTTACTGTCTGTCCTTTGAAATTTGAAATGGTATCAAGCATACAAGAATTTATCCTTTATTATCAAGTCTGGCAAGAAATTGTATTTTAAAAATATATTTTTTTGTAGAAGATCATTATGTTACAGTGCAAATAACTTTAAACGAAATAATATTTTGCTAAAATTAGAGAAACTGGATTTTAGTATTATGAAAAATATGAGTGTGTGTTTGTTTAAATAAACTGTATTATCAGATTTAACTATCTTTTATAGCCTTCCTAAACTACTACATAGTCATGATTAAGTTCTAACAAGAGACTTTTTTTGCAGCAAACTGTGACTCCCTTTCTTATATATGATCGTGTATATGTACCTTCACTGTATGCACCGTCAGGAAACATGACTGCAATCTTGAAAATGGCTTTCACTTCACTTAGCTAGTGTTGACACTAGATGTTGGGAGAAACGGAGATGTAGCTGTGAGTGGCGCCTAAGTCACTGATCAATCTGTGTTCCTCCACAGGCAAACACAGTACAAGAATGATGTTTCTTGTGAAAGGCCAGGGATCAGTCAACATATTCTGGTTATATACAATAACTTTTGTATTCTGACTATTGCTTTGTAGTGGTATTTGTCTATTTTGTAGCATTGTGATGTGGTCTCAAAATCATTAAGTTGGCCAATCTTTTAGCTGAGATTTCCAAAGACAGTGCAAAACCAGCAAGTTGCTGACTAATACCTCCAGTAGTAAATCACATATTTTGAGCTATACAGGGGTGACCTGAGTCAAAGCATTTCAGTGCCTTTCTAATAATATTTTTACCCACTCTCATTCCTACCTGCATTCCTGATTTACTTGAAACCTCTACCTATAGATGTGAGGTATGGAGAACGTTCTGCTTGAAAAGAAAGCTAGTATAAATTAGAGTTATAGATTGGAGTTACAGAGTCTAATATGGGCACTAGATGGAAGATCTCAAAAGAAGCAAGATTTTTCCTTTCTTGATCACCACAGTCCATTTTGACCCCTAAATAAAACTAACATAATTGAACCGAGTTAATTTGAGCAATTGGAGTTGTCAGGAATAAAATAATCTCTATCTTCCTTTTTTTTATTCCAATCAAATTGCTACATGAGTAGTTTTGTCATGATATCACAGAATTTTACATGATAACACACACACACAAAAAAAGAGGTCATATTTAGACCTGAGAAAGGGAACAAACCTTATTCTGATAAACTGAGACTCCTCATGTCAGGAATGTGGAGTATACATAGGGGGAAATGAATTTTATGTAGAAAAGACAGTATTTCTCTGTTAATCACTGTGTATAAATTTCTGCATTCTGCAGCGCAAATCCTCAAAGGTCCAGTGTATCAAATTGCAATGTATTTGGTTCCTTGAACCACACAGTGCTGTCAAAGTCCTCAAAGGAATGGTGATATGGTGATGGGTGATACATAGCATGATCTTTTATCATACCAGGCTGATTTCTTGATTTTCTTAAAGGCTTCATTCAGCAGTGGGCCCACATTTCCTCTGGACTTGCTTTTGCCTCCAATATACTTTAAAAAGCCTTTCTTGTTGTCCTTGACCTCTCTTGCCAGGTTTAGTTCTAAGGAGGCCTTAGCTTTCCTTGTCGCATCCATGCACCCTCTGACAACTTCCTTGTATTCTTCCCAAGTGCTCAGCCCCTTCTTCCATGTTCTCCTTCTTCCTCTTAAGTTTATTCATTAGCTCCCTAAGGATCACATATGGGTATGAGTTTCACTAGAACAGGGAGGCATTCCTCTCTAGTGCAATCTCTAATGTAGCAAAGACTGTCAATTTCTGTCAAGAAATTTTGTAAGACCTGCAGATGAGCCTTGGAGCTTGAACGTGCTATGGTACAGGCAGATTATCTTCTTCAGGCTTTAACTTCTTCCATTAGAGATGAGTTTGACCAAAGGTGTGAGCACTCAGGGCAGTCAGCACTAAATTTCTGTCAAATTCTCCTGCATTAGGAATAATGCTTTCAAATATGTTAAACAACATTTATGAAGTCCAAGAGTGGAAATGTATACTCTGCCACACTGAAGATTTGCATTATTTTCCCACTGCTGATGTAGGATAGGTCTCTGAACTCATGGAGGAACAAATGGTATTGAGTGGCATAAATTTCCAAGTGAAAGAATAATCAATTATCCGGGTTCGTACAGCGTTCCTGAAGATGTAATTGACGTTTCTGGAAACAGCATTGGAACTACTGTTTACCAGCAGCTGTCATGTCATTATTGGAAGTGCCATTTATTAAAAGAAGCTTGTCAGAAAGGAGACGTGTGCACTAATTACTTGGTAGCTTATCTGCACATCTCTGAGTAAAAAGGGAGCAGCTGCAAAGTGAGAGCGTCGTCCCTCTAGTGGCCAATAAGGGCATTGTAGAGTCCAGCATGGCCAAACATTCAAGAATCCTTCAAACTTCAAGCAACAGAGGGAAGGGAAAGTGCTTGCCTGAGCCAAGGCTATCACAGGGGCAGGGAAATGGCTCTGAGAGTGTTTCTCCCAAATACCCTGGGTAAAATATGTGTGTTTTTTTGTTTAGTTGATTTGTTGTTTTTTGTTTTGTTTTCTTTTCTTATGAAATACTATGTTTAAGAACAAAATGGAGGGAACAGTTAATGATTTATTTAGTGATTATAAGAAGTATGAATAAAGTATGACTGATGGCTAATCAGCTTTCACATTTCCACACTGCTTCTGTAACAATTCTACAATTAAAGCAAGTCAATGCATTTAATACATTTTATGCTCAACAGGATATTATGAGGAACTAATCCAAAGAGTAAAGGACTCTGCAGGTGTACAGAAGCCTTTCACAATAAGCTATAAAAGTGATTAATTTGGGGTACTTTCAAGAAGGTAGTGGATAACATGTGTGTCCCATTATTTATCAGAATGGATTGTCTCTTGAATGCCCTCCCTTTAATGTTTGTCAGCCAGACACACTGCAAATCGTCTGTGCCTTTAAGCTTTTTTCCCTTTAAACAGTGCAATCATGTTATACATTCCTTGCCGATTGCTTTTACCTCTTAATTCAGTCCCTGGCATTCCACACTTGCAAACTAAAACCAAAATGAGCTGAGTCCCTGGTTAACATCTATTTATTAAAGATGATCTTTCATGTGTAGAAGTACTATGACATTTGGCCTGATTTACTATACTAACATTTCCAACTTGGCCCTGGGTAGGGAGCTGTGCTAGTAGAGCTGCACCCAATGGTGAAATAGTGCCTAATCAGTATTTATGAATAGGGTTTTGGAAGTCGCTAAAGAGCAGAGCTTTCACAATGGACTGGGGAAGAGGTTTTACTTTCTTAAAATGCAAATACTGCTGAGCTTTGGGAATCTATATGGCACATTAGGATTGGAAAGCTTTCATTTTTAAATTGCAGTTAAAAATATGTAATGTAATACTGTCAGTAATTTAAATGAAGTGTACATCTTTCAGCCATTTGTTGAAGTTCTAACAAATGTGGAAATATACCCCCTCCCCTTTCTTTTCTTTCCTTTTTTTTTAACTTGATGTTTTATGGGGAAGATTGCATTTTGGGAAAAGAAAATAATATTTTGGTGTTGAAGGAAGACCTGTAGGGCTAACGCTATACAGTAGTAACAGGTTGTCAATTGCATAATGTATATGGTTTTCTGAAGTCTGGGATCAGTTCTTTAGAATGACCAGTTCTAATATTAGCTTCTTTCAGACATCTGGCCTCATGGAGCAAGCCCAAGCTATGAAAGGGAGCTGCATCCATAGATTTTTATGTTACTGGTGACCCATCTAGCTCCATAAGTTACAGTCACTGAGACATGACCAGGACTGTGTTGGAATCTTGTCTCTTTCTGTTCTCTAAATGTGGAGATCAGATTGCTACTCTCTTTTGTGTCATGCAGCTCCCTTCATCTGGTTACCTAAGCAAGTCCATTTTTAAATCTTCCTCAAGTTCTGGACTTGTGTACTTTCCTTCCTCAGGAATTTCTCCAGTGGTTCCATGCCTAAAATTTGATATATCAGTTGAAGTCTTTCAAATACATTTCCCAATAGCTGAGGAATGTGTAAGAGTATATTATTTTCATTACAAGCTGTATTCCAGTTTATGTAGTCACACTGATTATTGCTTTTTTTCCCATTATATCAAAACATTTTTAGTTACTATTACATTTGTGATGCAGGATAACTTTTAGATTATTTTCTGCAAACTCTATTTATGTAGCACATTGTTCTTGTTTAAGTGTCGAAACTTCTGTTTGTCCTGTTTTAAAACGCATCCTCTGTTTTGTGTTTTTTTTTCAGTTGGTATTTTAAAAAGTATTCTGTTGTCATGTTTAAGAATATCTTTGGAAATTTTAGAGAGGAATACTTGCATTTAAGCACAAAATCAGAAGGTATGCAGCTGATCTGTAAAGCTCTGCATCTCTACTACATATGGTGACAATGACTTCTGTGTCTTCCTGCTACGTGAGAGGAACATGTCTCTTCTTGAATTCCCTTCAAGAGCTGAGTATGCCAAGCAGTAGACTTGCACATCTGTGCTTAGGCTGTTGTAGAAGACATATGGGAAACAATCTGGTTGAGCTAAAAGAATAAACCTGAAGATTGCATACCATAATGAAAACTTGAGAAATGTGTGCGCTAATCCTATGATGAGAAACAAGCAGGAAACCTTTCAGTAGAACACAAAATTCAGCATTAGTGAGCTAAGGAAATAGGCTCACACAGTTGTCCCAAGTAGGTCTCAAGAGAGCTATAAAGTTTTGTATGACCAAGTAGTTCCTACAGGAACAGGCTGCCCAGAGAGGTTGTGATCTCCTTCTCTGGTGATATTCAAAACCCTCCTGGACACGTTCCTGTATGACCTACTCTAGGTGATTGTGCTTTGGCAGAGGGGTTGGACTAGATGATCTTTTGACATCCCTTCCAACCCCTAACATTCTGTGATTTTGTGATTCTGTATGATTCTGTAAGCTTGACTTTTGAATGTATGGCTTAATATTTAGAGTGTAATTTTAGAGAAAGATTTTCTACTACTGGAAATAATTAGAAAGATCAGTAGGATATATTTTAGCATTTGTTCTACCTATGGGAACCAGCAACATTGCACATGCACACTTTGTTCAACATGTCGAATGTTGACCTAGAACAAGATCAGCAGAGACATTTGACTGTATTTGATTTCAAATCATTTACTCATAATGCTGAAACTTTATTCTGTTTTGGTGAATCTCAAGGGAAAAATATCCTTTGTAACATATATCATTACTAACAGAAAACGTGAGTTAATAAAGGCTTCAATTTTCATTGCTAAAAGAAAATAACTAAGAATTTAAGAATTAACCTAGGCATTCTGAGTTACAAATAACTAGCTTCAGATTATCTAGTTTTGTTAGAGTCTTTTGCAAACGCTTTGCTCCAAATAAGCTGGGAAATTAGTATATTTATCTGATGTAAAGTGCAGACAAAAGGGTATATCTTGCCCTGAATCTATCAACACAACTTTCTGTTAGTAATGAAAATGCTATGAATGGGTCTAGGTATAATATGGTACATATGCATACAAAATGTCTGTGCAACTGAGTGTGGAAGTTAATATCCTTAAGTTATTCCTTCTCTTGCATATATGAATATACATGATTTCATTTTGAACTGCATCTTTTTGCAATAAATCTTCCAAACTAGTCAGGAACATAGTCACTTGATGTCAAAAACTCTGCTAGATTCCTCTGCAAGCTAATGATATTCACTAAGAGTAAAAAGCAATTATTTCTAGATCTTCCAAAAATATTATAAAAAAATAAGACTAGGAAGAGTTTTCACATATGACCACAAAAGGTACGGCCCGTATAGAGAATTCTTCCTTTCCTGGCTAGGAAATAGCAAGTTATTGAAAATTAGTTGGAGGGAGCAGAAAAAAAGCCCAAAACGTAAGGGAAAAAGCCACAGAAGATTTTATTGTTAGATCAAGGAGTTGTTAACAAGGATGGTCTTAAACCCCTCTTTTCTCTGTTTCAGTTTGAATGATTATCTAGCCAGTTTCAGTTCTCCAAGGCAAAGCTGTCAGCTGAGGCTGGGGAACTGTAAAATCAGAAGTGCTCACAAAATTACAATATGCTAATATTGCTCACTTATGTAACATGGCCTGTGACTGCAGCGGGTAGAGCAAATACGTAAAGACCAGCTATGTTAAATGTAAAGATCATTTTTTTCTCCTTTTTATTTTCTTTTCCTTGCTGCATGAAGGTGATCTGAGTATTTTATTCTAACACTGTAGTACAGAGACTTACTTCCAGGATTATTCATCATCTTAATATATGTACTAGACGTAAAAATAATAGTGAGACAATATTACAATTGAATTTTAAAAACTCAAACTATTCCAGTGTGCTTTGCCAGTTCATTGGTGATCTATTCATGAAACAGCTAATACAACAGTTTATCTTCTGTAATTGTTTTCAGAGTGACTTGGTACACCTCTTAAAAAAAAAAAAGACCGGAGAATCATCTTTCACAAAATGCTATGCACATGTTGCTTAGAAGGCTAGCATGGACCAATTCAGCCATCAGAGGCTGGAAGGAGACCACATGGACTCATTTCTCCATGGTTTTGTGCTGCTGGTTCATGAAATTTATGACTCCTGTATGAGCTTAATTCAGTTCATGGTGAGAAATTGTTATGAGGCAAGCAAGGAACACATTCATTATACGATACAGCCCATTATATTGTTTAATCCTCTCAGCTCTTCACTGGGTTAAGCAATCATTCAAATCGTGTTTTATTCAAATGTTTTTCCTGTAGAAGCGAGTAGCCGAGTAAAGGTCACAGTTAGAGGACATTCAATGCATACATGGGTGTGGCATAGTTTATATGATAACAGTGGTTGCTGTTGTAGCATTTTGATCTTTGTTGTCAGGTGTTTTTTCAATCAATTACAAATTGTACTTGCTTAAGCAAAAGAATTCTGTAGTAAATAAAATTGTTCCTGAACTCTTTGGTAAAAATACTTTGTGATAATGATAGCAAGAACAACAATTTTAAGAAAATATTAATTTTTTTTTTCCTTCACTGCTAAAGAAAAATATTAACATGAACTAGAAAAATCGTATGAGAAAAATATTCACTTCTAGAGAAGGCCACAGGCTGCAAAGAGAGTAACAGACAATTGGGATGAATTTCCTCACTTCTTTTGCTGTGATGTTTTCGAAGATATTATCATTTACTCAAAGATTTGTCTTTTTTTTTATCTAGAGGAGGTAAGAAGAAATGTGTTGTTTCTCCTGCAGCGTCTCTTGCTCATACACATAAATACATACACATACACATGAGCAGGGAAAATCTCCATCTTCTAATTCCCCCATTTTGTTTAAATATATTACCAATGGTTTGCCACATAGTTTTATGAACTTGGTGTCATTCAGGCTCTGGTACCTGAAGTACTTCTGCAAGTTTCTTCAAAAACGGCAGGGAGCAGTTTGCTCCTGGGAAACAGCTTGGCAACTAGGAAGGGTAGTATTTATTGTTACAAAGCTATTGCCAGAATTATCTAGAGCAGACTTGAATGCATGTGCAACACACATCTGTACATTCCTCGTTGCTGTACTATCCCTGTGCATTCAACAGGCCTGTCTTGACAACACCTTTTTGAAACTGGAAACTGTTTTTATATCTATTTCATAGGTGGAAGTTAAAGCGAGGCTTTGTAGTTCACCTGCAGCACTGCAGGAACTGAATCTGACCTCCCAAGGGCTTAGCCAGATGCTCCTAACCTGCAAAGTAACCGCAGCTTTAGCAGAGTAGAACTCTCATCTGATTATTTTGTCAGCTGAGCAAGTTTTTGCAGCTGGATTCATCTTATTTTTGTAAGACAAAAGACATTTTGAACGTGGGCTCCTAATTTTAGTTCGCGAAGTGGTGCTTGACTGAGACAATTGACACCGTTGTTCAGGAAATTCTGTCATATTGAAAAAAAATAGCAGAGGAACTAGTTCTTATTCTTTAACATAGCAGCAGTCTGTAACTCATAAATCTTATTTCTGCCACTGGCTAGCGAGGCAGGGCTGAGCAAGACTTTTTACTTCCCACTGCATCAGTTTAAAAATCTGTAACTGATCCTGTATTTTCACTTCCTCTGTGAAGCTGTGATCTACTTGTGAAAGAGCTAGATTCTATTGTCCACAGCAGAGGTATATTTATATAAATGTAAATTGCATGTAAAGTAGTTGGATTCCTTCATTGTCATTCTCACAGTCTTTTTCATTAATGTTTAAATTCAATTCAGCATCTATTTCCTCATTTACAAGCACTGATCCTTGTGTCAAACAACAAGTACTAGCAAGCAATACCTTTTAACTTATCTTCTTAGGACGGGATTAATCTAATCTTCTGCTTTGGAAAGGGAAGTCACCACCACCACCACTCTTGGTTAAACAACAGCAGCTTGCAGACAGGAAGAAGTATGCAAAGAAATTTCATTCTGTAGAATAGAAACTGAAGTATATGAGTGTACTCTGTGGAAATCACAATTGTCATTTATATGCTGCCAATTTGTGAAGACCCTCTTGCTGAAAAATGACATCGATGCCACTGGTAGGGTCCATTGCAGACTGTAAACCAGCTTCAACATTCTGTAACAGTGTTTCAACATTAGAAAGAAAAATATCGTGTTTAAAATTTAAACAATGGTTTAATGTTTAAACTATTGTTTAATGTTTAAACCATTGTTGTCCAACTAGGATAAAAAATAGAAGGAGACTTTTTTGCCTCCTTAAACCCCCTGACATGGAGTGTTAAACTGCTTAGATCATCTGTATAATGACTAATCAGAAATGATGTGCATCTCTCAGCAAGATGTCATGAGGGAGAATGTTGAAAGAATTAATTTTTATTAAAATAAGTGATGCTTTATTTTGCTGTGGTAGGAAAAAGATAATGAGTGAAAGCTTACCTTCTATGGACCCTTGTTTAAAGTGACAAATGCCTGACCTCCAAAAGCAGTTAAAAATGTGCAGCTTTACTATGGCTGGGAGAAATACTGAGCTGTACTCAGTGTCTCATTTTTTGACAATCTCCTTAAAGGCTTTTGTACAGCTTAAGGAATTAAAAATAGCCTTTATATCTACTGAAATAAATAAAAAGGATCCCGTTGACTTTTCGTATGCTGGATCAAGCCCCAAAATACTGTAGATAGCTATGAACTCTGAGGTCCTTTAACCAAAACTAACTTCTTCTAAAACACTCCTCCAAAACATACCTTTTACTCATCTCCTCACTACACAGAAGTAGTTTTCTAGAGCTTTTATTTTCTCTCCTTCTTTCTGAACTCAAGGAATGATAGCTTGTCCTAGATGGTAGAGAGATGTCTGAGCTCACTACAGTTTCATTGTTACAAAGGGGGATTTTATTTTGTGTATTGCAGTGTCAGAGATAAAGTTGAGGTTATAGCAGAAGAGCCACTATGCAGTGTTGGAGGCCTCATACACATAGTGTCTGCAAAACAGACCATGTGAAGCTCATAAAAAGAGCTTGCATAGGGAAAATAAGGGAACCAAAAGGTAAAGCACAGAGGAAAATGTGCAAATTAAATCTGCCAAAAACTCTTTAATGTATGTACATATCAATCTACATTAGTCAAGCAAAATCTTAAGCTGGAAACAAAGAAATTTGAGAAATAGAGCAAAATAGCAGAAGTTTGTGACACAGCAGATTAGCACAGCTAGTACCCATCAGATTCCAGCCTAAATCCCAGAAATACACTCAAAGGATATTAGTAACTGACATACAGAACTAGTATAGTACTGTATAGTACTGAGATAGTAACTGATATACAGAAAAAACTAAACAAATCCAGGAACTCGTTAATTCACACTTTTAAAATTACTGTGTCCAGAATAGCACAGTTTATCTGGAATCCCAAGTAATGTGCAAAAAAAGCGTGTGCTTCTTGGTAAAACTGGGCATCAAATAAAATGTTCACCTTTTTCTAGAGCAGTATTTGAAAAGATGTCCCACAGTTCCTCTCCTTCTCTTCTTTACCTTTCCCAGTATTTCAACTTTCAGTAGGAATGTTTGTGATTTTTTCTGCTACATTATTTTTTTAGGTAGAACTAAAAGGGAACTTCCTTTGAATGATATTTTTCTGCACCACTGAATTCACTGTGAACCTAGTGTAACTTGTCATACTTTGCTCTTGTTAATATCTCTTTTGTTTGGTGCTGTTTGTGTTCTTATTTTTTCCTATACATGATCTTATGAACCAGAAATAACAAGTGTGTGTGGCTATGTAGGTTCTGTCCTCAAAATGTGTTTATTTGCAGAAGCTTTTCTGGTGGCCATGAAAAAGCATGTCAGCACTGCTTTTTGCAGAGGTTGCATTTTGCTATAGGAAATTGCAGTGGTGAAAAATGCAACTTACATCTGTTTTATGCAGGCAGGTAGAAATGGCTAGATTCTGCGGTCTCCTATAACTGTGAATTTTCACTCAGCCTTGTGATATATTTGTGTTTTAGAAGACCTGAAAGTAGGGAGTAAAATTGTTTTGCAGAATATTTGCCTTGAAAATGTGACTCTTTTTTTCCCCATTCTACACTATGCCTGGAATCCCTGTTTTCAAGGTATTGCTCCTGTAAGCTGCATTTCCCTCAGGGAACATTCAGTTTATTGAAGATAAAGAATTTGTTGCTTCTCACATTGAAATCAGTCCTGAACTTCTAGCTTTATTGAAAGCCTATGCTTTACTTTCTTTTGAATGGATGCTTTACCAGTTCTTTAGAACATCTGCTTTTCTCCGGTGTCACTTCAAAATACACACATGTCACCTGTACAAATGATAGACTATTAACTCAATTGCAGAATAAAAAAATTCTTACCTTAGCATTTAATTAACATCCAGTTTAGGATTTATAACTGGAAAAGGTGCACATTTGCTGAAGCTGACTTCTTTCAAATGATAACTTGAAAAAGTCACCCAAACTAGTGTCAGAAGAAGTGTAAGTTGTATGGCTCAATGACAATAGAACATAAATCTTTGAGGGACTATGAAATACATTTAAAAAAAATAAATAAAAAAAATCAGTACCTTCAATAGCAAGAAAGTCAGCAACGTATTGAATAAAAAGGTAGTAAGGAACTTTGTTCTCACCCGTCCACACACTATATTTCATTATGTCCTTCCTGGTGACCTTGGTAGAATCCAGCTTTCACTGTAGTGAACTAGAAGACTCTCAGAAATATCACATTCGGGATGTCTGAGGCTTTGTTCCTTGATCTCTGATATGCAGCTGAAAACACGGGTTATAGCTGTTTTGTGGAAGCCATTAGCAGGAGGTGGCTTAAACAGCCCGGGGGAATACATCAAATACTCCTCGTTTACATTTTAGTCTCTTGGCTCCTAACATGAAAGAAAGGGTGAAGACTACATGAAAAGAGGTTGTTTGTCACATTTCTTCTGTATTTAAACTAAGAATGACAGAACTGAGTCTCTGGAGAGCTTAAGTCCCTTTCTAGAAATAGACTTCCAAACTAAGTTCAAGTGCGTGATCTGCCCTGATAAATAATAAAGCTTTCTAAAGTTCTCCTGCTTGTATGCTAGAACAAGCACCTATGATCCATTCTCACTGATATTATTACTTGGTTGTATTGAGAATATTTCTTCCATGTATTTATTAATCTCATTACCTAGACTTTTCTGTCAATTCTGTGCATGCTTGTAAATATTTTTCTTCCCAGTGACTTTGGTAGCATCCTTACAGCTTCTTCTACAGAATGTACTCTCCTGCACCGTGCCCCTACAGCTTCCGAACCTTTCAAACAACATCTCAGTAACTCATCCTAATTCTTACTGGACATCTTGCAAAAGGGCAGATTTGTTGAGGGTTGTTTTTTCCCATATAACAATGGTCAACAATTCATGTTCCAAAGTTATTTATTTCCAAAATTATTTATGAAAAGGATGATTAGAATCTTGAGAAGAACACAAAAATAAGCAGGATGAAAACCCTGCAGAGTTTAAGCTAAAGCTTGATAATTTCATGAAATGAATTAGCTGATATAGGCACTTGTGAAAGTTTACAGTTGGGTGTGTTGATGATGGATATTCCTTCTAGTTAATTGCACATCTCCTCAGAAATCTCACCACAGAGACTAGCTTTTGTCTTAAGCCTGGATTCATGTCAAAGTACGTTGTAGCATTTTTAGAATGTGTTGGTGTGCTGTTTTTATCCAGAGGTTGCCAGCCTCCTTCTGCTAGTA
>VWZK01005932.1:0-37727 GCA_013396935.1 Baryphthengus martii
GGCGTGATCAGCCTTCCAGCTCGAGAGGTCTGTGTCATAATGGTGGGCACCTGCCTCGCAGGGAACTCGGTGTTTCTACAAATAGAACCCCTCAGATGCCTGACGCTGCCACCCAGGCGGCACTGGCAAGGAAGGAGAGGTTGGTACGAGCGGTGCTTTTGCCAAGTAAGATTGGACTAAATGATCTTTGAGGTTGCTTCCAACCTAGGCCCTTCTATTCTATGATTCTATATATAAAGGTGAATGTCTTCAGAATGGCTATTTGCATGGGAGTGCATGTTAGAAGAAAGATGAATCTTATTTTCTCCTGGCTTCTTTTTGATCTCAGGTGGAGTAAATGAATCTTAATTTGAAACAAATTAAAAAAAAAAAAAATCATTCTTGCGTGATAGAGACAGACTCTTATTTCAGCACAGTAAGGAGAGTTCAAGTGGAGTGATGTGCAGCACTTCATCTAAACGAAGTGTTAGTACACCCCGGAGCTTTTCTGTATGCAGAGGTAGTACTGGTTTTTAGCTCTATACTTAGGCACAGTGGAAATATGTAGTGTATTCAATTATGCTCAAAAGGAAAGAGGTTCAGAGCTGAAGCTCTGCTTCCTGTTACCCATGTGAACAAAGGTGGAATTTGTCCTTTATGAATAATAAAGAAGTTCCTTCTCCTGTTTGTTCCTTGCAGTCTAGATCACTGACTGTGTAATATTTTTTGAAAGCAGTTACATGTATTCTTAGCTACGTGAATCTATTTATAAAAAAAAAAATAATAATTCTGGAAAAACTATTAGCACTGAAAGAGAAGAATTTGAGGCAATTGTAGGTCTGAACCTTAAACCAATATGAACTGGAGTAAACCTTTGAGAATTCTGAAGCAGGTGAGAGAGATTGATTGATGTATTTTGGTTATTTAGAGTGGCTCATGATGGTCTATTAATGTCAATAGAAGATCTGACATTGGCTTGCCTGAGGCCAGGATCTCAGCTCAGATACATTTGTTGAGAGTTGAAGATCATAAATTAGAAATAAGGAAATATAGAATATATCTCCGTTAGTAAGGACAGATTGGGTTTTTTACGCATGTTTCCCAGCCTTGGAACTAAGTCACATTAGCAAGACTGAAATGGGTATCCCTTGTGAAACTGTGCTTTGGGAATGCACTCTGTAAAATCCAATGTATCAGAAAAGGCAAAAATAATATGTTCTCCTCTGAGAACTGTGTGTAGGCATCTCTTTTTACTCATATCATCTGACTGATGCTGATGATTGGGATCTGTGGATTTATCTATTTATCTGTGATACTTCAGTAGTACAAAAACTCCTTTACATTGTACTTACTAGCAACTCACTGGAAAAATACTCTAATGCTGTTCTTGCCTAGTGGCTTGTGTGTCCTCTTTAAGTTCGGGTTCATTGAGAACAGCAACTAAATTTGTTACTACACCATTTTCTTAATAGGTATCAAAATACATTAAAAAAGAGATGGATAAAGATTTCCAGATGGGAAAGCTGAGGCAAAGTCTCACTGAAACGATTTCCAAAGCACATTCAGCTGTCAAATAAGAGAGTTGGAAATTTGAGCTTTGTGTATAGTATCTGAACCTGATAATTATCCCCAGCTCTTTCTAACAAAACATTTGCTTTTTTGGCTTTGTGTTTTTTGTTTGTTGTGGTTTTTTTTCTGGTCATTGTCTTCTGGCACCTCATAAATATCGAGAGATTCTTGACTTTGCAGGTTCTATGAGAATATGGATTTCTCTACTTCTTATTTTACAGAGAAGATGAAATCTTGAAAAGCACTTAGGTGTTTAATTCCCAAAAAATTGACTGAGAGATTTAACCAAGCTTCCACAATAAGTCTATGTCTAAGCCAGTCATTGAATCCAGCTCTCCTGAGCCTGGTACAACACCCTGAGGCCAAAGAGAGATGCAACATGATGTGACATGTTGTATCTTCACTATACAACAATGTGGAAGGGAGAATCAGAATAATTTCTTAGTTCATGCCTGACTAGAATTTATGCAGCTGACATTTATTATTGGTAATTCAAAGCAGCCTACATTCACGATTAAAAAGCTGTTTTGTGAATGGTAAGCAAAGCGTTTTCAGCCTGCGCTTTTAGATTTCTTGGTCTGGAGTATCCTTCCAGTTCCTGTGTAACTGCAGAGCATCAGAATAATCCAATAATTTAGACCTTTACATGACCTGTAGTGAGGTGGTATTTAAAGATTAGTGTAATATTGTTCATTTTTTACTCAATAATTAAGTAAAAGTCTCCTAAGTCCCTTGAGGCTTCAGAGGTCAGGCTTCAGGTTTTATGGCTAAGAGGGCAGATCCTTTAAGAAAAAACAGGTTGTTCTGTTGAATTTTTTTTGATTGTTTGGGTTGGTTTTTTTTTAAGTCTCTGGGTCTGATCTGGGATGATCTCTATCATACTTTTCTATAGTTCTTTCAGTCCAAACCTTTTGCAAAGTTAACCTCTCTTACTCTGCTGTGAGAGCCAAATTCTGCTTCAAACTTCATAAACTTTCATAAATGGTCTGAAAATAAATGCAAAATCTCACTTTGTTCCTTTGTTCTTTTGATGCTGCTGAAGAATTTCTTGGGCAAGCTTAAGGCAACTTTTTTTTTTTTTTTGAACAAGCCCTTTCCACTTTTTCATTCTGAGGCAACTCAGGGTGTGCTGGAGAATGGTAAGCGTTACAGCAAATAAAGTCTCTTGCCACTTCATGGAGTTTTCAGACAATAAAGATGGCAAGCTAAAGCCTGTTACACTAAACCACACTCCTTATTTCAAATTGAATGCCTCTTCATTTGAAAACATAAATACAGCATCGAAAGCCCAAACTTCAAATTTGAGACAGAATTTAGTGTAACAGACACATTTCATTTGAAGTGACTTATTGTGAAAATATCATAATGCAATTAGCAGCTGTAGAGGTTAGACAAGGCAACCAGGTGGTGCTCGCAGCTCTGCATATTGACTCAACATTTTTAATACTGTATCATAAACTTTATTCTCTGCTGCAAAGGGCCACACAATTGACTGTTGACCAGCTTATGTGTTAGGAGCTACTGTTTTATCTCACATGCACTCTCATTAAAAAAACCTCACAATATCATGTACTTGCTCAAGTGTAAAGTGCAAGAGATGAACCAGCACTCAGAAAACAGAAGGAAAGACTAAATGGTTCATTCTTTTTCTTTACATTAACTTTGGGAAGTTAATAGGCACTGCTAAACTGTGGCCTAAAATCTCTGCTGTACCCAGCTGCAATGTGGTCTGTGGATGTGAAGGGTCTGTTGGTGCAGACATTTGAAGGGTTACTTTCTTTCACCAGTTCAGAGGCTCATAAATGTAAAAGCAGTGAAAGGTTTTATTCTCTCTTGCTCTTATGTGTTTTCCATCCTTCTATCACTGTTCCTTCTGTGATAATGATACTTTGAAGTGCTTCATCATGTCACCAGCTGTGTTATTTGCAGTGGGGAGTAACATTTTTTTGTTTGATTAACGCAATTTAATTCAACTAGATGTATGCAGTAATTATCATCTGTAAATGGAAAGTACCAAAATGTTATTTTTAAAAATTCTTTATCATTACTTTTCTGTAAACATTATATAACAAAGATGTTTCTTGCCCTATAAGTCAGGATACTGGTGGGTAGAGCCTCAGATGAACCTTCTTTAGGGTAATCTATGGCTAGACTGAGCCCTTATTATAGCTACTTCTGAACAGCAGACAAAGGGCTGTTGGTTTCTTTTATGCTTGAGCAACGGCTATGAAAGCCATTCAAACTTTTAGCCACTGCTGCTTTCATTTAAAAAAAAAAAAAGACAAGAATTCATAAATGTGTGAGTATGCATATGTAAATACTAAGTTCAGAAGGTCCTGTAATGAAGGGAAACTCCTATGGCTGATTACAACTGCTTATACCCCGAGCAATCAAAACAGTCTCAAAAAGGTCAATAGAGTGAATGAGAAATTTTTGTTGAAATTTAAAGATGACAAATTCTCAGGGGACTGAGTGGAAGAGTTAAACAATCGGAAATAAGATCGGGTTGTCACTGCAGATAGCTGCCTGAGGACATCAACTTGGAGTGTAGCAGCAGTCCTAAAAGCACATGGGAATCATCCGGAAAGAATAGAGTGCAAACCATATGATATCTATAAGATGCTGTGAATTCATAATGCTTTCACAGCTTGAATGCTGAATGAATTTTTGGGCATCCTGTATCAAGAAAAGATGCAGTAGAACTGTGATCAGAAAGAGAGAAACTCCCACATCAGGTAAGCTGGACTAAGACACACAGCCTTCAAAGGGGATGAATGCAGAAGGAGCATGATAAAGGTTTATATAATTTCATACCATGTGAAGAAAATCAATAGGGAATTGTTAATTTATCTGCTTGTAGCACAGGAGCTTGGAGTTGGCAAAGAGCAGAAGGTTTAGAAGGGAAAGCAGCGCTTTTTCATGCAGTGCAGAAATGAAAGTCTTCTATATAACCTGGGAAATTACTTAACAGGTCAAAACTACAAAAGAGTGAATAAACAGAGGTGTCATTAGGGAGAATGGCTCAAAAAGCACCTAAACTGTGACAATTGTATCTTGGGAATGTTGTGGCTTAACCCCAGCCAGCAAACCCCAGCACCACCCAGCCGCTTGCTCGCTCCCTGTGAGCGAGATGGAAGAGAGAATCAGAAGGGTAAAAGTGAGAAACCTCACTGGTCAAGATAAAGACGGTTTAATAGGTAAAGCAAAAGCTGTACATGCAAGCAAAGAAAAACCACTTCCCATTGGCAGGCAGGTGTTCAACCATCTCCAGGAAAGCAGGGCTCCATCATGTCTAACAGTTACTTGGGAAGACAAATGCCGTCACTCTGAATGTCCCCTCCTGTCTTCCCTCAGATTTGTCTTGCTGAGCATGATGTCATATGGTATGGAATATCCCTCTGGTCAGTTGGGGTCAGCTGTCCCAGCTGTGTCCCCTCACAGCTTGTGTACCCCCAGCCTACTCACTGGTGGGGTAGTGTGAGGAGCAGGAAAGGTCTTGACTCAGCTGAGAAGAAAATTAACTCTATCACAGCCAAAACCAGCACAGGGCAGAAGAGGGAAAATGTGGAAGAGAAGAATCCCAGGGCATCTCCTGTTTCTAACGCTATTTTCCTAAAACTTCTGCTGTTACTCACTTTGAGACGTAGGATGCAAGATTAGGGTTTAGTCTGTGGGCTCAGACTGATGCTTTTTATGTACATGAGTCATTGAGGTTCTCAAAATCAAATCTCTCTGCCTAAAGTTTGTCAGTAGCTTTAACTCCACTCTGTAAAGAATGTCTAAATACCTATGAAGTTTAAACATACTTTTTTTTTTTATTTTCTTTTTCTTAAAAGTGAACATGTCGTGATCTCAGGGCTAGGAGAGGGGTTCCGTTACATCTTGCATTGCCTAGGGTGCAGAGTTTTACTGGGGGTCGGTATGATTCTAACACAGCTCCTTAAACTTGCCGTCAGCTACCCTTACTGTGAGAGAACAGTTCCATTAATTGGTTCGATCTTGCTGTATCCTTGAAAAATCCTTTTAAAACAAGTCTTCTAAGAGAAGGAGATGTAGCACACAGTATTGGAAAATCCATAAAACTGTTTGGGTTTTTGTGTTGTCTTTTTTTTATTGAACCTCCCATCTGTTAACGTAGTGTTCAGGAATTATGCTAGCTTGCCAGTTCAATAGCTTTCTTCAGGCTTTTCCAAAAGTTTATGGTGAGTTTTGTAATTGAAATTATTATGTATGTGTGGTTACATATGCTCAGTAAATTACCTATGTTGTGAGCACAAGTTCCCAAATAAAAAAAAAAACACCCTATACCTGGAAATATTTCCTTCATCTTTAGCAAGTGAATTTGCAAAAGTGGCCCACAAGGGTCTTGTAACATTTGGTCTCTTATTCTTTCATGACCATAATGAGCGAAGGGAAATGGAAATTCAGAAAAGTTTCCTATTTTTTTTGTATGCTTTCAGATTAGACTGAGATTACAAAAATTTGTACTGAAATGTTTTTACACTAGTAAATTAATATTTGACCTCAGTTTCTGAATTTTGTTAATTGTTCTAAAGCATTAAGAGGGGCAATAGCCATCCCTCATATAAAAAACCTGAAGCTATTATTTGCTTTTGAGATTTCAGCCTGTTTATGATGTCATGTTAACATTATTTTGTAGAATATCAGGACAGGCCAGCCACCAGGCTTGGTGAGAAACCCTCCCATGATCTGGGTGAATGTCTAATGCACACATCTTCATGCATGTCCCCACAAGGGGAGGAGAGGGAGGGCTCCATCACTCCTGATCCTAACACTTAGATACTTACAAGAAGAGGAGGGACAGCCATGGATAAGATGTCTTGGTCTATGGCTCATTTCCATGATTCTATCAGTCAAATGTTTTTGGAGGTTTTAAACATGGTGGCCTTCTGAATTGAAGTGCATGAACTGGGAGCTCTTTGTACATACTGGCAAACTACCACTGAAATTTCACTACTAAGTAAAGTGTTAGTTTAGATTAAGGATTAATCACAGTTCTTAGGGGATAAATCAGAGGTTTGTAGACTACTGTGGAAAGTCTTTTAGTAAGAAGGTCTGGAGAGTTAATTTCTGGAGATAGTTTAATTAATTTCTGTGACATACCTGTAATGACACTGCCAAAATACAAATAATATGATGCAACACACTAATGGTGTTTTGAGGTGATCTTTGCAGCATTTGATATTTGTATTTATAATTAAAACTACTTGACTTCTCGGAATACCTTTTAGGAAAATGTATTTCAGAAGTTTATCATCTTATTTTTTTATAAATAATAAGGATGTCAGGGGGAGGGAAATATACTCTGACCAGCCATTACAACACAGCTGCCAAACCCATGGTGAGAATGACACATGTGTTCTCTTGGACTATATTTCATTATACTAAACCTTTGTGTGTTTCTGATTTACTGCTCTAATTTAGGAGATTTCATCAGACAATAGAGCAATCTCTTGTATTTCATTATGCTATTGTGATCCTGTATTAAGAAAACAGAGAAGTGTGCAAAGGAGTACCTAAAATAATCCATGCTCTGTGGGACACACTCAGTAGAAGATAAATGCTCTGACTGAAGGGAAGGAAACTGTGTACATGATATGAAAGCTCATCTTCATTTACGATGTTTCGCAAAGTTGCAACGAGACATATGAAGTAGAATACGTGCCTCATCAAGCAAAGGATTTGTGAAAAAGTAGTTGCCACTGCAAGACAGCTGCAAACTGAGACTTGAATATTTGGGATTTCTATCAACCCCTGTTGGGAGGTCAGTGTTTGACAGCTGATTGCTTCACTAGCTTGATTTGGCAAGAATGAAGTTCATCTTCGTTTAATACCTGTTTTGTCGACTACTGAAAATGTAGTGTAAACTCAACATGTAATTCTGGTCCTGGCTGGAGGTAGAACGTCACCTGTGCAGTCATGTCATGATGGATCCTGTCCCTTCACTATCTTGCATACCTTATGACCTTAGCAGAGGCCATTTAATCGATTACTGTCACTTGTAGGCAAATAGGGCAGGTGTAAAGTCAGTATAAGATGGTGCTGCAGGAGTGCTATTGTTTACCCTATTCCAGAAATCAGTTGGTTGAGCTGTATTATACATTGCAATCGATGCGATTTCAAGGTCTGAACCTGGACCTGATTTTGAGACTTAAATCATCTATAGAGAAGCAGATCTTACACCCATAACTAAGGCAGTATATGCTAATTTTCTAGTTAGTAATGTTAACAAGCTTTTTCTAGCTCTTTTTTTTAAAAAAAAAAATAAATTCTATTCAGTTTCTGAAGAATTAGATCTGACTTTTCCTTCAGATTCATCTGAATGTAATCTTGCCACTTGATTGACTGACTCTTGCTAATTTCTGTATTGATTTATTGTTAATTTGATGTGTTTCTTTATATTGTTTATAACAGAAACTAATTATTTCTTAACTTTCTCCAATGCTGCAGTTTTTAACGTTCCTTGGGCAAGCCTATGTCACTGGAGTTACCAGTTGCTACCAGGTATGGCCCTGGTACTGCCGTCAGGGTCTTACAGTGACAATCAGCTGAAACCTTGACTACTGCTTCTATTATAGAAGTGTGGGAGAAACTGCACTGTCAAATTTTAAATCTGGGAGTTGTCATGGATTTAGAATAAACCATACAGGGAGAAATTGAAATATGACCATTTCATTTTTTTCCTACAGATTGTGAACAGAGAATGGAATGCAGCATTAAAATAGCAATCCAGGGCAAAAAAAAAAAAAAAAAAAAAGATGCTTGAATTAGAACATATCCCTTAGAATTATGTGCTTTTTTTGATTCAAGGGCTGCAACCACTGGAAAAGTTATTGACCTATTTCAATTTTTTAATGGAAAAGCTTTGTAAAAAAAATATTAGTTTTAATATTAGAAGCTTCCACTGCTACTTTATAAAAGGAAGAGTCTTTCATCTGCCCTGTGACTTTTAAATTATTGAGTGAAAGACATCTGCCTAGAATGATAGTAGATTCTTTTAGAACTAAGAATCTTTATAGCATGATTAGTTTTCAATCCTTTGTTTACAAGGAGAATAAATTTGTTTAAATAAGTCTTACAAGATTTCCCCTATTAAGCTCTTATTACATCTGTGAAGGATTAATGATCTGCTAAAATACAGACTGAAGTCAACTAAATACACGAACTGATAAGGACTACACAAATACACAAAACTAGCAGGGAAGAGAATCAGACCCCCCTACAAACAAGGCACCAAAATTGATTCTGTCTTTAGAGATGGCATACACTTGTGTTTTCTCTTTCAAAATGACATTTTAATATTTGATTTGTTCACATTATGCCTAAATGTATAGCCAAGACTGCAGAATTTCCAGAAGGGCTTGCGCTTATCACATAGTTCCTTTGAGGAAAAGGCCTACTTAGAAATTGTGCAATGTCTGTGGAAAAAGAGTATTTTTAACAGTTTAGAAATAGATCAAATGCTGCACTCCATGCACTGAATGTTCTCACTTTCCAAGTGACTGAATGTCCACCCACACCTCTTGGAAATTCTGCAGAAGGTGACATTATTAACTCCCAAAGTACTCATGTTTTGAGCTGTAGGCTGCACAGACAATTTGACAGTGCCCACAATACCAGACCTTATTCTTACACCTAAAGCCATTTGAAAGTTTCCAAAGTACTGTTGTTGAGGTATGTTCTTCCACAGTTCTGTTTAGTATTTGTGCCATTACTCTGACTACTTTTTATAAAATACCTGCCACTCATTGACCAGCAGGCTCTTACTCCCACTCTCTCTCTTTATTTCTTCCCATCCCTCCAAAAAGCAAGTGTAGCAAATATAATATTTTATCTTCTTGCCAACACTGGGATGTAATGAGAATTTCTAACTCTGAATTCATAAATAACAAGTAGTCTCCAGTTGGCAGTTTTGACATTGCTGTCTAATTACGATGAAAATGCAGACCCAAATTACGCTTAAAATTTAACAGATTATATGTAGGCCATGAACTGTAGACTTTAATGAGATGGGATAATAGAAGATAATCAGGTTAAGAGAGGACTGAAATGGCTTTAAGAGCTTTTGCAAATTAGCAACTTTGAGCTTTCCTATGTGAAGCTGCTCACAGTTGCTTTGTTGAAACAGTATTTAATATTACATTTGGTACC
This sequence comes from Baryphthengus martii, assembly GCA_013396935.1. Lineage (NCBI taxonomy): Eukaryota > Metazoa > Chordata > Aves > Coraciiformes > Momotidae > Baryphthengus > Baryphthengus martii. The sequence continues at coordinate 9,721 of VWZK01005932.1, forward strand.
ATTAAGGGCCGGCTGTTAACTTTTGATACCATTCCTGACATGGTACTTCATCTCACTGGTGCTTTCTCAAGTAGGAAGTTTTAAAGGCAATTTCAAAGCTGTCTTCTTAGTGCACAGTAGACCCTAAATGTGGAGACTACCCTGGCAAGTCTTACACTGTCAGCATGTCATTCTACCTGTTTAACCTTACACAGGTTGAGATTCTTACTTCAAGTACTTGTAGACCATTTCTACTTTACGTACGACATACTACACTGTGTTGATACATACTCTTATCTTCTGGCATTCTGGAATAGTAACTTTATTTGTCACTCTTGATAAAATGTTTAACTGAAGACCTGTTGCCTGCAAGAATTGCCCCATTTGTGTTCCCCTAAAGCCTTGTAAAGCAAAGGTGGTATGCTAAAGTAATATTTCCTGGTTTTAACGCACCCGTATTTATGTGACATCTGTTATCTAGTGTGTGAATTGTTCTGGCATTAGTAACTTAATTGACACGTCGTCATGGTCACTTGTTGATATCTTGGTAACTGCTAGTCTGCAGGGAATTACCCAGTTCTTGCTGAACTCCTGCCTTATCCATACTCTTACATCTTCTTGAGAGGTAGTGTACATTTGTACAGTTTTGTATAATGAAGCTGCGCAAAGCCAATACTGATGTTTTATCCAACTGCCCGTACGCCAGTGATATCTCTTCATCTGTGTGGGAAAGGTCAGTGTCACATACTCTGGCATGGTAAGGACAATTTTGAAACCACTTCCTTGAGTATAGATATAAACCAAAGGATTAGAGGGTGAAACTGAAATATTACTAGCATTTCCAGTGACCAAACTAACATCTAGTACAATTGGGTTTACTGTAGATATATTTAGGAATAACTTTGAAAGATTGTATGGTCGCTAACTAGTAAAAGCATTTTCAGCATTACAAAATACTTAAAATTGAATGCTTATTTAGTTTTTACTGCCAAGTATCTACTTTATTAGACATGTAGAGTCAGTAACTGTCAAGGAGTTTGCATTTAGCAAACTGGCCTATAGCTGCTCAAGTTGATGAAAGTCTAATGCACATACAGCATTACACAAGTTTACCAACAAATGTATTACCCTTGTATGTCAAAAGCTCAACTGTGCATTTTCTTATGGGGTGAAAGGAATGGGCAACTCTTTGACATGTCCTGCCAGAAGAAGCAGAGCACATTCTGTTAAACACCAGAGAGCTGTGTGCTCGAGACTCTTAGTCTAATCCCAATGAGCAGAACAAAATAATCTGTGTGATCTCCACTCATACTGGCTATAATAGGAGATTTCTAATTACTTACTACTGTTTAAACGATAGACCCTATGTCCTGCTTTATTTATTTTTTTCAGTCACCTGTGAAAACTTAAATTTCAGTTCAGTCTGTGCATATCCTCCATGTATATTAATTTATACCATACTTTTTACAATATTCAGTAGATAAACTATTCAAGGACAGTTATTTATCAAACTATGCTTCTATGTTGTATGAATCAGATCTTTCAAAACAAGTACCTCTGCAAAACAGGTGTACACATGTTCAAAGTTCCTTCCTCCTGTACTACACATCTTATAGTTAGCTAACTAAAATAAAACAACAGAAAATAAAAGACGGTAGCCTATACCTCCAATATATAAAGGGTAAACCATCACACATTGCGGAAAATAAATAGCTGACTAAATAACTGGAAATAATTTAGGTGTAAATATGTATTGTAGAAGATCAAACACAAATATGTGGGCTTTAATATTAAATGCACTTTTCATGAAGCTTTGTGTTGTGTCTACAATGATATAACTCAGCACAACTGAACTAATCTTAAAAGTATTTGTTTACAGTGAGTTGTGCTGAAATACTTATGAATGGAGAGAAAGTAGTGAGGTTTGGTTAACATGTCTGTTAGATACAGATACACAAAATAGCAAGGAGCACAGTAATATCTTGTTATGTAGCTTGCAGTTATTGCCATCCTTAGGAGTAACTGAAGTATGCAGGCTGAGTATCCTTATGAGTATCTTTACAACTGGCTTGGGCGTTGCAGTGTTTACTGGGGAATGGGACTATGGAGTTGATTCATACTGCAAGTATCAGCTTCTCTGTGTAAATAGACTTTGGAGTAGCAGTGGAAGAAAGGATCATTTGGTGATGAAGCATAAAACTATGATTTGGAAATTATAGGTTCATTTCCTGGCTCTGTTAACAGGTTTTCTCAAAAGTAAAGCATCTTATCTCTCAGTGTTGCCCGTTTTCCAGGCAGAGGTGAGCAGTAGAAGTTCCTCTCCCATCTTGCAAGACACTGTGACAACATCTTGGAATCGCAAAGTCTTCTGGGAATACTGTTTGAATTGCTTTGTCCTAACAAAATCTGATTTTGCTATATTATATCTATGTGCTACATGTTTCATAGAATGATTCCTATTTCCACTGGGCCCTTGCAGGGACAGAATAGCGTAAATAGAAAGGGCTCTGGGAAATGAGCTAGAGCTGGGCAATGTTTTGTAGGAATTCTTCAGATTGTGCATAATACCACTGCAAACCATATTCACTCTGGCATTAATTTCTTGGTAAGTATTATTTTCTAAATTATTCATGCATTATTTTTTATCCTCTCCTGCATATTGAGGGCTACTCTAACACCTTCTATATCCATTTCTTTTGCAGTGTAGACTGTATTGTGTAGGGTGATAATAATCAGTAAAAAGGCAGCAACAACTAGAGCAAAAAATCTGAGGCACATACTGTAGTCAGAAAACTGTAAGTACAGTGGTGTAGTCATATCTTCAGCCCCCATGAATATCAAAGGGTGGGCACCTCTAGAGATGAGGTGAACATATGGACGTCTTCAGCTGCGAGTACCTGCTGCACAATTAAGTTTCGTATCCTAGTAACAGCTGCCTGTACCTCCTCCAGTAGTGACGTGCTGTGAACTTTTAAAGGGCAGACTAGAGCACACTGAATAAAAAGCAGCAGGCAGAAGGGCAAAGTAAAAAATTTAGAAAAAAAAAAAAAGGCTGCGGGCTGTTTTGGTTGGGGTTTTTTTGTTTTTTTTTGGGTTGTTTTTGTTTTTCTAGAAAAAGCTTTTTGTTAAAGGAGCAGACGACATGTGTGTCTTGTAAGCATTTAAAAAGTAGTGAAGTGCTTACAATAAAGAGGACAAGACTTCATTAGAGTCAATAACATTTGCTAAAGTAGCGGATTATGCCTGAACACAAGAAGTTTGACTGGAGCAGGGGCCACAGTTCAGAAAGAAATTCGAGGTCAAAATAAGGATCAAAGAGAAAAAGCTGAAGGACATGACTAGACACAAGCTGTCCTGATACTGTGTACTAGTACTGGTTTGCATTTCTAAAGGCCAACCAAAGCATTGTTTTGTATGTGTCTGGTTAAATGTTAAAATTTTTAACATATGAAAATCTTTGAGCTGATGTAATTTCACTCCAGTACCGCCCCTCACCAAAAGGCTAGTCAAATCAAGGTATGAACTACCAACAGACTTTTACTGGATGTTGCCAAAATTCTGGTGTTAAGAAATTACTGGCATTTGTGCAGGAAATCCTGCGTTTGTCACCACTCATCTGTGCTTTCAGTAAATAGTTGTAATATGTCCCTGGAGCTTTCAAGTGTGAGAGACTTGAAATGGCTCCCTAGCAGGGCAGGGGCTGACATTTTTGTAGTGGATCCCACCATGAAAAGAAATATACAGTGATAAATGCTTGTGCCTCACTAAAATTGCCTGATGATCTTGCAAATAATCACACAGGTAGGTTCTGTAGAAAGTGCCTACAGTTCGGTAGTTTTGTGTGTTTGAGGAATCTCAATGGAATACTTCAGGCTCTAACAACCTTGTACTTCTTGGAAATGCTTGTTAAATGCTTACCACATTTTGCAGCACCTCCAAAGTGATCACAGGTCAGATAGCATTTGATTTGGAAGCAACAAGTTTTGCTCAGTTTGTTCACCAAGTCTGGTGAATTTTTAATGCCACGGATATCTTGAAAGATTCTCTAGAACCCTTAGATAAACTGGGCCTGCAGATGGGAATTGGAAAATGAGGCTCCTGACTTCTTTTTTTTCTATGCTTACAATGCAGACTAAGAGCATACTTAGACTTGTTATCTTCTGAAATTTGTATGAATTAGCTTAGATGGGATTTTTTTTTCTGCACTTGTGCAGAAAAGTTACGTATTGATTTGATATGTATCTTCATTAAATATTTTCCTGCTCAAATTTCTTAACTAAACAGCTTATTAATTGTCAGATGAAATGCTGCAAACCTTTAAAGGTGTCTCTTCAGGACTATGCTTTATCTGTCACTGAAATGCACATTTGCATTTGAATTACTGTGCTTCTCTCAAAGCATAAAGTCTGATGGGAACATGTCTTGTTAATTACACATGCTATTATTTGTACCTTATGTATCGTCAGCTCATTTAAAGGGGAAATTACTCTTTCAAAATGCAAACAGGACATAGAAAAGCACAGGTACTTGGTTTAAAATTTCCAGAAAGAGTTGTATTTATGACCTATAATAGTGGTGAAACAGGAATGATTTAAACGAACCTTAAAGTCAAAAAGCCTCAAAGAAATTTACAATACAGTACAAAAGTAGTTGTTGAAAATTTATGAAGATAATTTTTATCTAAAGCTATGAGAAGTACATATATTTTAATGGAACTTTTCAATTATGGAGCCAACTTTTTTTTCTTGAATCCGTTTATATGGAAAGGGATAAAACCAGGATTGCTGGAGATAAGCCTGGAGGTGGCACATCAATGTTTGTGGAATGGGGTGCTAGGGAGGACCTTAGGTCTGCCATCTCAGTGGAGCTTAAGGATGGAGGGTCATGAGATAGCAAAGGCAGAAGGGATATTGATGGGCTAGAAATCATCGGAATGCCTGGGAATGGTCGGGTAGGAGTTAGGCCTTCTCCCCTCAAAAAGATGACAGGTTCAATAGTCCAACTGAAGTTCATCTATACCAGTGCACACAACATGGGCAATGAACAGGAGGATCTGGAAACCGTTGTACAGCAGGAAAACTATGACATGGAAACATGGTGGAGTGATTTGTAGAACTGGATTACTGCAATGTATGGTTATAACCTCTTCAGAAGGGATAGGGTAGGAAGCAGAGGTGGTGGGATGGCCCTGTATATTAGAGTGTGCTTTGATTGTCTTAGGCATAATGGTGGTGATGATAGGGTTGAGTGTCTATGGGTAAGAATCAGGGGGAAAGCCAACAAGGCAGATATCATGGTTCGAGTCTGTTATAGATCACCTAGCCAAGATGAAGAGGCAGATGAAATATTCTTTAAACAGCTGGGAGCAGTCTCATAATCACTACCTCTTGTTCTCGTGGGAGACTTCAAATTACCAGATGTCTGCTGGAAATATAATACAGCAGAGTGGAAACAGCCCAGGAGGTTCCTGGAGTGTGTGGAAGATAACTTACTGACACAGCTGGTGAGTGAGCCAACTAAGGAAGGTGCCCCACTGGACCTGTTGTTTCTGAACAGAGAAGGACTTGTGGGAGATGTGAAAGTTTGAGGCCATCTTGGGTGTAGCAATCATGAAATGATGGAGTTTTCAATTCTTCTGAAAGTAAGGATGAGGTTCAGTAGAACTGCCACCTTGGACTTCCGGAGGGCAGACACTGACCTGCTTAGGAGCCAGGCAATCCTGAAGGACAAAGGAGTCCAGAAAGGCTGGACCTTTTCCTGGAGCATTCTCCTGGAGAAACTGACTGCTCATGGCTTGGAAGAGTGTACCATTTGCTGGTTAGCTAGGTCCAAATAGTTTTGGTGAATGGAGTTAAATCCAGTTGACAGCTGGTCACAAGTGATGTTCCCCAGGGCTCAGTATTGAGGCTACTCCTGTTTAATATCTTTATCTATGATTGGATGAGGGGATCGAGTGCACGCTCAGCAAGTTTGCAGACAACGCCAAGTTAGTTGGGTTTGTTTACTGCTTCATGGTATGGGGGCTCTACAGAGGGATCTGGACAGGCTGGATCTATGGGCCAAGGCCAATGGTAAGTGCTAGATCCTGCATCTGGCTCACAACAACCCCAGGCAACTCTACAGACTTTGGGGAGAGTGGCTGGGAAGCTGCCCAGTGGAAAAGAACCTGGGGTTGGTGGCCGACAGCCAGCTGACTATGAGCCAGCAGTGTGCTCAGGTGGCCAACAAGGCCAAAAACATCCTGGTTTATATCAGAAATAATGTTTCCAGCAGGAGTTAGGGAAGTAATTGTCCCCCTGTACTTGGCACTGGTGAGGCCACACTTCAAATACTGGGTTAAATTTTGGGCCCCTCCCTACAAGAATGACGTTGAGGTACTGGAGTCTGTCCAGAGGTCAAAGAAGTTGGTGTGGGGTCTAGAGCCTAAGTCTTATCTTATGAGTGGCAGCTGAGGGAACTGGGGTTGTTTATCCTGGAGAAAAGGAGACTGAGGGGAGACCTTATTGTTCCGTACAGCTACGGGGAAGGAGGTTGTAGCGAGGTAGGGCTCGGTCGCTTCTCCCTTGCAAAAAGCAAGAGGACAAGAGGAAATGGCCTCAAGTTGCATCAGGGGAGGTGTAGATTGGATATTAGGAAAACTAAATAGCAAAGGTCAGTAAGACAGGATTGCATCTGAGCCAAAGGAGAATAGCAAACCGACCAATTCATTCCCAAAGACTTAAACTTTTTAAAACCTCTGAACTGTAGCAAGAAGAGTCTATAACAGGTCAAAACAACCTGAGGAAAATTCCTTCCAAACTCTGAGGAAGTCTAATACCCTGCAGCACAACTTTTCAAATGCTTTAGGCTAACTATTATTTATTGATAAATACAGAAAACATTGAGAACTGAAATTCAGACAAATAATGTATTTTACTGAAAACTGGGAGACTAACTTGTACTTGTGGCTGGTGTTATAGACCTCAAAAGATGGGTTTTTAGCATCCCCTGCTTTAAAGAAATTAGTCAGTCCTTCTGTTCACGTTTGATACCTGGTAGGCACACTAGGATCTCAACACTTATGAAGTCATTATTGTCAAAGAACTACCCTCACTAAGGGATGGTCTCTGGCTATAAGATACTACGTCAAAGGAATTGTTGCCTAGGGCCTTTCAGGGTTATGTTGTCTAACCAATAACCTTAGACAGATTTGGTAGATTTGTTGAGACTGTGTTGGCCAGAGAGTTTTATCCTTTGAGACAGGTTGTTGATACTTGCCATTGTAATGCAGGAATTTGTCTCTCATTGGCAAAACTTTTCAAAACAAACTGTGTAACTGGGTCGCAGCAACTAATATTGCCAATTGATTACTCACTTGTACAGCAAGTAAGTTCCACTTTTTCATGCACCTGGTCTATGCAAAACAAGTTAATCAGGCATCCTCTGTCAAGTTGTAAGATACTGGTCAAGAGAAGACTTCAGTAATTTAGAGGATTCTTGCTTCCTGTGTATATGAGACAAGTACTAAAAAATAAAACAGTAGCTCCCAAAACTGCAGGAATTAGATGCATGTTCTGGCTTGGCTTTCATGAACCCTTCAGGCCTTTGTGTCTGCTCGTTAGGCATTTCAGCCTAAGGACATTTAAAATTCAAGCTGCAATATGGGGTTGTTAATGCACAGCCAAACCGAGACTTCAAATCTTTTGAAAAGATCATACAGGGATTTTTATATTCTCATCAATATTTTTAATTCTATGTATTTATTTTAGGAAATTATTATATTTTTCTTTTTCTGAAGACAAATGTGCTTCCAAAACAGTGTGATAGGATTTTCGCTTGACTTTGTGTACGTGTCTGTATGCATATATTTTTTCCTAAGCTCTTCTTCACCTGCAGTTCTTAGTTGTATATTTACTGTCCTCGAGCTATTTGATCTTCAGCAAACCTGATCTGACCACGTGTGAAAAGTCTGTGCTAGCAAGGAAATGTGATTAGGACGCAAGATAGTTCTCTGGGTGTAAATCCTCTTGATACTAATGGGAGAGGGAGCTCATTAGAGTATGAACAGCAAACAAAAAGCACCAAACCTGCTGGACCATAATCTATGAGTATTCATTTCAAGCTATGTTCAAGACTAAATAGCTACAGACAGTAGAGAATGGGAGAGAGCTTCTGCTTTAGCAATTCTATTAATTACCACAGTCCACAAGTTCAAAATAAGAAGAATTTTAAGTGTCGGACCCTTCAATTTGTAATTCTCCTTAGATTATGCCTGTCTATTCCATCCATGAAAACTATGCTTAGAGAATATGATTTGTAAAACCAGGTACTTGAAAACTGAGACATACTGGATTTTTGATTGTGCGTTGAACATTGAGCCTCTGTTTGTTCACTAAGTGCAGTGAATGAAGCAAGATCCTCTGGCAAAATGTGTAATCATAAAATTATAAACTTCTTGTGCCGTGAGCAAGCATAGCTGGAGGTGCTGAGACAAATACAAACCTGGGGTTTCTTAAATACACAGAGGCTAAGGGCAAATTAAATAACATTCTTCTAATGTAATACTTTTCTACATGTTAGTTTCCTGACCATCTTTTAAAAAGTAAAATCTTAACTATCTTTTCTGTACAATTACACATATTTATATATGTGGGAAAATGGCCCAGCTTACTGTGTAACAGGAATGTCAGCTAGTTTAGTGTACTTTGGGAGAAAGATTAAGGTATTTGTGACCATGAGATTCTTACGCTATCTCGGGGGGTAGAGACCAGCTGAGCTGGTCTGCCAGAAGGCTGAAGGAGAGAGTTTTGTGAAGATAAAGATGATTCTGTTTCAGCTAAATTAGCAAAAGCAAACAGCTTTGACACAGATTTTGAAGGTCATAGTGTCTGAGTAAAGATCTTTGCCTAATTAATGGCAGAATTAATGTTATAGTGTGCACCCCTCAGCACGATAATGAGCTTAAATGGAGTACATGCTAAACATATGTGCCTATGTTACTCAAGTCTCCACCCAAATCATGCTAGGTGTCACCTAGAAGGCAGGAACAGATGGAACTAGGATATAAAAAGCAAGGTCTAGCAGAGATAGTTGACGGGCTGTACTCCTCTTCCTCCACCTAGGACAGGGACGCCTTCTTGGTAAGAACTGCACCTTCAATATATGGCATAACTTTTGCTAGCCTATTACATAGGCTTCTGCCTCTGACTTTATCAGATGTTACTGGGGAATTACTAACTTGAGCTTGATTTTGCTTTTGCAGTTAGTGCGTTTATCAGTGGCAATTTTGAATCTATTGTATCTGTTGCTTTAATAAAACAAACCTTTCTGGTTTTTAACCTTTAAATTGTCTCAGCCCTTAGCGGGGCTCTGAAGCAGGCTAAACAATGCTGACTTTGTGAAACTGCTTCAGTTGAAGTCCTTGGGTCTCTGGCAGGCAAACATCAGACTCTTACCCTTAATGTGACAATATGGTCCATTGAGCCTATTCTGTTAATATGTTTTTCCTGAGCTTTTAAATGCACTTAATAGAGCATCGCTACTTGCTGGCTACAGCTACAAGATAAAGTTGAACAGAAGTTTTTCTGAAGCATATTTTTGGACGTAGTCCTGGGCAATTTGCTTTAGAGTGGCTCTCCTTGAGCAGGGGAGTTGGACAACATGACCTCCAAAGGTCCCTTCCAACCTCAGCCATTCTGTGATTCTGTTAGGATTAAAGGTACATTTTATATGCTTTATGATAATGGACCGAATCTACTGAAAAATTGTTGCTTGTTCATGTAGAGTGTCAGTTTGTCTCTGTTTAACTTTCCTTACTAAAGTCTGAGATTCTGAAAGTATTTTCTAGGTTTCTTTTCTTTCTCTTTCTCATTTTGGCGTGGTGTTTCTTTTTTTTTTATTTTTTTATAATAGCTTTCATCTTTCTGTGCTGTCCTGGAATGACTGTAGTGCCAGACCAAGAGCAGGAGGGAAAAGAAATACTAATGTCTACTTAACACAAATATGAGCAACACAGTTACTTTTTTAGAATTAATTTAACAAATTCCGTCTTCTTAGAGGAGTATTTCTGCTTCCAGTATTGTGAGTGTATGTTTCTGGTTAAATCACTCTCTAAAGGTACCTGATCTGACTCATAACAAACTCCACAACCTTTTTTTTTTTTTTTTTTTTTGGTTTCAACCCCTTTTCGTTAAGCCAGAAAACGCGAAAGAGCCCCTTGTGAGCCTGGGNTCATTTTTCTGCTGTTTCAAAATTACTGTAATTGAATATAGTAAATAGGAAACAATGCAATTTTCACAGCAAAGGACTTTGCTAGAATTATTTTTTATTGCAACTTTACATTTCTAAATTTCAGATATTATTTTTTAAAATGTCAGAGAAGTTAAGTTGGGTTGTGGCAATGTAACAGTAGCTAAATTGTATAATTCTATCTTTACATTTTTAAAGAATGTAAAGATAGAATTATACAAAAAAAACCCCAAACAGCTGAAATGAGAATAATTCAAAAGATTAAAAAAAGATTAAAGAAAGAATGAGCACACACGTCATAGGGGAGAAGTTTATAAAGTTCTTCTAAAACTTTATAAAGAAGAATCATGATGCAAGACTCTCTCTTAACTTGTTATCAGGTCTTGTTCGACATATTTGACCTTCTGTAGAGAATGTATGGATATTCTGAGGCTGTCTCCTGGCCTTTATACTAGTCATATAGGCTTTAAATAGCCATGAGCCAGGGAGAGAACTGCATCTTCTAGTACCTCCTGAAAGCTACCAAAAATCTGAAGGTGCTGTGTATCTGCTGATGGAGAAGGTGGACAGAGGAAACGAGGAAACTGGAACAGCAGGATGGTTACTGAAATTTCTAGGTGCTGAAATCAGAAGAAAGTCTGTAATGAATCAGACTGCAAGGTCATGCAGCAAATTTCATGTGTCTGAACAGACAGCAATAGATGCTTAAGAGAAGACCATCAGAACAAAAGTGCCCAGAATCTAATAATTCACACTTTAGGAACTTCCTGAACTGGAGGTTGTAGCCACATCTTGGAATTTAATAAAACTTCAGAAGTATTTATACTCTCTCCTTCAAAGCATCCTGGTTCAAAGAATTCCACCATTTAATTGTGCTACACAAACAGGGATTTTTTGGCCCCCTTTAAACTTTGTGCATAACAGTTTTGTCTGGTGGCTTCTACTCCTGTGTTACAAGAACAGTGACTAATATTTTTCCTTTGCACTTTATCCATACCATTCATGATTTAGTAGATCTTCTAATTAGTTGCTTTTAGAGGGAATACCCTGCCAGCTGCTTCTCTGGCACATCAAAGGGACTTTCAGCTTTGATTTTTGCAATGTCAAAGAGAGAGTCCTTTAGGTAGGTAGGAGCTAGACTATTTTAAGATCTATCCAGCAGTGCTTTGGGGAATGTTCCTAAATGATGATGATTCAGTGAAATTATCATTAACTTTGTGTCTTGTATGCCTGAGATAGGATTAGACCTTTTGTATTTGTTGGTATTGAACAATGCTTTAACTGGTCAGAGGGACTGCAGCTCAAAATGACATCCACATTTAGTTTAATAAGCAAAACTGTTATTACTTGGGATATGTTTTGTGTGCTTGCACATGTGTTTGAAGGCAGATCAACACCTGCCAATAATGCACACTTGCCTGGGGTTGTAATGTGCTCTTCACTTTGGTGACTTCCCAGGAATGAGGAGAACAGAGAGGAGTGCCCATAGGGAATGTTCTGTCACAGATGCCGATGTCTTTTTTGTCCCTTAGCTTTTGACTACTTCTGTGCAGGTAGTCATTTGGTTGTGGATCAGTCAGGGCTTGATCACTTCCTCGTGACCAGTCTTAGTCCACAGCCAGAACAGGAGCTGCAACTGGGGAAAGGTATCAGAATTTGAGTTAATCTTCAAGCAAATCCTTGTGAAGGCAGGCGTCATGGTCTGTTTGGGTCTCTCAAATTTATAGGACAACATACTCTGTAAATTAAACTTTACTGGCTTTTTGGGAAAAAATATAAACAACAAACAAGGACTAACACATGAATTCACAAATTCATCAATTAATTTATGAAGTTTCTAACTCTCTAATTCGTAACTCACAGCTTGTAATTTGTAACTTGTGCACTTGTGAGCAAAAGAGTTGCTAAGCCGATGGTGAGAATGCTCATCCTTCATCATCCGTCAGTGTGAGAGTATTCTATATCACACTGAGAAGCACAAAAACCTCAGCAGCCCAGCTGCTGTCGGATCTACCTCAAAACTCCTTTATTTGTTTTGAGTAAACTGATATATTTCTACATTCCCACTTGGAAATTTGGTCTGTAACATTTCTGTGAGGTCATGAATTCTGACGAAACTGCCAGACAATCAATATGCAAAAATTGATGGCTGCAGGATACTCCAAGCTGCAGGTGGCAATGGCTGCATAAGGACCTCTAGCCCTCTCTGACCGCTGTGTCCTGTCTATGTGTGGCTCTTGCTTTCACCTAATGATGCTGCTCCCAGCATATCTCAGGCCTTAGCATGAGCTGTTTGTTAGCCAAACTCAGAGCAGGAGTTTATTCGAATAAACAGTTGCAGCGGGATATGAAAGGTTGGATATTTTCACCACCGAGGGATTTTGTGAGTGCAACTGGACACTGCAGGGTATGTGCTTAAAACCAGCTCTGCCTTTGGAGAACTGAGTAAAAATCCACAGCTTGTCAGGTGGAGAAAGAGAGGCTTTTGTGTGTCTGATGAAACACTGTCAGAATGTATTTGCTTGTGTAAAGTACATATTTTGGTAGTTTGTGGGCACTGTATACTGATTAAGAAAAACAAAAGGAGGAGAGGAGATTAATTAAAAGCTATGTTGGATATGATGAGTTCTTTTAAATGTAAAGGTAACTGGGAAAAAAATGTTAGCTCAGTCAGAATACCTGTGTTTGTATGTACAAATACACAACCAAAGACAGCGTTCTCTAAGTAATGGGATTAGAGGCTTGTGTTTATATGAGCCACTAAACCTTCATGTTACCCAATGAATTTTAAAAGGAGTGATAAAACAGAAGATGTCTTATTAAGCTGTAAAACTATGATTTTCTTTTTTTTTCTTTTTTTTTTAGGATTTTCATTGTTGAGCAAGAGAAAATGTGTTGATTGGACATGAAACTTCCACAACCTCTGAATTCCAGGGGCAGATCTTTTAAAACCTTGCCTGTTTCTCTGTCTGTGGCTCTATCTGTGGCTAATCTCTGTGATGTATCCGCTTCAGGAAGTCTTTCCGTGAACACTGCTCTGGCTGAGAAAAATTCACTCACTTAGAAAGTGCAGTCTCCAACCTGGCTAATGATCTAATTCAGTGAAATAGGCAGAGCCACGAAGGGGGTGCTGAGTGCTGGGAGCACACCAGTGGCAAGCACAGGACTGTCTTTGCTACAGTGTGCCCATCACTGGAAGAAAATAAATCTGCAGGTGTGTAGTAACCACTCTTGCTCTCACTGGAATAAGCATAACTAATGGTGGCAGTGTGAGCATGGCTGGTGTCCAAACAAATGTCAATTAATGAATTCAAAGAATTCATTAGTAAGAAATGATGCCTTCCAAATTACGTGTTGTCCACACGTGTCCAAGAGATTTTTAAGTAACAACTTCATTGCTATAAAAGGATAGTGTCAAACTATGAGGGGGATTTAAAGTAGAAGCTAGACAAAGGTAATTTTATAATGCCTGTAAAACAAACCAACGAAGCCAATCCAAATGAAATTCTGTACTTTGTTCTGACACTGATATTTTCCAGGGCAAAACAATTTTTCAAAATACAGAAATTGAAACTGGGACTTTATAATGGAAAGTAATTACAGTTTTAGTTCTGCGTAGCGTAAAGTCTGCACTTTTTACTGCTATTGATCAGAACTTGCTACCTGGAAAATAAAAGAAAACCCCAGCAACAACAATCAATCAAAGTAAACTCCAGACCCAGTAAGCTGTTTAAAGGTAGTCTTGTCTCATACCTTTGCTAATATTTCAACAGTATTCTGTAGATAGCCAGTAGTACTGAGAACTTAGAAGATGCATGAACTGAACATTGAGATTATGAGAACCAGCTGCTGAAGAGGTTTGAACAACGTGTTTAAAATCATTGGGGAGTTCTCCAAAAATGGGAGACCGACACTTGCTTTCCCCAGCTGCAGGAAATGGTATGGCACTGGGCGCTTCAGGAAACAAAAAAAACCCATAAAAACCTTCCCCAGATCTGAAGGAGGCTCATGAAGTTACAGCTTGGTCAGAAACCATGAGCCATTCTGACACTGTGCTGTGGTGGGCTCCGTGTTGGGTTGACAGTACATGATCAGCAACTGGGGATATTATCAAGTGAGGTGGTAGATAGGAAAAAGCACCCCATAGTCTTTTCTGCAGAAACCGTCTTTGCTGCAGAGCCCTCCCAAGCTGGGAATCCCATTAGCTGGAGCTCTTGCAGACCACAGAGCTGTGATTCTGCAGAAGTCAGAGGGAATGCCCTAGGGAGAGAAGACAGCAATGAAGATTTGAATCCTTGTACATGGTTGCAGCATCTCGTGGAGTCCCGGCGTTTGACCTCCATGACTTGTTTTCTTCATCTAGGATGCCTGGTGATTGGGCTAAGTTTCTGCAGATTCTCAGATTACATTGAAGGTCACTTTGTTATCAAATGACATTTTAGTATAAATTGTATAATTTAGTATAAATTTTTTTAAAAATTAGAAAGTTGTTTTCTGATAACCTTACAATAAGTGAGTAACTTTTACCATCTCAAAAATTAGTATTTGTTTCTAAAATTTTATGGCATTTCTGAATGTGAGAACCATTCAGTACAACACCTCTACATGGTCAGAATTTAATGATTGAGTGCTAACTACAGCAAAAAGATAGAGATATGATAATCTGAAAAAAAAAAAGAGGTACAGAATAAAATATCTTTATAAATATCCTTATATTTTAGTTTAGAACATCCAGTTTCAATTTCAATCAAGATTTTCATTGTTAAAATGTCAAAATATACCAGGTAACAGTAATCAGAGAAAGAAGATAATGTTACTCTGTTATTTAAAAATCACATTTGGCTGTTGCAGATGAATAAGGCCACTAACCTTCACATTGTACATAATCTTCAGAACTTCTTTTCAGTGAGTTTACTTTGTCTAAGGCAGTTCACAAGCCTGGAAATATAAATATTCTGAGTAATGGTGGATTAAATATGGTAGAAAATTCTCCATATCATTATCCTCTGTGAGCATCAATGAGCAGCTGAATATTAGCAAAACACCCTCTCAGAGAAAAAAAATAAATTCTTTTTATAATCATGTAGAAGTGTGGCTTTTTTTGGAAGAAGTAAGAGGAATAACCCATTTACAATTTAAGTGTTCCAGGAATTTAGGATGTGTCTTTCTAATCTATATATCTGTAGTATTCATTACAACAATATATTTATATCTAGGTAATTGATAATAGTAATTATAATAATATGTGCTAAAACCAAAGCTGTGGGACTCATCAGATAAGTTCCTCTTTCAGTAATTTTGTAGGGCTGAAATATTGTTTACTGAATTTTGGATCACAATTATCTTTGAAATGTTTATTGCTTACTAAAATTTGATAGCGTGTCTGCAGACACAATAGATGGATGTGTGTTACTGCCTGATTGTCTTGTCAGTTTTGTTTACACATTTAAGAGGTTCATTAATGCTCGCTGATTGGACAAATGAATACAGAGAACCTAGCAGAACTGAGCTGTTGCTCCAAAGGGCAAGGTCAGTATTGTACTCATGGATCTATTCTGGAGTAGCTACTGTAAAATATTCACCAGGTGAGAGACTTAGCTAATCCACAGATAAGATGAGATCGGTAAAACTAGTGATTTTAAAATAAAAAAATGTGGAGTATCACTTCACTTTTATTTTTTCTCTCTGTGATGCTTCCAGGTAATTTATCAAAATGGAGTTGTCGAGTGAAAACTAGCATTATTTTGGCTGTGGAGGGTGGTTAATCCATGAAGTAGGGAAAGGGTAAAAACAAATTAGAACAGACCTTGGAAAAAGTATAGATAATAGACCACCTAATATGCTATACAAAAAATGCTTTCCACTATGATAGCATTACTCTGTGAGGTAGCAAATGATTTTTTTGTCTCGAGTGGCATAGCTCACATGCACCTAACAGTGCACTAGTGTGAGTAGGAGATGTACAATCTCTCAGCCACTTGAGTTTGAAAACGACATGAGCATTGGGGGGGGGTTAGGTTTTGAAATTGTTTTGTTTTGATTTTATCCTGGCCTACTCATCTTTCCTGACCCCATTGTGCTAGAAGCTCTGTCCATGGAGAGCTAAAGGATTATTCAATCCGAGGATTCTCTTGTCAATGGTGGAAGACAATTATTAATGCAAACCAGCTATGATTATGGAATTGACCTGATATGCTTATAGGTGACAAGGTACATATGAATTTTGAGAGAAAAGAAAACAGAGGTGTTGTGAATGCCCGTAGGTAGTTTTGTCCTTGCATGGCAACTGCAATGAGAGCACAGAAGTGTCTGTGAGGAACATTAAGATTGGCATTTTTAATGAATGAGAGCCTGAAACTTGATACACAGTGGAGGGTAGTTGAGCTGGGTAGGAACGTAGGCTGCAAAAGAGAGATGAAGCTATTTGTACTGATTACAGTGAAAGCTACTGAGGTCCCAGGCTGGCCTGGGTAATTACTCACTTTGCCTTTCCCTTGAAACAATCCACTTCCATGAAGAAAGTCTTTCTGATGGAAGTATAGTCGTGTTCATTTTCCCTGTGGCTGTTCTTTGTGGCCTATTTGTAATACATATAGATATATATTTAGTTGTGGCAGTGCAATGTCCTCCCCATTTCAGCAGTTATCGTTGTGTGTGTGGTTCTGTTGCATAAACAAAAAACTACACCTTTTGAAGCTGTTTTCTTACATGTCTTTAAATTAGGAAGTCAACAAGGATAGCAAGTCACTGGAACACATAAGTTATTCAAGACTGGTCTAACATAGTATTTATAATATATTTATCAGTAAGGCTAAGTGATAAGATCTGGCAAAACTAAAGATTATTCAAAAGGATTCATCTACATCAAGAGCTCCATGAGCACTGAAATTTATAACACCTCATTTCCAGAGCTCTTTTATCTTGTGACTGGACTGTTTACTGGGGCTGGAACATCATAAAGTGCATCTGCCTGCTCCATACATCTCTTCTTTCCCAAGCTGATCTTGTGATGTCTCATAAAGATACACTAACATAGTAGCCTTTCCCTTAACTTGAGGAAGGAGCACTAATTTCGAACCCTATTGTCCACTCTACTAAATGAAACTGTAGGAATAGTTTGGGTTTAATTTGAAAGTGACCACCAGATCCAGAGTTCATCTTGGGATACTGAAAGACAGTCAGACAGATAGTGCAACTAGGAAACAAGGCTGAAAAGATAACTAGTCCTTTACTCACTGTGAAATGATTCTGTCTACACAGGCACTCTTTGATAGCTTCACAGATTAACTGGAGAAATCTTTCCCCTCTCTCAGTATGGAAGATATGCCTGATAATGAGTAATTCAACTTTTAAGAAGGCATTTTAAACAGTTCCTGTTTCTTCATATTTATTAAAAATTAAGCTTTTGCTATTGATGTGTTCAATTCTGAATTGCCTATGAAAGTCTTCAGAGAAGGTTACTGCTTTTACTTTAGTGGTGAAATGGAAAATAAAAAAAATCTCAACTGTCAATGTGGTATTCGCATCCAGCAACTTCCCTAAGACATTGCTGATACCTTTGGGATTTTTAGTGACATTGAGAAGCTTCTGAGGTGTTTAAAGGCAGTGATTTAAAAGGACTGTCTTAACTCAGTTTCTGCCCATTGTTTGTGACTGTGAAAACTTAAATCAATAACTGAGATAATTCCTTACAAATTTCTTCTGATTCAGCAGGAACCACACTTGATTACCCAAAGCCTGTTTTGAAATAAAGCTCTTGATATGCAGAGCTGCAAACTTTTCCTACTCATGTAGAAAAAATGTCTTTGAATGGCATATTCTCTGAACAATGTATTACCTATTCTAACATGTAGCCTTCCTTGGGAAGGAATAATTTACACATCAACTCCAATGGAAAAGATAATATTAGCTGTGGAGCCTTTTACTTATAAAAGTAGTCACTGAGTTATGATCTGAGTCTGATTTGTAGCTGCTGTAAAGTAATAATATTCATCAAAGTACAAGTTGCTACAGCTGTTTGGAAACTGCATATAATATTAGTTAATCAGGATATGATAATGTCTGTTACACAGGCAAGGTCGTGCAATGCCGAGGTAAGCAGCTACTCCTTTAATGAGATGATAATGGGCATACACAAGAAACACAAGTAAAAGAAAAGGATACACACATGTGGCTGACTGGGGTTGGGTTTTTTTTGACTCAGTAAGTTGGAAGGATCGGTTAATGCTTGAACATAATGCTGCTTATGTAGTGGTTTTGTTTCACTGAAGTCTAGGGTTTTGAGCTTTCTTCATTTTTCTTGCATTTGAATTCTGCAATTAAGTTTCAGACCCTAAAGGGGTATAAATTCACTCATTTCCTAACCTAGTTAGAGGACTGGAAACAGTGTTTAAAATGGAATTTTGAAATAAATGGCTGCAATTCATGTGCTTCCTAATATGTGAAGTTCATAAACTGAAACACCTAGTACTCAGAAAATGACATAAAAATAGAGATGTTTTATGAGATAAATTAATATAAACCCAGGTCTCTAGAAATATACTGCATTACGAGACCTTTTTTGGAGAAGCATTAGAAAAGTGTTGACAATTTTATTATTTAAAGCCAGTCCTCTCTGAAACAAAAAAGACCTATTTTTTCAAAGACATAGTCCTGATGACATACACCTTTTCATGAGTGCTGGATTAAAAAAAAAAATAACTTGAAGCAGCTGACTGTATGGCTATATACTGCTGAACGACTACCAGAAAAAAGAAAAGAAAAGCTTTTTTTGTGGCCCATCTTATCAGAGACACTTCTTGCATCATGTACACATTTTTTTCCCTTCCTGTATTGCAGAAATCTTTTGCATAGAAAGCATGATATTGGCTTTCTTGTTTCTTCAGTGATTTTATTTTTATGTGTGGGGTCATTCAGACCCTGATCATTATGAATACAAGTTTTTCTGAGCTCTTTGAAAAGGACAAGAACAGAGGGATATGTCAAAAATAATGAATGTCAAATGTTTCCTGTAGCTATAGTAATTATTGGTTCCTCTGCAGTTTAGAGTTGCAACTTTGCAGAACTCATCCAGTTCATCAACTTTCCTATGTCCAAAAATTTATATCCAATCAGGAAGATTTCATTTAGGTTTTGTATACATATGCATATGTATTGTATACATATATCAAAGATTTGGGATTTTTCCTGCTTCTAGATTTCTCCAAATAAAGACCAGATTATACAATACCAAATATTTTCCTTTGAATGAAAGGAAATACTCACAAAAGATATTGTTCCATCAGTCTTGACTTCAGCAATTACTCGATCAAGACTTAAACAGTCAGGTGACTTAAAAGTGTGTAAGTGCTAACATGTGTCATATAAAAGTATATATTCAGGCAGAATTCTAGATAAATCTATTCCATCTTGGAGTATCTTACATCTTATATATGAAATTACATTATCTGCCAAATATGAAATACCAGGAATCCCAAGAAATGTCAGTGTTTAGTTCCAGGAGATGTCACGGGATGTTATGAAAAACAACATTTGAATGTCCAGTTTCTGATGTATTCTTATAATTCCCTGTCGAATTGCAGTGTGAGATAACTTCTGCTCATCTTATTCAGAGTAGCACTTCTCACTCAGACTTTAGCCAATGCTCCTGATAAATAAAAAATACTTTGGTCAGCACGCCATGAAATATTCATTTATTTGCGCCTGAGCACAAGTAGATCTTAAAAGTGAGGTTAAACATTTGATACATCTAGAAGAAAGAAGGTATCCCCCTCTTTCTTCACTTCACCTCGCTTCATTGCAGCCAAAGTTTGTTCTTCCATCCACAAGACAACATAACATCATGATGCTATCTCAAGATGACATGCCTTCTTTCATACTTTAAGAAGTTAACATTGTTTCTTACTTCTCTGTGTACCATCTACAAGAAAGTATTTTCATTGATGAAATAGGCAATAAATATTTAAATTTTTTGGTTTATGTACACTTTTGATATTTCTTGCTAAGGGAAAAAAACAAAGCAAACCAAAGGAGGGTGCTATGCCCATACAGGAGTTGCCCTATCAAATACAAGAGAGTGAAATTCTGTGAAGCTGAAAGAGCAAATATAAGAAATGATAGAAGGAATAAAACTAGAGAGAGCTCACAGTGAATCCAGTAGAGTTGAAACAATTTCTAAGAAATTGGGGCTTATATAAGGAGAATATAAATTCAGTGCTAAAAATCAAAAGCAAACGTATCACATTAAAAAGTATCATGAATACATGGTACGAAGGAATCATGTATGTCTTACCAGAAAAGTGGACTTAATGTTCTTAAACATTAAAAAACCTCTGACTGATGGAAGGACTAAGAACAATTATTTGTTCTTAGTTCTTCTCTCTATTATTTGTTCTTCTCACCCAATTAGCTGAAATTTGTTTCTAATCTAATAAGAGATCCTCCATAATTTGATGTTTCTGGTTTGTTTTTTTTTTTCAAATGTCATATGTCCTGCTGTATTCTTACTATGATACTCCCTGCCACGTGTCCTGAATCCCTGCCCTTTCTTCCCTCCCTGCTACCTTCAGCAAAATTAACTGACTTTTTTTTAAAAAAAAGGCATCTCTGTTTCCAGTGTCCTAACTTGCCCAGCGTGTTTGGAACTGCTTGCTCAACTTGAAAAGTGAGTCTCTTTGAACTAAATGTGAGAAAGTAGTTATCACTCTTAGACAGGGGAGTGGCAAAAAGAAGTCTCTTACTGAAGCATACAACAAGAACTGCTCTCTTCAGAGGACCAGTGAACCAAATGCAGCCTTGCAGTGAGCTGTATGGTGTTGCTTTTCTATGTCTCTATTTCTTCTGGTTCCAGTTACCACAAATTTAGTTGCTGGAGGAACTTTGTTCTGTGCTCCACTGTGTGGACTACTGACTGTTGGCACTGTCTAATAATGCAGAGCCATGAATGCTGGTAAGCACTCTTTTTTTTTTTTTTTGATAGATACTGTACTATACTGAAGCTCACTAGAGAAATGAAACTTGTGTGTCTTCCTCCTGTGATGGATTTGGCCCCTCACCTATCCTGTTTTATTGGATTCACATGGGAGTCCCACGTTTTGTAACTAAATACAGGATATGAACTGCATAGTTATAGGCTTTGTTATGTATATATAAGCCTGGATAACATAACCCACATTTCACTTTCTTTGACAGTATCTTTCTTACAGTTGATATTTTGTGATGCCGTTTTGATGTTAACTTACTCCCTTTTATCCTCCTCCTCATTTTCTGGGGTCATTTCTACCTTTCTCGTGCATAAATGCAAGCTCTCACAAGAAATCACTCCTGCACCAAGAAAGCAGAAAACTGCTCTGACTCATCTTTCTTGCTGACTGTACTGCCTATATCAGGTGAAAGCAGAAGAAAGAGGGGAAGATCTTCAGATTACTCTAGCGATAATGTAATTTTTGCTGAAAGAAAAAGTTGAAAAATGGTCAAATATAAGCTGGAGAAACCCCTTTGACTATGGTAATAGTTTCTTTATTTTTTGTCTTTCTTTTTTCTCTTTTTCTTTTTTTTTTTTTTTTTTATGAAGGAGATGTAATCTAAACTCCAGAGACTTTCTCTGAAGGAATGTCTTGCATTCAAACTGCAGCTGAAATTCTGATTTTATCTCTGAACGTGAGTAGCTGCTTCTTAGCACATTTTCTATTTTCATATACAATACATTTTCGTAATACAGTAGGTTGTAGGAAAACAATGATGGCTCAATATTCATTGTTTTAGTCTCCGCCTATGCTGTGAACATACCAAAATTCATGTAACCCTGCAATCAAACGTAAACTGGTAAAGCATGATGAGAAAATGTTCATAAAAATCATGGCCATAATATTTCCCTAACCCAGAAATATGTCTCCCTAACCCGTTCTTGTGTTGTAAAGCTTTAGATTTCCCTTATGAAAAGTAGGAAATTTCCCTTTGACATAGGAATATTTCTAAGGAGTATAGGGTATGCTTGTGTTCTGCAAGTGCCTCAAGCAGAATGGCTGGTAACTGTAATATAGCTTTTAGTTGTACCTTCATTTTTATTTGGTGGTGTTGTAGGCCAGTAACTGAGCATATGTTAATTCCTTACCTAATTTTCTAATCAGTAGTGATCTCAGTGAATTAAAAGTGTTTCAGGGAAGCTGGAAATAGAATCCGGTGTCAGTCTGTGTGAGTGCATTACCCATTTTTGTCTCTGCGGAGGACGAGACTCCTCTTGTCCGTAAGCCAAAGAGATCGTGTTCAATAGGGATGCATGTGTATGCGTGTGACTGACAATAAGGACTATCAGAGCATGTGATGAAGGCAGCTTAGGTCTTTATGCTCTCCTGCAGAATAGTCATCTTTTAAATCTGTGGTGGTTTGACCTTGTCTGAGTGCCAGGTATGCACCAAGGCACTCTATCACTCCCCCCTGCTTCCCTCAGCACAACAAGGGGGAGAGAATGAGTTGAAAAGAGCCCGTGGGGTACGATAAAGGCAGTTTAATCGAAAAGCGGAGAAGCAAATAGCAAGGCCGTGCAAAGAAAACCAGAGATTTGTTCTCTACTTCCCATTAGCAGGCAATGTCTGGCCTTTCCCGGGAAGCAGGGCTTCAGTACTCGTAATGATTGCTCACAGGACAAGCGTCTTCTCAGATGGATTCTCCTGCCCCTACTTTTCTCTCCTTTTTATACTTGAGCTGATGTCATACTGTGTGGAATATCTCTTTGGTCAGTTTGGGTCAACTGTCCTGACTGTGTCCCCTCCCAAGATCTTGCCCACCCCATCCCACCGAGCAGGGCGGGGGGAAGATGTTGGAAAGGCAGCCTTGGTGCTGTGCAAGCACTGCTCAGCAGCACCCACAACACGGAAGTCTTATCAACAACCTTCTACCTCCCAATACAAAGCACAGCACCATAAGAGCTGCTGTGGGGGACATTAACTCCATCTCAGCCAAACTCAATACAATATCAGACTATCCAGTTCCATTACCTTGGTAGCATGAAATTGTTGTTTCTCTATTTACAGAGCTTGGACTATCTAGATGACAAAAAGTGTTCTTTGCTCAAGCATTCCCTAAATGGAGAAGAATCATGTGCTGTACAAGCTGTTTTAGCATTAATGAACAATCAGCTAATGTATTGCCACTTATTTGGAGACGGCTGAATGAGTTTGAAGAAAATTATTAAACTAGACTTATTAGTCCTATGCCTCATTTAAAACAAACCTAGCAGTTTCTTTCAAGTTTAACAGAATTGTGTTGGTTTGCTTCATTATCCTGTGGTGATACCGAAACCTTGCATTTCAAAATAGTTAAAAGTAAAAATGCTAAAAGCTGCAAAAGGGTCTTTGTCATGTCCTTTCCAGCTCGAACCTATGCAAGTATTAGCATGAACCTCTTTTAAATGTCTACTCGTCTGAGACTTAGAAGTATGACTATTAAGTGTATTTGTGATGGAGGACAGCATATTTTAATAAAAATGCTAACCAATTTGAATTTGCTCAAATATTATAGCTATTACTGCATCATGTTTTTCAGTCCATAATGGCTTTTATTAAGAATGTGAGTAAAAAACTCTCTGGCTTGTAGCAATGTGTTCTTTCTTATCTAAGTAGATTTGAATAGCTGCTCTGTGTATCAGTGATTCATCTTACTTCACTAAAAGCTCGATTACACAGAGCACCTCTGGGAATAAGGACTTTTATCATAAATGAAAGAAGGCATAAGTCAGAGAGTGCTCATCAGAGTTATACTGGGTCAGAGCATGCTGCTCCCTTAAAGGCTCACATTCCACTGCCTACGTATTGTCCCTCAGTTGAGTATTGCTACTGACACTGTTGTCATGGTTGCCTTAAAATTTTCGTCCCAAATCAAACATTAAGAAAAGATAGTTCCTTTAATTTGTTCTATAAAACAGAAGAGCACAGATATTCTTAAATTTTGTTTTGAAAACACTAAAAATAGAGAAGAAGCATATGAAGTTTCCATAGTAATTCGCATACCAATTCTTATAACTGATTAATGGAAGTAATTCGTTCAAAGACATTCTGAATGGCTAGACTCCAAAACTTTCTCCTTCAATTAAATAGTGTCAGCAGCATACACTGAATGTTCCACATCCACTCCTTTTACAGTTTCCCCATAAAAATACACATTACTTAATTTTCTTGCCAGGTTTTGACAAAAGCTACAAAGCTGTTACTGACAATAATCTGCAAACTGTATTATTGTGTTATGTCTGTATTAACAATGTATACATGTTCCAGCTGCTGGAGGAAAAGAACCTTTGTCCAGCTATTATCTATTTATATTGGGAAAGGACTTCAGGATATATTGAGTAGTGACCTTTGTTGCCAGCAAAGTGCAAGAATAAATTCTTCAGAATTAATGTTTTTCACCCTGAAAATTTGGCCTTCATGGAAATATTTTGGATTTCAGACATTTTTCTTCTTTACTATGAAAGTTTCATACATAAAATAGTTATGATTTGTTCGGCTTTTTTTTTTTAAACTTGAAGATCATTGTATCCATATTAATTGTTGCTAAGCAGTAAAATGATATGCAAGAGGCATGTAGCTAACAACAAACATGTTCTCAGATTCCTTTTAGAGTTTGTGCAGGAACCTGTTCCAAGATTAAATGTTTTAAGCTTCCATTTAATGTCTTTTCCCTGGCTGATCCTTCTGTCTTATATGTAAGAACTAGTCCTCCACTGGTGCCATTAAACAGTCAGTTTACATGTCAACTGTCATCTGTCTAGACAACCTTTTATATTTTTTTCAGCTTTGTTTAAATTACAGGTGAAAATGAGGTGATTTTAATGTTTCTGTTCATTCTCAAATGGCTTCTGCCATTTTACAGGGAAAACAGTATTGCAGTGTACTTGAGAAGCATTCATAGAATGGCTCAAGTTGGAAGGGAGCTTAAAGATCATCTAGTTCTAACCCCGCTGCCATGGGTAGAGACACCTCCCACTAGACCAGATTGCTCAGAGCCTCATCTAACTTGGTCTGAAATACTTCCAGGGGTGAGGCGTCCACAACTTCTCTGGGCAACCCATTCCAGTGTCTCACCACCCTCATGGTGAAGAACTTCTTCCTAATGTCTAATCTAAATCTACCCTCCTCTAGTTTAAAACCATTGCCCCTTGTCCTATCACCACAAGCTTTTATAAAAAGTCCCTCTCCAGCTTTCTTATAGGCCTCCTTCAGGTACTGGAAGGCTGCTATAAGGTCTCCTCGCAGCCTTCTCTTCTCCAGGCTGAACAGACCCAACTCCCTTGGCCTGTCCTCATAGGGGAGTTGCTCCAGCCCTCTGATCATCTTTGTGGCTCTCCTGTGGACCCTCTCCAACAGATCCATGTCCTGCTTGTGTTGGGGGCTCCAGAGCTGGACAGCTTTTGTTCATTGAGAACATTTGAAATTGTGGTTAACTATAGACTAATGTCCTCAATCTTGGTATTTTCAGGTCTTATCCTGATTAAATGGGTAGTAGTTCCTAGTGCCACTGTCAAATGAGATGTTGCTGTACTTGAAGAACAGAAGTATAAACTCATCTACATTTTAACAAGTTAAACACCAGAAACCCCTCTTTTTCTTCTGTAGTGGAGGAAACAATTAACTGTAAGAATTTGCTTAATGAGGTTGTCTTTATTAATTTTTATTAATTTTTTTCAAACTCAGGATTTCTTCAGAGAACAAGCTAATTCATTGTGTTGGAGATGTTTTGATACAGCCTGTTGCTTAGCAGAGGAAATAAAGAGTTCACGACCTACATCCCTCTGACATAAATAATCAGGCTACAGGGTCTGATTGAGCATGTAAAGCACAGTATTTTTATTCTGTTAGTGGGTAACTACATAAGTACTTCTAGGAAGCGGAATTAGGCATGCAAATTTGATATTTTTAATTTTTTTTTTACATGTACTCTTGTGTCACCTTTTACAAGGTGCCCAAAATAGATTGAAATTCATTTATTTTTAAATATTTAGCTGTGATATTGATCTATGTAATTTGATTTAATGTGATATATATGATAAGCATATATACATATGATATATATGATAAGCAGATCCTTTGTTAGTTAAAACATTTATAGAAATTGCAGAAGTCTGGTTTTACTTTTGTTTTGCAGCAGTTGGTGCTAAATTTAATAGATCAAGCCAGTTTAGACGGGAAAATTTACTAATAGTGAATATTTCTGATTTTTGTCCTAAATATAGTGATGTCTTCCAAGTAAATGATTAAAACATGGGATTTTTTCCTCCTTTTACACAAAACAAAAGCAGAACTATCTTTTCTTTGGAGATTTTGAGGAAAGTGGCAGGTTTTGAATATTTCCAGTTGTGTTGCCCCTAAAGCCACAACTTTTGGGACAGGATAGATATAATGCCAGTAAGATGCAGATACACAGTGACATTTTTCAAAACATGCAGTTACCTTTAAGGAACATTCATATTGTCTTAAACTAACACCTGAAGTTATGGATGCTTGGATGCAGCATTTCACTGGCAGTTGTAGGGGATGGTTCTTCAAGTGCATTATCCTATGTGTAGGTATAATAGGAGCATAACTGTGAATGTTTGTTGTTCTTTTTGTTTTGTTTTTTTTTGTTGTTGTTGTTTTGGTTTTTTGTTTGTTTTTTGTTGTTTTTCATGAAAAGAAATAAGAAAAAGAGCTTTCAGAAAACTTTTGCTTTTTACTTTTTTTTTTTTTTTTTTTTTTTTTTGGTTTTTTTTTTTTTTTTTTTTTTTTTTTCTTTCTGGTGGCCTGAGTGACTGTGTGGAATAGCAGTGCTGATATTCAGCTTTTATTTCCTCTTTGCATCACTTTTTTTCATTAAGCATGGGATATGTTCTTCCTGGAAAGATATATCTAGCCTCAGGAAAAACTTTTATGTTGCTGTTTTGACACAGAGATCTTGTTAGCTGTTTGAAGAAAAAGCTGTGTTCAGAAGCTGAACGAGATGGGTTCCTGAGTGCTATGCTTTTAATCAGTGGACAAATAAGTGGTATATTTTATCTTTTTTTCCACCTTTAAATACTAGCCAGAAGGTGACTTTAGGCATGTACATGTGTTAGAGGCTGAGTACAGTTCTTTTTATACCATATTTTGTGAGCTATCAGTACGTTGTTGTAAAAATTGTAAAATCTGTGAAATCAGTAATTTACTCAGCGTTCCAAGGTGCGGCTTTCATCTCGGAACAGTCCAACCCGTCACTGCATGCTTGACTAGCTCAGTGGTATAGAGATGCTGTTATTTATGTATGGAAACTTAAGGTGTCGACACCTAGAGAAGGCATTGTTTGGAGACAGTTACGTTGTTTAATGTAGTCATGTATTCTTTCATTTCTTTTATTTTATTTACGTGGAACATGACAGTGGAACTGCACTAATTCAAAATTCCCTATGATATATTTACTCATATGAATTTATAGATATGACAAATATATCAATAATACAATTCATTGCACAATATAACATGTAATAAACTACATGTTTGATCAACAATACAATGTATTCTTTCTTCCCAGTATGTTATTGTCCAGGTGTAAGTAGGGGAGGTCTGTTAGGAAATGTTTGGATATTCTTGCATTCCTGATTGGCACTTCAAGTTTATTACTGAGGTTTTAAAAATACACTCTTGGATTTTAGGGTGATTGTAGAGTCCATTCAGTTGTCTGTAACCTGCTTCCTTCTCTCTCGAAGAAAATACGTAAACCAGCTTATGGGATATGAAAAATTCACTTAAAGCAAAGGTGCTTCACAGTTGCATCACAGAATCACAGAATGTTAGGGA
>VWZK01005933.1:0-54682 GCA_013396935.1 Baryphthengus martii
TGGGACCTGGTGAACAGATGCACAATTCCCCTTCAGCATGCCTGCTCACTAGCCCTTAAAAAAAACAACCAACCCCTATTTTATGATTAAGGGAAGAAATCTTAACACAGGAATTAATTTTCTCAATTTGGGTATAAATAAATGGAAGGTGCCATCTAACTTTTTTTTCTATTATTGTGTTCTGTTTTGTTTATTCAGAAACATTTACTTTGCATCATAAATACACAAGGTACAGAACCCTATAATTGGGCACCACAGCCTGGAAAGATCCCCTAAATCACATATATCACTGATGGGATAATGGTTTAAGATCACAAAACAGCCACAGGGGAAAGAAAAAAAAATACAAAACAAAAAAAGAGGTTAATTATTTTCTCAAATTACAGGTCCTTGAGAAAGGGCAGACTGGAAACAAATATCCTCACCGCATCAGAAAGTTTTAAAACGGTATGTTAGCTTTGCATCACTTCTGCGTTTGCTTAATTGTACAGGTACAAAGATAAGCTTCAATCCTTTAAATTGACTGATCCCTTCAATCTCACATTTAATAAAAATATTCTCCTTTAAGCTTTTAATCTAGGATACACTATTTCATATTATGGAAAAAGTATTTTAATGATAAAAATAAGGAGAGTGGGGTTTTTTTTGCTTCAATAGAAGAGCTTCTCAGGGTTGCAGATAAGTATAGATTATGTCATATAAAAAAAGACACCCTGAGTAACAACAGTTTTGAAAATATGTACTTTTCCTCCAGTTGTTTGTGTTATGTCAACACACACACACAAAAGCACTTGTGAAATGCTACAGTAAATTAGGAAGACACACAGCATAGTTACACTTGGGCTGACTCTGGCTGCCAGAATCCATGACAGATCGTGCAAAATTTCATGTTCACGAAGAAAGTCCCAGTTCCTCCAACACCTTAACTGTAAATCAAAATGATCTAACCAAAATGTGCATTTCCAGCCCACTGTGAGGGAGGGGGACTTCCAAAGACATAGAGGATAACCACATTTTTTTTTCCCTACGTAATTTTAAAATGCACTGGTTTGTTTTTTTCCCCCAAACTAATAATCACAGACTGCTTAGCAATACAGAGTCTGCCTGGAATCGCTCCGAATAATTAAATTAGTTACTAAAAATTCAATTTGCCCTTTCACCACTATTCATATTCTTAACTTTACACGTGTCAACCAGAGCAATGAGAATACAGTAATTAAGCTTATTCATCTTATGCCAGTACTATTCTGCAGGGAAATTCTTGTGTTTCTAAAAATGTCTACTTGGAGTTTTAAAGCATGAAAAAAAAAATAAAAAAATCTGATATAATGGAAAAATTGCCTTCAAGTTAAATTAAGTGTGAAAGTGAAAATTTAGGATTAGAAAAAGGAATATATACTCTCATAATTGTTAGCACAACACATGGATTTAAGACTTTTTCCTGTGGTATGTTACTTAGTGAAATGACTTTTTCTTAAACTTACTTCAAAACCAAGCTAACTTAGGCTACGTTTACAGAGAGGTGCTAGGGCATAAGCAAATTTAAACAATTTTTGGATGCTCTACCAATTGCAAAGCAATCTTGGCATCATCTGCTTTCCCATTTTCCCAATTATCCTTAAACTATTTATAGTTCAATGTAATACAGCTACAGAGTTAAAAAAATGGCATTAATTTTAGAGCCGAGATAAAGTTAGTGAAGCTTCATTCACAGTTCTCTTCAAGAGTTTGACAGATACAGAGGTAACACAAAATAGCTCTGCATTTACTATCAAGGGCACTTGGAACACAGTGCAAACACAGCGGGGGTGGGGAAAAAAGCAGCCCAAAGCTCTGTCCTCCCTTGCCCTCACGTAAATGAGAGATTCTGAAGAAGTCAGAGTTTCTTCCATGGAAAACCATGATAAAGGAAGAAAGAAACAGAACCCCAAAAGGAACAGTTCAACAGTCTGGAGGACATAACAACAAATCTGGAAGCCCTGGACATAAATAGGCATGCTGTCATGAAGAAATATGAGTATTTTATGTTATGATTTAAGATTTTTAAAGTATCTTTAGAAATCGAAGTAAGGCTCCTGTATCCTTGCAAGCAGTTGTAGTCTTCCTCCTCCCCCCACAATTTTAATTAAACTTAGCAGCAAACTATGGAACAAAAAGAAGAAATGCATCTCTTATATCCAAAAGACTCCATGACAATGAATTTTCTAAAGAATGCAGGACATAGTAAATATGCATGTTCTCAGAAGGAAAAACTACTTTCCCTTTCTCTAACAGTCACTTTTCTTTCCAACAGATATTTGTTTAAAATTTTTTTTTTTTGGAGAGAGGTCTCTCTAGTTTAATCTCTTGTATATTCACTGCATGTCAGATTTTCTTTTTTCCCTAAATGAGAAACATTTTTTGTCACTTTTACAATATCACCACCTTACACTGACCAATGAAGAAAGCGTACAATGCTTCAGATGGAAAATCTCTAATTATGATTTAGTGAAAAAAAAAAAAAATCAATATAACTGAGCCTAAAGCAGACTGGCAGGAGCTACTTGTTCTTATTCCAATGTGCAGCTTTAAATCATTTATCTTTTTTACTTATGTATTTTGGATTGCAACAAGATGTTGCATAAACCCACGTTCCTTCAAACTGAATTCCTCAAATGTTTCAGCTTTCTACAAATTATCTTCAAATACGCAAAACTTTTCAGCAAAAAAATATAAATATTTACTATCTCAGAATATTTTTTGGTATTCTCAAATTTGATGATTTAAAGGTTACAAACCAAGGCAAATGGCCAGGCATAGCAATCTGAGTGCTTATTATTTAACCTTGATACATTGCAGAGATTTCTCAGGTGAGATACGCTTGCTTTTTCAGACTTTTATTTCTAAAGAATTAAAATCTGCCCAACTCCTTACGTAAGTGTACAATGTCCTAGACAGAAATAAGAAATGGAAGTGTTAAGATACCAGGAAACAAATGAATTTAAGTTACCACTACTTTTGTAAAACTGACTATTTGGGCCCAAACACATCACGCTGACTGCGCCCCACAATGAATGGGCTCTTGAGCTGTTCACTTTCTATTTCAGGTGACATTTGATAGCAGAGGTTTGGAATTTGTCAGGAAGCTGAATCTTGTGCTAGGAAACACGGCTGCAAATGTTCCCCAATTTGGCCAATTTGTAAACCTTTGGAAAATGACGGTTCATTCACATTCAGCAGGAACTTGCAAGAAGGTTTTTAACAGACTCCATCACCACTGGACTATCTCTAGCTTCTCCCAGCTTTTTAGTGCTGATTAAAGTGCATCCCTACAGCTAGAAAGCAAGATGGTATTTTTACTGGCTCACGTCTCCCACTAGTGACTACTTCAGTATCAGGAGACAAACCCAAAGAAAAATATTCTTTCACTCTGGTACCTGGCATAAGCATCTCTCTTACGCCCTTCTCCAAACACCACCTCTACTGGCACCTGCGCAGGGAGAGTTGTGCAGAGTAACTGGGCAGGGCAGGAGGGACCCCGTAAGAGGAAGGTTGCTTTTGGGCACAAGTGCTCCAGCAAACACTGCCTTTTCGCTGACACTTCCAAGTGACAGCATGACATCTGCCAGGACACCACTGCCATCCATAAATCCTCTTCTCATACGGTCACACAGATAAAAAGCACTGATTTTGCTGAGGGAAGCAATAGTCTAAAATAAAACTGTGTATAATGATACAAAACTGGGAGGAGTGGCTGACACACTGGAGGGCTGTGCTGCCATCCAGCATGACCTCGACAGGCTGGAGAGCTGGGCGGGAAAGAAATTTAATGAAATTCAATAAGGGCAAGTGCAAAGTTCTGCATCTGGGGAAGAACAACCCCATGGATCAGTACAGGTTGGGGGCTGATCTGTTGGAGAGCAGCTCTGGGGAAAAAGACCTGGGACTCCTGGTGGACAAGAGGAAGACGATGAGCCAACAACGTGCCTTCGTGGCCAGGAAGGCCAATGGCATCCTGGGATGCATTAGAAGGAGTGTGGCCAGCAGGGCGAGGGAGGTTCTCCTCCCCCTCTACTCTGCGCTGGTGAGGCCCCACCTCGAGTACTGGATCCAGTTCTGGGCACCCCAGTTCAAGAAGGACAGGGAACTACTGGAGAGAGTCCAGTGCAGAGCCACTAAGCTGATTAAGGGAGTGGAACATCTCCCTTGTGAGGAGAGGCTGAGGGAGCTGAGTCTCTTTAGCTTGGAGAGAGGAGACTGAGGGGTGACCTCATGAATGTTCATGAATATGTAAAGGACAAGTGTCAGGAGGACGCAGCCAGGCTCTTCTCAGTGACGTCTAATGTTAGGACAAGGGGCAATGGGTGCAAATTTGAGCATAGGAGGTTCTGTGTAAACACAAGGAAATACTTTTTCACAGTGAGGGTGACAGAACACTGGAACAGGCTGCCCAGGGAAGTTATGGGGTCTCCTTTGCTGGAGACATTCAAAACCCATCTGGATGTGTTCCTGTGTGACCTACTGTAGATTCCTGCTCTGGCAGGTGGGTTGTACTTGATGATCTTTCGAGGTCCCTTCCAGTCCCTAATATTCTGTGATTCTGTATGCAAAAACCACACAGGTGAGCACTCCTTCCTGTAGGAGCAGATCAGAGACAAGGACTTTCATTCCTCTCTCACTTGCAGTTGTGCTAAGTTGGAGCTGCAGGAAAACCAGGTCCCTGCAGTACAGGCAATATTGCTAATTACACACAGCTCCTGCACACAGCCAAAGTATGACCACAACTGCAGCCTTACAAGTCTCTGTGGAAGAGTTACAAGAAAAACCCAACAAAATTTAACAGTACACACTCATGCAAAATAAGTGTTTCCAGGGATGGAAACAAAAGCAAAACCACAG
Source organism: Baryphthengus martii (assembly GCA_013396935.1). NCBI lineage: Eukaryota > Metazoa > Chordata > Aves > Coraciiformes > Momotidae > Baryphthengus > Baryphthengus martii. Next base: position 4,879 of record VWZK01005933.1, read on the forward strand.
GAGTTAACAGGCTCTCCTTGCAAATGACCCGCAAAGAAAGAAGTAAAAATGGTTCTTCAGTATTTCATAAATATGCACATTACATACTAATTATGTTGTCAAGCATAAACAATAGACATTATTCTTCTGGATAAAAAACAAATTCCATACCGGAGTCAAAAGAACGATGAAACTGCCTGCCCAAGTTTCAGGGACAAACTGCTAACAACAGCATGCCTAATAGTAAAGAATTCTATTTCTTGAAATAAAGCCCAGATTTGTGGATATTAGGAAAGATTTACAAATACCAAAAATATTGAACCTTATGAACTACTTGGAATACTAAAAAGAAAGTTTAAGGTTAGCTAAAAATTAAAAAAAATTGCATTGCAAAAAAAAAAAAAAATCAGAATTCTAAAAATAAAAAAAATTAAACATGAGCTAGGCTGTCCAGAGAGTAGCAGCAGCAACACCAGCAAACTTGTTCTCCTTTATAACTCCACAAGATGCTTTTTGGTGCTGGCTATGCTACAGTCAGAAAGGCTGATACATAAAATCAGCATTTCATGACAAGTTAACTGCCTTTATGCTCAGCACGCTGGTGACACTGGCATTTCCTACCACGACCAGAAATGTAGACTGAGCCCGATCGCAAGCAAGTCTTTTTCGCTTCAACACCTCATATTTATATGATTCTGCAATTTAAATTTCACCAAGAAACGCTGCTGATGTGCAGCAAGTGAAGTCCTTAAAAGGAGACGCTGTAACAAAAGTATGTGCAGTCATTATTTGGAAATCTGCATAAATCATAGAATGGTTTGGGTTGGAAGGACCTCTAAAGGTCATCTAGTCCAAACTCCCTGCAGTAAGCAGGGACGTCCTCAACTAGATCAGGTTGCTCAGAGATCCCTATTTACGTTGACAAACATCTACCTATATTAAAAGCTATTAGCTTTCCATCAGTATTAAAGGACCACTAACACACTTAACACTTAATAGTACCGAGGTTCTCAACGTTAATTAGGATAAATGCCAGCAGGCACCTAACACAAGGTATAGAAGTGAAAACACAAAAGCTACCTTGCTGCCTGAGGTGTCTGTTAGTAGAGGTAGGTGCTGCTGATGGCTGCGTAGCCGAGCTCGGCCTCAGCTACTGCGCATATGAACTGCTGAGCTCACCTACAATGTGCTGCCAAATGGACAGGCCACGCAGGGAATGGGAAAAGCTGAGAGCTTTAATCAAACAGAAATCAAACAGCAGGAGAACTACAAAGTCATTGGGAAAATGAAATATCCAGCTCTGGTAGCGCAGGGAGGGAGCTTGTTGGCCAGTCACAGGACACAAGTGTCACATGAAATAAAAAGGAAAATGGAATATTTTCTAGGAAATGTAGTTTTGACCATGTAGTTGATATATTTATGAGAAAATAATCACTTTTTAAGGAAATTTCCACTAGTGAGAGCAGTCTGGCTCATTCTTTATTTCTTCATATTTTTCTCTAGCAGGTATCATCTATTAATACTTAGCTTTCCAAATAATTACGTTCTACATTGAAGCAATTACTGTTCAATGGTTTGAGGAATATGCATTACTCTAATATAGTCATTTAATTCTAACTAGCAACATGAAACTACTGTATCAACTGATAATACCTTGGATTGAAACGAAAGAGTAATTGGGAGTCTCTGGAAGTAGAAAGCAGAAAGAGACCCAGGGAGGCCTAAAGCAGGGAACGTGAGATCCCACTTCTAGAAAAGGAAAAAAAGAAAACAGTTCAGGTACATAACTCTATATCATACTAAAAAGAGCTGAAACTCATCCAGAGCAAAAGCTTAAGTATATCAGGTCTTGGATCATGTCTAGCAACATCTTTCTACCAGGCTGACACATTTTGCTTATGAATTAGCAAGGGCTTTGAATTCATTTCTGGATCATGTTTCCTTCTCTACCTTCCTCGCTACTGTCCATACTTCCTAGACAGAACCTCCAGATGACCTAGGCAAAGTGATGTCGCAGTTTGAGGTCATTGGTCCAGGCTGAACAAGCCTTGATCGAGCAATGTCAAAACTGAAGCACTCGCTGGTACTCCCCAAAAGCAGCACTTTGAATTCCTAAGGAAATCAGATGCTTTTATCAGCATTGGAGGTGTTCACATGCTCCAGCCTCCTTCCTGATGTGCCAACGGCACAGGTGAGGCTCAGAAGATGCACCTGGCTTCACAGATCAATTCATCTTTTTGGACACACTGTCACAGGTTCCTTTTTTCCCAACAATAACTCCATTTAACACACTCCCAGAGCACTGTGTGCAATCTGTTCACATGCTTAAAAATAACTTATATTTAATTATTTGTGGTTTTTTTCCCCTCGATGTGTTCCAAAAAAATGAAAAGATCTAGAAGTCAACTTCTACAGCAATTTACAGTATCTTTCACTACAAAAAACCTAAAGAAATTATAGACAGAATGGTTATGTCCTGTAAATCCAGGACAATACTGGAAACATTTTGGATTTCAGTGGCTTTTTACCTACCCATTTCTGTTGCTACCCCTTTGCTCAGCCTCAAGAGCACTATAGAGGTAAGACAGATTGATATGTAAACAAAGTTTAACATATGCAAAGTTTGATAAATCCACTATCCCAGTAACTAATGGCGAAGAAGTTATGAAGTATCTTCTTTCTTAGCATTTGTTTTAATTGTTGTTTTAATGCATCTCGCTCTTCCTAGCCCTAGTGTATTGAGGTCCTGTTATAGTTCAAAAAAATGTATGCCTGTGGAATTCAAGCAAGCTCACAAAATCAGTAATTCTTACATCTAGGCTCACTCTCTGAACTCTCCAAAATCCTGTTTTACAATACCTTTTAACACAGCTTCTACCAAAAATCCTATCACCTCAGTGGACACTGCCTTGAGCTGAGCAGTGTCCTTTCAGTCCATCAGCCTCAGAATCCTTCTCATTGTCTCCTTTCATTAGCCACGGAGGGAAAAGGAAGCCCTGTCTTAGTCCCAGCACTGGCCAAAGACAACTACCATAATCAAACTTCATCATTGAGAGCTTCAGTGAGTCCACACGGAAGTCAAGAAGGAATATTTTCCAGCATTAAGAGTTTTCTTAAGAATTTGGCTGGCAAGTATTCTTTGTGGGTCATCATCAGATATGCAAGTGGGAAAGAGCAATCCCAGCCAACGTGAATTTTACTTCCACCTTCCTTTGCAATACAGGAGACTGCTAAGATCCTCCAGATATGTTACACTGAACCAATACACTGCTCCCTGGGAAGCACCTGGCATTCCTTTTGTCTCTCTCTGTGACATACAGAACTGAGAAATATGGAGATGCCCATCAGTGTCGGCATCCCCATAGCACAGGAGCACACACATCTGTCTTCCAGTCCCTGGAGAAACCTGTAGCAGTGTAACAGAAGATTTCTCAGGAACTATCATGCTTTTACCTAACCAAAGTTATTGAGCTCAACAACAGACTATTTAACAATGAGATGTATTCCTGCAACAGCCCTTCTTTGCCAGACTAAATCATCTTCTGTATCTATTTAAACGAAGCTAGGACAAGGTCGTATTTCCTGGAAAGATTAATTCAACGAGGACAAAAAAAGAAAATCTATACAGGGGGCTAGAAGTTTGGGTTGCAAACCACAATAAAAAACTCCACACACAACAACAACAACAAAAAATAAATAAAAAAAAACCCACAACCGCTTATCAAATATGTTCTCCTCCAATTGCCAGTCACAGTTTCAATTTGCCTCTGCACTAAAAGCAAGCAGCACCTAATAAAATCATTCAATAATTCAGACACTTTATTTAACTTACAGTGCAAACAAGTTTTCACCCGTGCTTATACACAAGATAAAGGAATTATAACAATGTATTAAAAAGGTAATCTCTCTATAAACTCCAGAGTAGAGCCATTACTGAGGCTTTAGGCATAGTTAATGAATATTGACTGGGATCAGTGAAAACAGAATTAAAAAAAAAAAAAAAAGGAAGAAAAAGGCAACCAAAAAATACTCCAGTTATTTAGTAGCAATTTATCCTGGCCAGTTAATGCTACATGCAAGTCCTAAAAAGGCAGAAGCAGGAAAGAAAAAACGTAATTCACACATTTCCTTATGTGCTGGATCACTGTTTGAAATTAACATTACTTCTGTAAGCTAAGTTCTGAATTCATTGAAAGAAAACCCCTAAATCAGCAGAAATTCCTTTACAATTTGTTTGTCTTTAAACAACTAATCCTAGTTACCTCAGACCAAAGATAAGTTTTGCTGCAATCCCTTGGAAGCCCATCTCATCTTCACTTGGTCTTTCTGATCAACATGTCTGGGCCTTGTCCCTGCACACAGCTAGGGAGTTAAGTCCAGCAGTAAAGCTACCTTACAGAGCAGCTGAGTGAATAGAAAAAAAACATAACCATAATATTATTCAGAAAGAAAACACCAAATACTATCAAAAGGATCAAGTCAACCTCTCAGAAATCTATGACAGTAAATCACATTTGATCTTTTAACATATTCTAAACATCTAGCAAAGATTTTACTGTATTACTTCAAAACAAAATAATTGCATCTATGTAAGTTCTGTTTTCTTTGTAGATGTTAAAAATAGAAATTAGTTATTAAGGTATTTATTTTCTTCCTATTTCTAGTTTTTCCCAACACTCAAATACGCTTGGCTAAAAGAAAATCCCCGTAATTAGGAGTGACATGTGACACCAGAGCCGTATTTTTGCAATGGGAAGTTTCTTGTTGCTCTGTTACACAGCTTGTCTGGATTGCCACACAGAATAATTGATCCTCACCTTAAACAATGCATTTGCCTTTATTTACTGAGAAAAAAGTGATCTTTAGAAACAAATAAATTGTTCTGTTACAGATGGGGTGTCAAGACATCAGCAAGTTACTACCAGCTTCAAAAACAAGGGACCATTCATAACTACAATTCATATTCTGTTCTCATTCTTCTGAAATCTTGGCTTCCCTTTTATCATCATTTGTAACTGTCTATATGCTGAAAATAGATACCTAACAAACAATAGCATTTAGCCAAAGACCAACTCCCTTTAGAGTTACAGTTTAATTTAAGCAGTGTTCTTATTTCAATCCCCCAACCATAGTAAGTAACATCTTTTTATTTCATTTTAGTCTGAAATACAAGGTTAAGTCCTTTCCCCATGTTCTTCACTAAACTATAGAACATACAAGTGCTTTTCTTGTCAATATTATAAAAGTCCAAATTTAACTGCCTCCTGTCTCTGTCACAAAACGAGCTTTTTAAAACAGGTTAAATCTAAATAGACTATGAAATCATTCACTAAACAGCACAAATGGTAACTAAACGATTGAAAGGAAACATACATAGAGCACAGAATAAAAAATGGTTCCCCTAGCAGAAAAATACAGTTGTCTCTACAGCCAAACAGGACAGCCATCCAGCAGCTCCCTACTAGGGTTAACCTAAATTTTCTCTAAGGTTTTTGGTTTTTTTTTGTTTTGTTGTTTTGTTTTTTTTTTTGTTAGAATGTGTAAAGTCATCCCAATGGGAACTTCTATTAGAGTACATTTGTTCCTACCTCACTCTTACCCTCAGACTCAAGCCAGACTTCTTTCTCATGGACAGAGGAACTAGGACTATTTTAGTGTTCCAGTGCTGGCAGGCAAATGGGAAAAAAACAGCCATGGAAAGACACAACCATAGCACTCGATCACACACAGGATACCCAGTCAAGACTTTGGCCTCCTTGCTCTAGGTCTCTCCATAGCAGATACAAAGAAATATCCCACTCACCGCCCTAGAGCTGATCATTTGTATTAAAAGGTGTATAAAATGCTTTTACAACTGGTGTCTAGGAGGTATCCTCAGTCTGGTTGTAGTTTACAAAAAAAACCAAAACAAACAAATTTCATTCCATTGAAGAACATCTTAAATCCCAAATTTCAGCAGAATAAGCTTTCCTACCTAGCTTTATCTATCGTAATGGGGACACTGGTGTAGCTGAGTGAACATCCAGCACTCCACTACATCTGGTCTTTAAGGGCATCTCACACTTCCCAAATGAAAAGTTACAAAATGACTTTCTCTCAGGTAAAGAAAGAGTTTGGCAGAAATATGAAGACTATGCTATTGGATTCATTCTCACAATGCCTTTGTACAAACATGGAAATGTCCGTATTTCACATTAAAATTACAAATAATACGTTAATTTCATATATTCTTCACAATTCAAGAACTGTACTGCAATGTGGCAATACCCCAAATCTCATCATTATATATTAACCTATTTTGATAGACTCAATTAATTACGAAAGAGAACTTAGAGCTTATTTTAGATCTTAAAACTGTCATAAAAGGCAACTCAGCGTAGGACAATTGGAATAAATTTGTATACTCAGAGGAAATACTCATGCAATGCAAGTATACTCAGAGGAAATACTCCCAGTTTTCTAATAGCTTTCATAGAGAAATCATATGAGGTATAGTGCCACGTACTAGAAAGTGAGACACACACATATTCAGAGACGAAGACACAAAACCAGAAGTCAATTTGACACAGAGAGTACATCCATCATCCCCTAGCTTCCCTTGGGCAAAAAGTTGTTCCTCAGGTAACCATCCGGTAGAGCAAACAAAGCTGTTTCTTCCCTTTGAAACAGGTCTCGATAAACACCTCTTAAATCCTCACTTGGAGAAAAGGACTTCCACTTTACTTAAAAAACATCTTACGATCTTGGAAAGAAATTAAAACCAGCCAGAGACCACATTTCCTAATAAAGTAGTGACAGCACAAGCACAGGCCATCACACTTAAACACCATCCTAGAATTAAATATCCCATCTCCCAGTCCTAGCAGGTCAGCATAAACATGACTCCTCTACAGGAGAACCACAATGTGATTCCCAGTTCTCAGAATTACCAGCTTTTTAGTTCCTCTCTGCATAGTTTGCAGCCCACAGCATAACCTTTACTTTGCTAAATGGATTTGGTTAAGGACATTCCATTACAGAAACCAATTAAGATCATAATTACAAAACTTACAGCCAAAATAAGATTTGTTACTTTCATTTAGGTGTTTTTTTAAAAAGGATTTTTTTTTTGATGAAGAGAACAAGAACCATCCTCTATTTTATTTCACAAGATAGTCATACAACTTCTTATGTATGAAAATCTTAAACCTCAGCACTTAGGGATAACCTGTGAGACCACATCTGGAGTATTGTGGCCAGTTCTTGACTCCCCAGTTCAGGAGGGACAGGGAAATAGTAGAGAGTGTCCAACAATGGGCTACGAAGATGATTAAGGGACTGGAATATCTCTCTTATGAGGAAAGGCTGAGAGATATGAGGCTGTTTAGTCTGCAGAAGAAAAGGCTGAGAAGGGATCTTATTAACATTTACAAATATTTGAAGGGTGAGTGTCAAGTAGAAGGGGCCAGTCTCTTTTCAGTGGTGCCCTGTGATAGGATGAGAGGCAACAGACACAAACTGGAATATAGGAAGTTCCACCTCAAGATGAGGAGAAACTTCCTGACTGTGGGGGTGACAGAGCCCTGGAACAGGCTGCCCAGAGAGGTTGCGGAGTCTCCTTCTCTAGAGACTTTCAAAACCCACCTGGATATGTTCCTGTGTGGCCAGCCCTAGGTGATCCTGCTCTGGCAGGAGGGTTGGACTCGATCACCGGAGGTCCCTTCCAATCCCTACCATTCTATGATTCTACAATAAATTCATATGCACAGACACCTAAAGAAGGGAATATGAGCTAGTACTATTATCTCAATTGTCAATTTTGGAAGAAGTTTTTTGGATTATGCTCTTAACCAAGGAAATTTTTGCATCTATCCCCATTCAACTGCTCCCTGGTTGCTAACACATATATTCTTTCAAAATATACAGAGAAAAATAGTAGGGAATTTTTAATCATGGCTAGAAGAAGAATCTCTTTTTAAAGCAGTTTGGAGGAGGGAGCACATGGGCATTAATTTTTCTAAAGTTATTCAGTACCTGAATTTGCTCTGGAGAAGGGAAATTAACTAGCACAGACTTGCCACTGCCTAATTAATAATGCATGAATGGAATGTCCAAACAGCTATACACAGATATGTTGCATAAGCACAATAAATTAAATAACTAAAGGTAAAATGCATTATCTCCCATTCTTTTATCACATGTAGTTTATCCACTAACAAGAAGAGGCAGAAGAAGCTGTACTACTGACCTTAAGTGTACCTTAGTTTAAAAAAGGTATAGATTCGGATGGTTATTACTAATCAAAAGACATTATTTAACATGAATTTAATTGTGTAGCTTTCATATACATTCTCACAACGTCCCCATGACAAAGATGAAGGTTTACCATTATTTTACCCTTTATACACATTGAGAATGATACAAATAAATTTGTGGAATTCACTTGTCAAAATCATAAAAAAAAAAAATTGACAAGAATAAAATTGAGATTTACGGCACAAAGTATATACCTGTAAATAGAAAGGAATCCATGAGACTTTCAACACTGTCGTTGTATTTCTTATGACAACAAAGATGTAAAAGATAAAATTTTGATAGCGACTAATTTTATCTGTGGCTCTAGTTCAGGATTTAGATTCCAGTTCAGAATCACTGTGCAAAAGCTAAAAACGTTTTTATGATGTATCAAAAGGTTCTATATGCAGCATACAGCAGGAGACTCATCCTCACTACAAACCACAGTCTGAAGGTGCTGGCAGGTGCTGGTCATCCCTTCTGAGCAGACAACATGGGTGGCCAGTGTATATGGATGCAAAAAAAACCCTCAACCATTATCAAAAAATCCTATATGTTTCCCTTCTTTAATTGTTACGTGTATTTGCGGTTGTATTTGCCCTTAAAATCCTCACTTATTTTTCACCTGTGTAATGGCTCATGAGAATTATCTAGAAACTAGTGTGTTTTAGTGTAATTATTAAAATTTATCTTTACTGCTATTTCCTTTATTAATATGTTTCTGTTTTGTTTTTTTTTTAAAGAGAGTTAGCGATAGTAACATTAAAAAATATAGAAGTTCCAATAGTTTCAGACAAGGCAGGGCAGGGAAAGCATCCATTGACGCAAGACCGGGTAGAGTAGAACCTCAATTTATGTTAAATAAACCTAATCCCAGTGTGTTAAGGAGTGACATGTCCGAAAATAAGGATGTAATACACATAGTTCTACATGTCACAAATAGGTTTGCAGAGAAAGAACCTGAATTCTGGAATCGTACTGAACTACGTCACCCTGAATTTTTGTCAGAACATCTGACACACTGACCTGCTGCACAAAGCGGGAGCTGTTGCTGCAATTACTATCTGTCTTTGAGAAACGACAGCCTCTGTCCAAGTGGAAATATTGATTCCTTAGGGATGACTCTTCCCTCGCAGCACCACATTGCTTTGGAGATGGATTATCCCACAGAGACAGTTTCACAGTAACAAGGACAAGAAAAGCATTTTTGTGAACAATAACCTCAGTGGTATCTCAGAACATAAATAAAGCTGTCAATAATGCTGGCCAGAAATCCGACCCATTAAAAGCTGATTTCACAACTTTCTGCTTCTTTCACATTCCAAATTTCCTAGATTTCTGTTGCTAGATACTACCTATCTGTGGCAGCGTCTAAGCTGGAGTGAAAGCGATTTTGAACTAAGATGGCAATTTCCAAATTCCTTAAGAGTTACGGCTGAACAAAACTAAGATAAATCCTCTTTCACATGTAAATGGCTTTATAGATGTTTAAGTTCTGTGTGAACAATAAGTAAAATGTCCTATAAGCAAGAATATATATTATGTTAATATATACATGTATCATTGTATACGATTGTGGAATAATTACTGGGGGTGACTGTTTGCACATGAAGGAAAGGTATAATATCGAAGAAGTTTCCAGGATGGAGTGCAGCTGCAACTGGTATGCAAGGAATCCATTCTACCGATCACATTGTCTGCAAAACTGCATGGAGGGTTGAGCAGAGTTAAGACTTTGTGGCCAGGCTCTGTGTATTACTGCAGAAGACGGGAACTTTGTGGTACTATGGAACTGATAAGCTGCATATTTGCTATCCTGGACCAACGGGCTGTCATTTTTTGACAAAATGCTGTCCTTTGTGCAAGCTTTACTCTTTATAATCTCATTATAATACCAAAACATACCTCCATCCCAAAGGCTACCCACCTCCAAAGCGTGCCCACCCCTCAGTGAGCTTGTACTCTGAATTTTCTTAATCTATACCTTTAAAAACAAAGCAAGAGAATTTTATACTAATCATAATAAAGGTATGTATGACTAGAGTCATTCAAGCTCCACCTTGAAGATAAAAAATAGTATAAAAATGGCTTAAAGAAGGGAGAGTGTTAGGGAAGCTATCATTGTGAACAAGTCAGAGAAGATGCCATCACAGACTGCCTCTGACTTCTGAGATCAATCAATGGGCTGAGTCTCTCTTCCCCACCTCAGGGACAGCTTCGGTAAGATCCGGCCTACTTCAAGTGCTTCTTCAGGAAATCTTAGAAATCTCATATAGAGTTGTTTGGGTTGTTTTTTTTTCCCCATTTAATCACTTAATGCATTTTGTAGCCAGGCTGTATAATCCATGATGTCGATACTTGCATGTGCTTCTGCAGACAGTGTATTTATCACCAGCAAGCCATCAAAACCTGTACTCACGTTGCTTCAATAAACTGAACTATTCACGTAGCCAGACTCAAAAGTCTCTCATTGGGCAACGCCAAATTCTTTAAGTCTGGCCACATGAGTCCATAGAGCGCAATTAGATGGAAAGTGCAGTGTGCTATCAACTGCATCCAAATCATGGGAGTTCAAAATATTGAAGACGACCGGATTTGCGGCACTAAATTGTGTAACCTGCACTCTTTGCATAGCTGGCTGCAAGTGCGACCAGACGGGAGGTGCAGCGCTATTGAGTGCATCCATAATACCGGACTTACAGAACCAAATTGGATATCACTCAGAATCTAAACCTTGCCACCCCCCAGTCCCTCTTATATCCGAGGCCAAGTTGGAATGCAAGGGGGTTTATCTTCTACCCAATCACTTTACCCTTTTATGCAACAACGATCGAGCCCAAGTCTCTAAGTAACAACGTCCTGTACAAGGAACAGATCAAAAAATTTATGGGAAAGTCACTATTTCTACAAACAATATTAGCAACTTTACAAAATAAGAACAGTTGTACTGGGTTCAACCACAGGTCTCCACAACCCATGCCTCCATAAACTGGTGCTTTGGGATGGTCAGAACAAGCATATGATACTTCTAAGAAGTCTTCCAGCGGCCGACTACGAAAAGCCAAACCATTTTAAAACTTAAAATGGGTAATAATAAGCACTGCACAAAAGTGCATTTACAGGAAATTAAACAGGAAAAAAAAAAAAAGTAGTCACATGCAATAGTCTCTTAGAAGCAGCATAGAGGCAGAAGGCAGTGACACGGTGTCTTTGTAGATCCTTTGTGCCCTCTGAAAGCTGGGTTTATACCAGCGGCCGTACAGCTACCAGCATACAGCAGGCAAGGGGCAGCAAGTGCTAACTTTACAAAGTCAGTTTCATAGTCCAGCACACATAATACTCTTCCATAAATCTCTAGGCTCTGATCACGTGGAGGTTCAGCTGTGTATGCTTGCCCTCTGCTTCCCATCGAAGAAGATCCTTCAGCTTTCACCCTCAGCAGCCTTCACTCAGATTTAAGTATGCTTGGTGGAAACTGCACATGCCCAAACACAAAACAACTCACCCCTATTTGTCCTCTCAATTCAGACTCCAAATCTGTCCAGGCATTTGAAACACTGGTCCAAATATCCTGTCTGTACCACAGGTTTTACTTTCATTTTTTTTTCCTCTACAGGGCACCACATGCATGAACACTTGAGGCTACCAAAGCACATGATAAATGATAATTTTGCCTTAGAAAACACATATTTATTTGGACTATAAGGACAGATCGCTCCCCAGGTTTCTTCCCATCACGCTCTCACAACACCAGCAACAAGGTCCAAAAACAAGACAGGGTAGATGATAGAAGCTCATATTTCAGCAAAATACCATTAGGACCAAGTCTTAAGGTGATATGGGGAAAGGGAGTATTGGGGAGGTAAAAACCCTTTTGGAAATATAATCAAATTGTTACAACAAAATCGGCTTTGAACGCCAAACCATTTCAATTACCTTCTGGGGGTGGGGGAGGGAATTCCTCTGTGTCCATCCTAGTGTATCCACCACGCCTTTAGCAGACTGAAAAACCCTGCAAAAATGAAGGGAACATGTTTTGCAGATGAACAACATTTCCAAATATTGAGACACTCCTTTTCAATTTGGCCAAGCTCACATCTATTAGCTAATACCATTATAGAAAAGAGGAAATGCGCCTGGCTTCTTGCTTAGAAATACATCCAATCCAAATTTTTATGTACACGGCCCTCAGCATTGAAGCCAATTTTTCTAATGATCTCAATAAGCCAGCTGAAGAAAGATGAAATTTTCAAACTATTTTGTACTCTGCAGCTCCCACTATGACAATCACAGGCAGATTATTAAAACATGTTATTTCAATGCCTGCTTGGAGTATATATTCTGTTCCTAAATCTTCATGAAGAGGAGAGGGATAAAAATCCTAGGAAGCTCTTCAGTTATGACAATGCTTTTTTCCATTTGACAATCAGGAATCACACATTTTAACTCTACATTTTACACAATCTTAGAACTCTGCTTGAATCCCTCTACTTCCACCTCTACTGAGGAGAGTAAAGTAATACCAAGCAGTTTCCTGAGCACTTTCTCTTTCTTCCTCTTTTCTCAAATGCCATTGATCTCACGTTTTAAGGAAAAGAATACACCTCCAAAGCATTCCCATACTGGATACACGCTGGGTGAGAGTAAAGCCCAGAACCTGCAAGACAAATTTTCCTTCCTTCCTTCCTTCCTTCCAGTATTTCATAGTGATATTCCAGCATTATCTGGAAGGAAAAACCGGACCTGCTGTGCTGAGCAATGCACAAACTCGGCCCCAAACTCATTTTCACTCTAACTCAAGAGACAGCACGTCAAAAAGACAGATTTCAGAACAAGGCTGAAGAGGAAAAGCAAGTTTCCAAAAGCCACACGAGACAGTTGAAGAGCCAATGCTGAGTTTTCAGTCCTACTCTTGAGTAGTCCATAGATGCTAGTGTCAAGAAGCTACCACTTCTGCTGGCAACAGCACACAAAGCAGCTCAAGCACTTGGAAAGTCTTCATAGGCAAAGTATGAAAAGAGTAAGTTGAAGGAGATAGTGAAATTCAGGGTACAGTGGAGAAATAATAAACTAAATGAGTCAGATTACACAGGTCAAATCAATTGCCACTTACAGAAGAGGTAGCAGCAAACGGAAGGAAATGCCTCAAAAAAGGATCCATCCTTAAGAGGTCCCACGCAATTTACCTCTCTGACATCAGGTATGAATCCTCAGGACAGACATGCCAGAAAGCATAACAACTCTGGTAGTGCAAGATCCTCATATGACGAGACAATCCATCAGAACTTGCATTTTCTAAGCACACAAAATTCCCTCTCAAATCATATTACGCTTTGGGAATTCTTAACCAAGCCCTAGACAAAAAGCAGGTGGCTTCAGAGTCAACACTGAGAAAGGATTTATCCACATACACAATCTGTGTCTGTAACATGTAAAATATTCCCTTACATGCGTTCACTGTACAGCGTCCTTCTAAAGCTTCTCTCTACAATTCATATCTGCAGAGCTCAAAGGCGTGGTCCTGCTTACAAAATTCTGGAACGCATCTTGCCACACCAAAATTGTCAGTCAAAATGAGCTTATTCTTCAAACTGTAATTTTCCCTATTTATTATTTTAAAGTTAAATCTCTGTTCCAGGGATGATTCAAGTGTAAGACATGCAATACCCAGCAAACCTCTGAAAGTTAGTCTCAGCACCTCTTGCAAATACATCTTTAAGAGAGTAGCTAAGAGGCCGTCAGACCATTTTTTTGTTTAAATGTATGATGCAAGTTTTTAAATACCTATGGAAGTTAACTTCAACAGTGATATTTAAAAACAGTTTCTTCCTCACAAGCAAATACCAACAACAGACAGAGCTGAGCGATGGAAGTTTTCAGTTTGTTTTCCATTTTGATCGAGCTCACAGTGACAAGCTTCAGATTACACAAGAACTGTGTCAAGGAAGGACACAGACACAGTGTTACGAGTCTGAGCCATTGACCTGCTTGCTCCCAGCTGAACAGTGCAGTTATTCACAAGAAGAAAGATACTTTCTCACTTAAGAATGCCTTAGGGGTTGACTTACACATTACATTAATTCATCTTGAGGTTCCACATATTTTTCTCTACTTTTTAGATGAAAAACACTGCAGCAGCAAAGAGCTGCTGTATTGTACATTCCAGTAATACCCTCCATAAAAACAAGATAATTGCCATTTTATGTAGCAGACGGTACGTTCACAAGCATCTCTCACGTACTGTATCTCAAAGAGAAGTTTTTCACTCTTCCCTTGAGAGGCAGGGGAACTAACACAATTCGGAGATGTTTAAGTCAAGATTAAGTCAGTTGATTTAATTTGACTGGCAGCATATGGCACAGTTTGCTTTTGCAGCTCAGGTGGTTTCCCCATTGATTCTGCTGCTAACAGAGCCACACCACCACCACACCCCACCCCCCCCCACCGCAGCTACAGAGGTGCATTCAAACAATAATCATGGAAATCACAGCTCATCTTTAAGCCATAAAGGGACCTCTGAACAGCCTCATACACTAAAGCGAGGCATCTTCAAAACTGTATCAGGTTGCTCAGGACCTTTTCCACCCAAGTTCTGAACTCCCCCAAAGGTGGAGGTTTCACAACCTCCTGAGGCAGCCTGCTCCTGTGCTTAACCAGTCGCTCTGGGAATACTTTTTCCCTTAGCCCAACTGGAATTACTCTCACAGCAGCTTGCAGTTGCTGCCTCTCATTCTCCTCCTGTGCACCTCTGTAAAAAGCCTGGCTCAGTCTTCTTTCCAATGCCCACCTTAGGGAGCAGAAGACTGCAATTCAACACCCCCTCAGTCCTTTCTTCTCAAAAAACCTAGTTCCCTCAGACTCTTCTGACCCATTTCCACCCCTAACCACAGCAGTGGCCTTGCTGGACGCGCTCCAGTTTGCCAGTCCCTCACTGGTACCGGGGCCCCACACTAAATGTCAGATGTAACATCTACTCAGTGTTCATGATGTTACTTAGTTTAACACAAAATTATTTAAGAAATTGAACAGCTATGTGCTTTTAAGATAGAGAATACCAAAATCTTCTTCCAAAGGTGTTTAAAAATTGAAAATAGAAAAAATAATCTATTAAACATGAAACACATGTGTATTGCATTATAAAATTATATATCTGAATAACTGAACTGCCCTAACATACTAGATGTGACACAGAGGTCAAAAAGGTTATGTTTTTCACATAAAATTGATTTCTGAAATGCAGTATAATCTCTTTTTAATGACTCATACCCTTCCCTTCCAGGTTCCACAGCAATCACAGAAACACAGGAACAGAAAGAAGCTCTTGAAGCTACCCAGCCCAAAGTTTAAAATCTCCCACGTGCTTCCAAATTTCCAACCAATTCACTCGGCTCGGTGCTCATCACTTTCTTTATTTCAGATGTGGGTAGAGGTAGCAGTGGCTGGTGCAGATCACAGGGCTGGTCTACAGATTGTCTCCTTTTCGTCTCTTCCTCCACATTCCCATGTGTACCCAACATAAAGCAGATGCAGGGAGGGAGGCCAAGTAGCTCCCAGACAATTCTATGAAAGGTAGGTGACCAGCCCCAGCTTCCCCATGTTTTCACCTGGTCCTCTCATGTCAAATCATTATTAGGAACAGGTAACCCTTACTCATATTTAGACTGGAAGAGGAAAGGCAGCTTCCCAACTTTGTAAGTTCCCAGTTCAACCAACCACTTACAACAGGTTAGTCATCGAACCAATCTATCTGAGCAAACCCCAAATACCCCAAATATTTCAAGCCTAAGAGACTACTGCTGTTAAAAAAAACCCCACACTGTTTGTAGCAAGGTAGCATGCCTTTAATGCAGCTGTTTAGCTAGTAATTTTGTAAGTTTGTCTTTAAAAATCAGCAATAACCATGTTAAAAGCATGCATTTTGAAAGAAGAAAAAAACCCCAACAAACATCCCTTAATACACTGGTCCTCACCAAGTTTGCAATAATTTCTAAATTTTAAATTGATATTTAAGAAAAAAAAAAGGATTAAAATACCACATCAAAATCAGATGTTCCCAGGTGATGTTCCTCAAGCAAAGAAGTTCCATGCAGCCAAAGCAATCAGATCTCAAATGGCACTCACAGCAGAAACCAGAACTGGCCAAGAGCAAAACAATCCCAAAGTACAGCTCCCAACACTTATTTCAAGTTTCCCACCAAGAATGTTCACCTTTGACCATGAAAGCCAGTATGGGAGAAGGTGGGAGCCTGTGATGTTCCACAGCAGACCTTACAATATCAGAGAGCTAACACCTCTATTAAGAGAGGCTGGTGCCTAGCACTCGTGAGACTGAAATTCTGATTCCACTACAAATGGCAGTTTTAACAAAGAAAACAAAGGCACCTTTATCCTTGTCCAAAGACTACAGAAGAAAGTCTACGTTCCTTTCTGTGACTCAGTTTCCCCTCTTATTACTTCTGATAACTTTTGCCTCCAGGACTAGATTTCTCAGGTATGGCTGCACACCAGATTTTGTTCAATAGTTTTCTCCAATTGCAGGACGAACAACTGACCACCAGTTCTCAGCTACAAGAATAAAAATACTGCCCAACATCTGCATTTCCACTTCATCAAAACTATTTTCCAAAAGTCATTACCTGTACAACAATCAGTAGGTAACAGAAACAGGACCGACGCAAACTCTGCCAAAACTATGAGGCAGCGTTCAGACCTGGTGACACAGTACCTATACATTGAGCTCCCAAGGGCCACATGCTGCCAGGTTTTCCAGCTCTACCATCCTAAGAATTGTAAAGGTGATATATCTTCTCTTTAAGGAGGAGTGTGCACCGTAACCACAGAGACATCAGGATTCTTCATTCTTAACAGTGTAGAAAGAATGATCCAGTGAGTATTTTTTTAATAGAAAACAGAGAAGATTAAATGAGAAAACTTATTTCCAAGGAACTATGACTCATGGAAAAAGCTTAGTGCAGGCAAGCTGCAAAGTAACTTCTCTAAGAAAGTCTGAAATCCTAAAAAATAAATCAGAAGAAAAAAAAAAACCAACAACACACAAAACAACAAACAAGAAAAAACTGTGAAGACAAAGCCCATGAATGTCAAAAATCCTTATGTCCACTTACAATCCTTACGTCCGTCACTTACTGAATATTGTTGTGTAATGTCCAATTGAGTCTTCTTGCACCTAAAACTACAGAACTCCCTCTGGGATGTAAAACTTGCTGAAATTTGATATATAGACTCTTTTGGGGGCACAGAGAAGCAAGGAGAGATAAGAACACAGAAGAAAGAAGGTAAATTTTCCCCCCTTTTTTTCCCCTATACATCAATAGAGCTCTGTTACACAGGAAAAAAAACAAAAATTGCTAGCACAATTTGTTCTCCACACAAGACTATTTCTAAGAAACAGAGACTGCAGATTTTTTTTTTTTTTAAGAGAAGTTTTTATACTACAGCGAGCGTGAATGAAGCAGGCATTTATATTATGACTGCTTATCATCACATAAGCCATAGAAGAAGCCTGCATCAAGACTGGTTTGTTACTTCTTTTTACATGTATTTGGTTTTATTAATAGCCAACAGTCCTGTACTGTACCAATTTAATGCTTAAATTTATCAAAGAAAATTACCTGCATCACAAGCAATGGAATAATAATGGAACTGTGTAGGTTCAAGTAGAAAATAAATACGAGGCCCAGTTCCTGGCTCAGTTAAAAGTCAAGCGAAATTCTATTAACAGCTGCAATGCAAACAAGGTCAGATCCAGAGAGATGCACGGTTTTCACATTGCACGCAGAATCCACTTCCCTAAAAGCTGCTTCACTTCTTTTTCTACCATCCTTTCTCATATCAAGCAGCATCCTGTTCAAAGCTTGAGAAGAGCATGGCAACAAGCCCTGAGCAAGAAGCAAGTACAGGGACACCTCAAGATCACAGCTGAAGGTCAGTTTTCTGATCCTTCTTTTTAAGGGATATTATTTACAAGATTTATTCACCCAGAGCAGATTCCTGCCCAGTACATCATCTGAAGGAGTGGAAAACAGGAAGAAAGCAAAGACTGTATTTGTAGATTTGTCTGAGGGCTCCTATCCACAATGGAAGCAGAAACCACTATGGATGGTTTAGTGTCTTCCCCTCCACTGGTAGTTGCTGCAAAGTGAAATACAGAATCACTGACTGATAGACTCATTCCCATTGGCAGGTACCTTAGGAGATCATATAGTCCAACCTGCTGATCAAGGCCTAGTCAGCTATCAGGTGAGTCCAGGCTGCTTTATCTACTGAGATCCTGAAAATCTCCAAAGACAGAGACTGTACAACTTTGCCAGAAAACCTGTTCTCCTGCTTGGCTGTCTTCCTAGAGAAAAAAGATCACCCTTATATCCCATTACAGCCACCCTTATTTCCGTTTATGACCACTGCCCACTGCCCTGCCACCTCCTTGATAACCTGCTGGCCGGTGAGGGCAAGCTGCCATCTGGCATCCATGAAGCATCTCTTCTTCAGGCAGAACAAGCCTCTCCTCCAGGGCAGCATTACACCCCCCTGGCATCCTGCTGGTCTTGTGCTGAACTTGCTATAGTTTATCCACATCTTTCCTGTACTGGGGCAGGGTAGGATGTAGACACAAAGCTGAATACAATACTCCACAGACAGTCTGACAAGGGCCGATTGAAGGGGAATCCTGCCCACACAAGAGCTCTTCCTTCCCATGTGCGCAGCCTCACCCCTGTTATTGCTGCACTTCACAAAGCTCCTGACGGACAGATCCTTCAACCGACTCAGGTTCTTCTAAATGACAGCCCTAATCTCATGCACATCCACTGCTCACCCCTTCCCCCAGTCTGGTGTCACCAACAAACATCATGAAGCACTGGCTAGTCAACTTGTAAGTCATGCATAACATTAAACAGGATGGATCCTATGACAGACAGCTGGAGCACTCCACCAGCCTCCAGCTAAATGTTAAACAACAAGTCACCTCTAAACCCAACCATCCCATCTAGCAATATACTCACACAGATGATCATGACATTCAGCAAAAGACCTTGCTCAACTCCACATGAACATATGATTCTATTAAGCTCAGTAGAGCTATACTTAAATTACAGATGAGAAAGTCAAAATCTACAAATATTTAAGGAATGAATGAGTTTATGAGCAAAAAGTTATTGAAACCAGGGAAGGGAACAGGTTCCCAAACAAGTACACAGGCCACTTGACTCCTAGTGAATAAGCCTTTGCTCCAGCCTTTCCTGCTGGCAACATTTGAGTATTATAAGCAAAAAGAGGGGCATCAACCCAGGTTTTGGAGGCCATCCTGGAGCTTGAGTGTACCATAACAAATAGCAAACATTTGAAGAATTAAAAGTGAATGCTGGCATGACATACTTTGAGTCAGGACAGATTTGTTGTTGTTATGCTGTGCCACACAAACTAAGGCACTGTGTCGCTGGTTCAAGACCCTGATCTTCCATGTTGCACGCACAAGTGAAATAAAAATACATGAATACTAAGAGCATTTTTCTTAATTTGCTCTAAATTTGACTGGAACCAAGCTACTTCATCTGGAAAAATAATCTTATTTCTGAAATCTGTTTCTCCCCTTTCTTGAGATTCCGTATCTCTAAGGGAAACAAAAATAAATTAAATCATACAATTTCTACATTCTTTTTGAAAGCATTTCAAAAAAAGAGATTACAGAACAGAAACAAGAGTGAATGTGTGACCTTGAGCTTGTACTCATGGTTCAGTCCCAAGTAACAAGTCTCATCCAGCACACTAAGTCACTGAAACAGATTTTCCCAAGATAATGCCCCTATTCAGCACCACGTAAGGAGAACAATTTATTTTGCTCTGCTTAGCCGCTTCACTCTCACGTTTGACATTAAGCTTCAGGCTTCCTGACTGAGCAGCAAACATGTAGGACATGAATCAATGTTGTACATTTATGCATCACTTCCCACAGTCGTGCTGAGTCAGGCAATTTAGAATAAAATATGAATCAAGTTTTTGATCTAAAAGCACAAGTTTGAAAACATATTTTTCAAATCTTGTCTAGTATTACTTGTCATCACTCCCTTAAAAAACAAGTTGTGCTTTTACACGGCCCTAGTCTCAAACTAATCTGAAGTATTTCAGTGCAAGTTATACTCAGATTCTTTACTGTAAGAAGATGCCCAGTGAGTTAAATCTCAGCGTCCTTCCATGGATACGTGACAGACATTGAGTCCCAAGGTTCTGCTCCCTGCAAACCGCATGCACACAATAACATTACTGAGAAAGATGTGAAAATGGAAAGAGTATTAAGACATAGCTGTATAGGTCCATGACAAGAACTTTGGTTTATCTTGCTCATGTATATCCCCTTCTTACTATAAGGAGTACTTCCCGCTCATTGCACGCTTGCAGTCTCCCTGAGTATAATCTGGAATGAATGCTGATTTTAACAAAAGGAGGTCTTGGATAAGAAAAACGCCTGCCTCACATGTTGCAGAATATATACAAAATGGAAGACTAATTCATACCACTATCAACAAAGCCTCATTTATTGCCCCATTACAACATACAAAATGTTCAAAAAGTAAGATGTACTCAACAACTGCATTTGGAGCATTTAACTCAACACTGTAACTCCACAGGAAGTTTCTCTAAGCCACCACTGGTGCAACATACTCCACAAGAAGTATCCAAGGATATCGGAAACATACTTGCAGCTCAAAAAACCATCAGGAAACTGAACTTAGGGAAGAGTTTCAAAAGTACCTTTAAATGTAGAGATCATAAGACAATTCCCCAGGAGAGCCCTTCTACAGTTCTAAACTAAGCCTGTAAAATGGACAGACATAATTAAAGCAAAATGTAAAAAACAGGTCACTTCACAGAAGCAAAAAGAAAATAACTATCCCACTTTTCTAAAGACAAAGATGCACATTGCTCGTTTCTCCACCTCACACAACACTCAGAGCAGTGTAATGTTATAGATGCATAAATAAACTGACTGCAGCTCTGCACAATATATATATTTCAATCTGAAAGTCCATCAAAACTACTCCTCTTCCTCCTGGATTCCAGAATTTGTTTCCTGGCTTCTTCAAAAATAGGCTGAAGTTTATAAATTTTCTACAACGGATTCTAAAAATAATTTCTACTTTATAAAGAAGCAGTTAATAGACTTCCTGTTTTACAAATGAGTAATGCATTATTCCCAGTTGTATTAAATTCCATTAACAATTACTAAGCTTGACAATATAACCTTCATGTTTTAGACATGTTTGTTGTCTTCCTTTAAATGTTTATAAACCATGCAAGGACTCCTAAACAGTTCAGAATCAACTGAGGAACTCTGGTGTTGGAATTTCTTCGTATCAAATTTTTTAATACTGAGACTAAACACTCTCAATTGTAAAAAACGGAAAACAAAAGACCTCAAGCAGTAAGTAGCAGTGTCCTGGCAAAAAGGGAAAGAAAAAAAAAAATCATTACAAGATTTTAACACGTAAAATGAAAACCAAGAAAATAAAAAAACCAAAAAAATAAATAAACCCAAGAAAACAGACAAAACCCCCACTCTGTTAAAAAGAGTAACTTAAGTAGACTGAAAGACACTAAATAACCCCAAATACATTTTTAAAAAGCTGTGAGGTCTAAGATTAAAAATTCAGCCTACTCAAAACTAAGGCTGTACCTTACTTAAGACATGCTATACAGCTACTAGGTTTAGGATAACCAGAATCTTTTATATTCAACATATGACTAAATTAAGTGTTTAAACTTAGTATTTCAACCTGTTGCAAGCAAGCACGCTTCCACTGAAGTTATTGGGCTAGAAGGGAAAAAAAGAAAAAAAAAAAAAGATGCTGAGGTTTCAGTCACAACAAAAATGAGAATCTAAATAGTATTTATGTAGCACTGTGGATTTTTGAAGATAATCTAAAATGATAAAGTTTGTTTCACAGCTTTCTACTCTAGGAAAGGATTGTTGCAGTCTACTGATAAGCAAAACCATCTCCTGTCTGCTAAGAGTAACCATAGTCAGGGTCAGGAGAGGGCTCCTGTGCATGGGCATGGATTGAAGCAACAGCCTCTTCAGTTCTTAGATGCCCTCACCACTGAGTTGTGCTAGTCACTTTGACAAGATTTGCACCTTTGATCTCCATGTCTGAGAGGTGCAATGCCAGCCCACATGTACCCATGCACTGTGGCTTCTCTCCATATCCTATGGCATACGAATTCCCAAAGCACAAACCTCTAGGATTCTGTCAGGCCCTGGCACTCATCAGGACCTGACAGACTGAACATTCCTCAAGAATCTATCTGCTTCCATGGTCCTTTCTCCCTCCACAACCCATTGTATCAGCCATGAAAGTCCCACACACTGGACACCCAGTGCCTGTCCTATCCTAAGACACTCGTCACCACTCACGTAGTAGTTCATGTCTCACGTACAATACCACAGGTAAGCTAAGAAATTTGTAGACTATTATTATAAAAGTCTTGAAATCTCACTGTAAAGCCTTCAGAAATATCAGATTTTAAGGTAGTGTCTAAAGAGCTACTGTTCATAATCAAAAGACATGTAACTAGTTCATGGGCTACTGAGTCCAAGGGTGGAAGAAAACGATGTGATGGATAAAACAAAGCAAGTCAGACAGATTATCAAGATCAAACAGATCACTCAATTGAAAAGAATGAAGGAACTATTGAAGAAACAAGCTGAAGAGCCAGAATCTCTGCCTGAATAATAGGCTTGCAGTTGTAGCTATCCAACACATCCCATGTTAAGGCAATAAATCTGTGTCTCCTGAGCACCTGTAGAAAATTTAAAGAATGTAATACTTCATTTCTACTGCAGAATAGATTGCTCACTGGGGTTCAGTAAGCAGAGAAAAGGCTTTGGGAAAATATTTTTTTTTTATTTACAATGGTAACAGTCTTGGTCTAACAAACACTGGTATATCCTCACTGCATTTATTCAGCATGAGACAAGCTTTAAACAGTCAATCTTTCTTATAAAAAAGGCTTGAACAAATTCTGAAAGAGTACAGAATTTAGGATGGCTAAAACCATTTTGGTCAAAAATATAAACATCACCTAAAGCCTTTAAAATAATCCTTCACAATGGGAAAACAATTAATAGCTGTTTTCCCAAGCACCTGGTGTTGCCTACTGACAAATCCCACTCACTCACTCACCCAGCTGAATGACTGTCCAGCCTTCCAAAGCTGTTCTTTCTTCCCTTACCCTGTAAGAACAGGGCATCTTTCAAAAGTAACCGCACGGTCTGGGATCACCACAAGGAACTATCTAGGTTCTCCGATAGTTAAAAGGGTTAATTACAAAGAAACCAAAGACAATTTTAAAACCTCCTTTGAAAAAAACAAAAATCAAATGAAAACAAACAAACCAAAACAAAACCAACAACACAAAAACCCAAAACAAAACAGAAATGGACAGTTGATACTGTGTGTCAAAGTATTTTTCCCGTTTCAAGAAAACCGATTTAAGTGCAGATGACAACTACAAAGCTGGTGTTGGACACAGTTTTTAAGAAGAGGGAAGGAAAGAAACTCACTGCTCCCTGGGAAGCCGGAGCCGGGCAGCCCCCGATGCCGAAGGACACGCGAGCAAAAACCCCAGCCAAACCTTGGGCAAAAAACTTCATCAAAGATCAAGAGCTAGATCTTTGGAAAACGAATTTATTAAGGATCCCTTGCACTCTCGCTTCAGTAACTCGCCAAGCCGCGTTACGCAGGCAAAACATAATTGATAATACGTTTTTTAAAAAATTTGTTTTTCCTCTGTTACACAGAGGCGGGCAGAGATTCCCAGCTGCCACCCGCGGACTCCTCGCAGCCCCGACGAGGCGCCTCGACACCTCGGAGACGGCGGTGGGACGGCAGCTCCCGGGGGAGGAGGGGCGTACACTGCGCCCAGCCTCGAAGAACGAAACTTTCCGCGACTAACACCAGAGCGAGACCCCAGCGCTACCGGGCCGGCTCCGCGGAGGATCACTCACTTTCTTCTGCACCGCCACCGAGAGCTCCGAGGCTGCTGCCGCCGCCGCCGCTGCTGCTGCTGTTGCGCCGCCGCCGAGAGCTCCGAGNGGGGGTGGGGGCGAGAGGACATCTCGGAGGGAGCGGGGAGGAGGAGGGATGCGGGGGTCGTCGGTGGAAAGGACGAAGAGCAGAGTCGGACGATCCCAGGAAAGCGGGAGACCCTCCCGTCCCGGGACTGGAGAGCTGGGCACATGCGTGGCAAACTTTTCCTTCCCTCAGCCTCATTCTCCCGCATAACCCCTGAGCAGGCTGGGATGCATGCCAGGCCACGGTGGCTGTTTCAGAATTTAATCTCATTTATCACTCAAAACTCTCTAGTAGTTTTCAAAATAAAAGGTTTTCTAAAGATGCTGGTAGCTCAAACCTAACCTGTAGATCTTTGCTCTTTTCTCACCTGCTTTGGGTGACTTCCCGCACAGCAAGAAGCACTGCAGGTCAGTACCGACCAACTCAACCACGCAGTGGCTCAAAGCCCATGTCTTGCAAGCACTTAACGCTTATCCTGGAATTAATGAACATTCACATGAGTACAATTCAGGACTGAATGTGCTCCTCCCATAAAACTGGAAAAAAAAAAAAAAACAAACAAAAAAAAACCCAAACAAAAAAACCAACCAAGCTTTACAAGATGGAAGTACTTTGAAAATGTGTACTTTAGTTTATCCACATACACCTCTGTCACACTTCAATGAAAATAAACACTCAAGTACATTTTAAGTCCTTAAATACATTACGAGTCCTTGATATCAATTACAACTATTTAATATTGCTAAATATTTAAAATCTTTGGACTACTTTTAAACATGTAAACTTGAAGCTAAACGCTATTCAAAGATCCAGGCACCATCCAACCATGATCCCTACCTATTTAAGAGTATTCATGCTGCAGCCAGTAACGAAATATGCCCAGGTATGGTAAATTCATTACCATTACACAAAAATGTTAGTAGAAAATGGTGGCATTGCACCAGACATATGATTAACCCACCTTTTTTCTACATTTTTCCTTTGTCCGTAGTTTAACAGACATGCACATCTGTCCCATGTTGTTGTGTGGGTTATACAAACAGAATTATAAATTAAAAATATTTGAAAGTATTACTTTAAAAATGTTTCCATTTTCACAAAGTTATCTCTTTTTAATGCAATTCATCACAATGTGAACTTAAATTGATTCTCACATAGCTCAATAGGCTCTACATAAGAAAGAAAACTGGAATCAGAGTCATGGAATGGCTTGAGTTGGAAGCAACCCTAAAGATCTAGTTCCAACCCCCCTGCCATGGGTAGGGACACCTCCCACTGGATCAGGTTGCTCAGAACCTCATCCAGAAGATTGGGCCATATATAAAGGTTAAGGGCAGGAATACTATGATGGCATTCAGTTCAGCTTCCAGCAGAGAGACCACTTTACCCTGTTGTTTCTGTAATTTTTATGGTATGTCACACTTCGCTCACATCCAGCTGTCAGTTCAGAAGCTGAAATGGTAGGGAATCAGTCTTTGGCAACTGTCTAACAACTGCTTGTTATTAGAAGCCATGTTAAAGAACAGACACATATCTAGACTAAGTGCAACTAGTTCAATTCCATGATTAAAAAATATAATTTACTAGCAATAATTTTATCCTTTTGACAGCCAACTCATTATCCATGTACATTAATTTCTCCCTTTGGTAATTATCTTTCATTGTTAGAGAGACAAACTTCAAACCCTTCCTGTAGTTCTTTTTTGAACCCTTTTGATCTTTGACAACCACTTCTTTGATTCCAGTGACCGTACATAAATATCCTTCTCTAATTCCAATAAAAGGTTGCTGAGGAAACCTTGTTTCCAACAATAGATGATCAAGTTAAAAGAACACAAAGCTAACTTCCAAAATAACTTGTACTCTTCCTACTATTTCTAAGGCGACATCCTATTAGCAGTCATAATTAGCACCCTAATCATTGCAATCACAAATTCATCATTTATCCATCCATAATTAGTTGTCGATAATTATAGTAAAGATAATGTCTGCCTCCAGAATTAGCATGATGCTTTTCATAACCAAGTCCTAAGAAGATGATGTTTAAATTTGTTTTACTAATGATATACGTACAACGAGACCTCATCAGAATTTCTTTATTCTCATTACAGCTTAGTGGGACATCAGCAAAGATACCTGTCACCTCCAGGCTACCACAGGTCATGCATCTACTCCAGTACATGTCCTGGCCATCGTAACGACACCATGGACGCTGAGCAGTGTCCTTGTTCCACATGACACAGTGCTGTGAAGAAGGGATCCTTTTTTTTTTTTCTCTCAACATGAACATATTATTTTGTTAAGCACAGTAGCACTATATTTTAATTACAGATGGGAAAGACGAAACCTACAAATATTTAAGGAATGAACAGGTTTATGTGCAAAAAGTTATTGAAATCAGGGAAGGGAACAGGTTCCCAAAAATGTACGTAGGGCACCTGACTTCTAGTGAATAAGCCTTTGCTCCAGCCTTCTGTGTTAGCATCCTTTGAATACCCATAGGAAGAAGAGGGACATCAACCCTCTAGGCCATCTGGAAGCTTGAGTGTACCATAACAAATCACAAACATTTGAAGAATTAAAAGTGAATGCCGGCATGACATACTTTTAGTCAGGACAGATTTTTTGTTGCTGTGCTGTGCCACACAAACCAGGGGACTGTGTTGCCGGTCCAAGACTCTGATCTTCCATGTTGCATGCACAAGCGAAATAAAAATACATGAATACTAAGAGCATTTTTTTTTAATTTGCTCTAAATTCAATTGCAAGCAAGTAACTTCATCTGAAAAGTACTCTTATTTCTGAAATGTCCTCTTTTAAACTTAATCCAAATTAGCCCCTTTTCAATATCGGAGCTCAATTATTATCATAAATGGCAATACCCTCAACAAGATTTCTATTTTTTATTCAAAGAAGATTCTCACGTGTTGCTTAACACTTCAATTGTGATATAAGCCTACATAAGGTTTAGTTGCATACATATTATAATATACATGTAATTAGAATTATTATTTAGAAACTTTATGATTTGTTTTATTTTTATTAAAAAAATGCACTGAAATAGTCATTTATTAATTCTGATCAGCCTTACCCATAAAAAGTATTTGTCACAGGGTAAAAAAAGTAAGACAAGGAGTGGGCAATATTTTTATGAATACAGTCAATAAAGCATTTTCTTTCGCTTCCAGTTGTACTTTATCTGCTCATCCACCACAAAAGCACAAAGTCTTTGCATTAAATCCATGAGTTCTAGTTTTACAAGGTGTAGATTTTCTTTCAAGATACTGATGAAAACTAATTCAAATTTCCATCAGAAGTTATTTCCGATGCACACTTGCAGCCCAGAAAGCCAACCATATATCCTGGGCTGCATCAAGAGAAGCACGGCCAGCAGGTTGAGGGAGGTGATTCTCCCCCTCTACTCCACTCTTGTGAGACCCCACCTGGAGTACCGTGTCCAGTTCTGGAGTCCCTGTTAAAAGAAAGATATGGACGTGCTGGAATGTGTCCAGAGAAGGGCCATGAGGATAATCAGAGGGCTGGAGCACCTCTCCTATGAAGACAGGCTGAGGGAGTTGGGGTTATTCAGTCTGGAGAAGAGAAGGCTGCAAGGACACCTTACTGTGGCCTTCCAGTATCTGAAGAGGGCCTACAAGAAAGCTGATGAGGGACTTTTTAGGATGCTGGGTAGTGATAGGACTAGGGGGAATGGATCTAAACTAGAGGAGGATAGGTTTAGATTGGATGTTAGGAAGAAGTTCTTCCCCATGAGGGTGGTGAGACACTGCGACAGGTTTCCCAGAGAGGTGGTGGAAGTGCCATCCCTGGAAGTTTTTAAGGCCAGGCTGGATGTGGCTCTGAGCAACCTGGTCTAATGGGAGGTGTCCCTGCGCATGGCAGGGGTGTTGGAACTAGATGATCTTTAAGGTCCCTTCCAACCCTGACAATTCTATGATATAAATGAAATGATACACTGAGCTAAAGATTCAGTTCCCACTACTTTCTGCAAACCGAACCCTCTGACAGAGACACTTTTCTGTAACATTTTCAGTTTTTTGGGTACTACTGTTCTTGGAAAATTAACCATGATTCTCATCAAGGTCAACACATTACATCAGATCATTACAAGAGTGTCCCCATTTCTTTCAGCTGATGAATAAAGTTATTAAGACTATAAATACAGAATCTTATTCTTGTGTTTCTGAAATAATTATTTGGAGTAAAACATACAAATACATTTCTAATCATAAATTAGAATCCTAATGCATGCTTTAGAAAAATAACACAATTTTCATTGATTTTCTTCTTGTAACACCAAAATATTATTCAAATAAATTAGAAATCAGGTAATGTCACCACTAAATCACCAATTAAAGTAAGAAAGAAAAATATCAAGAGCACCTGCACAAACCAGCCCTCATTTTCAAAAAATGTATAATGGAAGGCAGATTTCCATAGAAGTGTAAGCTCTGCATCTAGTCCTAACATCAGCAGTCTTCACTCTTGATCTGGAAATTATTGAGTAGACCTCTTTCTTCTCCACCTTCTATAGTTCAAAAGTGAAGTTTTTAAGACTCAAATTAGTCAGTTGATGGTTTGCAACAACACTAAATATCATGTATAACATTCTAAAAGAACGCTGTGGATGAGACACAATGCTTTAAAACAGTGAAAAATACAAAGTCAAGAGCCATAAGGTCAAGACTTACTGTGGTCCTGGCAGGAAATTTAAATACTGCCATCCGCTTCCCAATGACTTATGATCCTGTTTTACAGATGAGGAAATAATGTTTATCCCCTTTCTTGAAATTCTGTATCTCTAAGGAAAAAAAAAATAATAAAAAAAAAAAGTCATGTGATTTCTGCAATCTTTTTGAAAGCATTTCAAGAAAAAGAGATTACAGAACAGAAATAAGAGTGAATGTTTGACCTTGAGCTTGTATTCATGGTTCAGTCCCAAGTAACAAGTCTCATCCAGCACACTAAGTCACTGAAACAGATTTTCCCAAGATAATGCCCCTATTCAGCACCACGTAAGGAGAACAATTTATTTTGCTCTGCTTAGCCGCTTCACTCTCACGTTTGACATTAAGCTTCAGGCTTCCTGACTGAGCAGCAAATATGTTTTCCCCAGGCCACCACCATCTCAGCTGCTGGGCTCAGCAGTGCCCTGTGGTGGGTCGGTTGGAGCTGGCTGGAACTGGCTGTGTATCGCACGGGGCAGCCCCAGCCTCTCCTCACAGAGGCCACCCCTCCTTTTCTCTAGGCTAAGCAACCCCAGTTAAAACAATATGTTGCTGAGGGGAAAAAAAAGATAAAGGATCAAACAATCCACATATTCAATGTCCACCTGCAATCTGGTCAGCAATGTGCAACATGACAAGTCTCTCTTCTTCATCCCAAAGCATTAGCTTTCCATATTCATTTCCTATGACTCCTAAGCAAGGCTATCACTGCTTTCCACTATACACTTTCTTCCTGTAAATGTGACCTGTTAGACAAGATCATCAAGCTCTTGTCACATGCTCCACATCTACTCTATGCAAACCACTTCTCTCTACTTTTGTAGTTTGCCTGCATAGCTTTGTTTTTAAAGTATCATCATCACCTTCTTTTATTCTTAAAAGATCTTGACAGCAGAATCTACTACAAAATTAGTCCTTTCTCAGGTACACTTCTTTCCCCCACTCGGTGCAAGCCCCATGTTAAACTTTGTTGAGCACCACTTTGGTGACAAAACGCAGCGCTCATACGGCGACATGCTTTTGGCAGCAGAAGCAGCAAAGGAGCGGGAAGCTGCAGACCTCTGTAGCAATAGCAATACAGAAGTCAGGCCGAGTGAGTACCTGGAGCTGCCACAATCAATTATCAGCACTAAAACAAGGCACGTCCTCACAAGTCTTTACAGCAAATGCCAGAGAACTTACTGGTGAAAACCAAGTCAGGCACCCTAATGGGAACTAAACATTTCAGAGGAACAGAGAAAGCTAAAAAGAGAATCATATGAGGGGAAGAAAGTATTTCAGTCTGACATAATGCATGCTTTATCTGATAAAGCTAGTATTACATTCCCAACCCCTCTGCTCAGGTCATCTCCTTAACGCCTCTGAGTGACCCTGGCTGACTCATCAGAACATACCCACAGATGGCAGCAAGCAAAGGCACAGTCAATTTCCTTGGTTTGTTCTTCTTTGTGGATGTGTGAGCAGGCCCCGCTCCTTTCCTTTCAAGCTAGGCCTGCCTGCCACCACAAACACCGTCACCTCCTTGCACGCTTGCTGCATCATTACCTTTGTCATTCCACCTCGCTCAGCACTGCTTTGTGCCTTCTTGTTTTCATGCTAGCACTTGGTTCTGCTCTGTGACACCACCACGAGCAGAACACACTCATCAGTCAATCAGATCCAGAGCATGCAATGTCTCTTCCAACACTGGAAACCCATCTGGGGGCTGACAACGAGAGCAACAGGCATAATTTACTTAATGATTATCACTTATTCTTTGTTCCAAATTATCGACTTAAATACCAGTGCCATGACACAAGATCAAAAGATTTGTAATCGCTCAGTAACGCTGTCAGTGTAAGCGTGCTCTAATACTTTTCTGGGAATAGAAGAACTACAAAGTAAAATATATGTCCCTATTAATTGAAAACATCTGAACAGCAAAACATAAAATAATCTATGAAAGGAATTTAAATGTCATCAAGAAAAAAAGGACTTTATTCATACAAATACTATTATGCATTGTTCTTCTCAGCCCAGTTTGTGACCCACACATTCCACAGTTAGTGGAGCTTTAGACATGAAACTTCTTCTGCTTCAATTAATCTTGGGGACTTCACTGCAGAGGCAGCTAGCAAAATTATGCCAGCCAGCTGCTTACACAGTGCATTCTTGTAAGAATAATTAAAATGTCAGTAATGATGCTATTTAACTCACTAATGCTATAAAGCATTAGGAATTAATTCCTGCAAAGCATCACGCAATACACATACACCTTTAATGCTTAGAATTGTATTTGTTGTTTAACAAGACAAATTTGTTTGTTTGTTTTCTAAATTTAAGGTGGCTCATGTTAATCCATAAGTGTCATGTGGTACCAAATGAAGTGTCTTCAGAGCTTAATGCAAAAATAGACCACATGCTTCAAACACAAAGGCTAGAAGGGTCATTTCCAAGTGATGGTTTTTAACCCTATTTAATAAGTACTTACATAGAGTGCAGCTTCTGGTCTTTTAGTCATGTAACTCATCATGCTCATCTTAATAGTATGTTAGATGCTGATGAAGGGACATTAGTTTACAAGGTTTTATAGCTATTTCCATACATGTATTAACTTTGTCAAGTTTAACAGAATATTTCAAAATAAACAAGTCATCTTTTTAGTGCATGCACTGCAAAAACTGAGTTGCAAACAGAAGTAAAAAAGTCACGGGCATTATTTTCATCAGTAAATGAAACTCACGGTAGACAATTATTCGATAAAATATTTTTATTTATGTACACAGTGTAAAGATGCTTTACCATTCAACAAACATTATATTGTACAAGAGCAGATCTGAGTTTGCCTAAAATTTTAAAATTCACTTTAAGTGGGAGTCTCCCTGAGGTTAAGAAAAGTATTTTGTAACTGTACATGACATCAATATTTAATCAGTGTTACCTGGAAAAAGCAAAAAGCCCAACAACCTGAAAGATTTGGACAAGGGTTATTTAGTGGAAGAAGAGCCCAACAGTATGTGCTAAAAATTATCAGACAAAGACACCTGTGTGGTAATGTGACTGCTGCAAGATCATGACCAGTACTGCAAGTAAGAGTAAATATTATAGGAAAATTGGTGGGTTAGAGGAGAAATGGTGACCGGCTTTGGAAAAAAACATAAGACAGGACACAAATGGAGGCAAACACAAACTGTGATTTAGGAATGCTCTATGAAGACAGCAAGAAACAGATGCCTGGCCAGGGTGTTTTAAATCAGACATTTTAACAAAACCAAACCAAACAACAGATCTCCCAGCTCTATCATCGTTTTTTTTTTGTTATAGGTTGGGTTGTTTTGTTTGTTGTTTTTTTATTAAAAAAAAAGCTTCAGCCAGGAAGGTGACACAAACGGTACTCCTTCAGTAAGCTTCACCAACGAGCAAGCAGGATGAAGTCTCCAGTAGTTTTCCAGACAAACAAAAATTTTCCCAAAACCAAGAGTTTTCCAAATCATGGCAGCAGGACACTCTGCGACCTGATCCAGCCACTACTGAAGATGACTGGGGATTTTTCTATAGCAGATTGCAGATGAGGCCTTACAAGAGAGGCCCAACAGGACTGCGATCAGTTTCACATTAACAAAATTTATAAACAAACTATGGCTTGTCTACCTCTGGGTTGAAAAAAAGCCCTTAGTTATAAGAGTAATTAGACACTAAACCCCTCAGTTAGAGAACTTTTTCAGTCTTGTTTCAGAGCAAAAAGACAGTCAATGATAAACCAGAAAATCCTCTTGAAGGGAGCAGCCAAAAGACAGTGGAAAAAACCCAAAACACTCAAGTATATACACACACACACAAAAAAAAAAAAAAAAAAAAAAAAAAAAGAGAGAGAGAAAGAGGCTCCGTGTAAAAGAATTGGTAACTCCAATTCTAGGCCATCAAGATGAAGAAGAAAGGTTGTCTGTATTTTCATGTCCTATTGTACTTCTAGCTGGACTGTAAAGTTCCCTCACTCCTCAAACCAACAGAAATAAAATGAGCAGCGTTGTTGCTTTATTGCACAGCTCTCTTGTTCTAGCAGGTCTAGCAGTATTTAGATTAACAGGTGTTATTAATAACAAAACCAGGTTTATTAATAATACTCTTAGGTATTATATAGTTAAGACATACAAAAGATTTGAGATATGCCATAACAGTCTTTGCATGAAAAATATAAATCACAAAGGTTCACGCTAAAAAGATTAGCTTATTATGATAAAAAATACTTTAATGCAAAATTTAAAATATACTTAACATTACACAAATAAGTGTAGTGCCATAACTGGCAAAACTATTCACCTGTCTGTTCCGACCACACAATCTCTTTTCTTCAGTTCCAAATTCACTACTAACCCCAGCCCTTCATATTCTCTCATTTAGGCACGTAGAAGCTTCCCCAACTTTAGCCAGCCCCTATAAGAACTACACACTTGGCCCAAACTTGTATCTCTTCTGATGCTCCTATTTTCCGTTAGGATTCTTCAAAATTCTGTAGCTGGGATTTTCATAATTACTATCTTATTTTATTGAAACCAAACCTTTAAGTTTTAAGCACAACATTGTTTTGATATCTAGTGATTCATCCTCTGCCTTCCCTCTAGAACTCCTCTAAGTGAGGTTTGGATTCTGCAAGATATGCATTTGGATCACGTATTAGGGTTCTGTTCTGAGGAACTCTCTGCTTTCGTGCAAACTACTTTTAAACTTAACTCTCCCACACACAGTCCCTCAAGAGAGGTATCTAATTTCAAGCTTTAGAGAATCCTTTTTTCTATAGGATGGCATCCAGACAGGCAACATCGCCAGAACACTGCAACCTCATTCCAGCCTGCTTGGAAGTAAGAAGGTAACACAAAATTTAGATACCTTTTTTTTTTTTTCTATTGCGCATCAGCAGGATAACAGATAGGCTGTTACTGTACTCTGACCCTCTCAGCCTAGTTTTGAACTAGCAATCTCAGATATTCACCACTTCACCATTATCAACAAGACTTGGCTATACATCTGTGACCTCATAGGAAGAAGCTTCCTCTCCCTCATAGAGCAGCTCTTCAACTCTGTGCTAACACAAAGTGAATTAGGGAACACGGCAACAAGACCACTAGCCTCTTCCCTTCACACAGAACAAAGTCAAAGACATTCTCACCAAAAAATTAATAAAATGGAGTCGTTTACACCAAATAGTGCTTCCCTTACACATTTAAAATAACATGCTCCATCACAGATCAGGACACAAAACCTCTTAACGCGTGCCTTGACCTAAAATTCTTCACAGCTCGAGGCTACCCAGTCTTACTACTCTAGAAAATTTACCTATGCAGCAGCCATGTCATAATAGTACACAACAAAGTTTCAAATGACAGGCTTTTTATCTCACTAGTTCAGTGCACCAAAGCTAATTAATATCTTTGTCATTTTCCTGCCACTAGGCGTCACTCTCTAATATCATGATCTTTACACCTTGACCCACTGTCCATATTTCACCCCGGAACCGTCAGACCAATACTATTAGCGGGAGAACATGCACCACAGTTTGCCAGGTCCTATCTAAAAAGCAACCCTATTCCTCAGGTCAAGGAAAGATTTAGTGATGTGGTAGATAAAGTGCAAAGGATTATTAGCACTACTTTGTATGTTCTTCAAAGTAAAATAAAAATATTAAAAGAACAGTTGAACTCCTGAAGGAGGTGACACAAGCTTTCCTCCACAGAGGAGTCATCTCAGATTCCAAAACCCTCTATAACTAAGAGAATTTTCAAAAATAAGAGGAACCATAATAAAAGCACTAGTGGAACTAACGGCATAAGCACTTATGTGGGACCTGTGAAGAAAAGAGTTTTACTAATCAAGCAGCAGTCTTTTCAAGGACAAAACAGAGTTAAACATTCTGTGACTGCCTCTTGTATTTCATTGATTTCAACCCTAGAAGGGACCACAATGATTATTAGCTAGACCACCAGTTTAACAAATGCCTGCATCCCCACATGAATTTTGAGGGCAACCTGAAAACTACAACCCACTTTGAGGGTGACCACACAAACAACTACCTTCCTCAAGTGCACTTAAAAGAAAACAAAACAAATCAAAAACCCCCTCAAAACCCAGACATGACTGCATTCTACCACTGACCAGTTCAGCCACTTGGATCAGAATGACTGAATGGCACACAGGAGCTAGGTACTCATGCATACCTAACTTGGGTCATGATTGATCTTAAGAAACAATTTAACATAATTTTCAGTTATCAGTATCTCAGATATATGTGAAATAGGATTCAAGCTAAACTTGATTCAAGCTGAGCTTAATAGACAAATTAACTGTAAAGACACTCTGAAGCACTAGGACAAAGGATGCCATTAGAGAGCTTGTCCCTACTAAATCATGAAATATCGTCCAACCTGACAAAACTGTTGGCATAAATCATAATGAGGAGGTTGAAGATCTTTTGTACATGCACATATGAAACAAAAACAATGCTTTTAAATACTTCTGGTGTTTACAGAGTACTACTAGCAAGGAATCACTGTGTTATTGAGCTTCTCGCAAAAGCTTCCAGTTCACAGGGAAAGAACGCTTTCACATCGCATTTTTCCACTGCCCTACTAGGAAACAGCTGTTGCAGTGTTATATCCTCTTCTTTTGATGTGTTTCACCATTAAATTTTCCATTTTCCATCGCTTTATTTTCAAAGTTCCAGTCAGTTGGGTTGAGGAGTTGCTGAGTTTTTTTGTATGTCCAGTACGGGTTAAGTATTAGCGTAACGGCAAATAATCCCGAGAATAAAATAAGAAAATGAGGAAGTCCCAGATTTTCTATCACAGAATTCCAATTGAAAATACACACCCACCACATGTGATAAGTAAGAATCATGCGGCAGTGAAACAGGTGGATCATCACCCACTGGTTTGCCTTCCAGAAAAAGGTGTTAGCACAGCCAGCCTAGAAAAACAAGAACAAGTATGCAGAAGTGAGATTGTGACTTCAAGATAAGGAACTGAGAATCTCTCGAGCCTAACGCAAATATCCAGCTATAACATAAGCACGCTCTCGGGCATTCTTTCCATGCAGAGCTGTGATATTCCACTCGCATACAGCACCCTAAACTCAGTAAGAATCTATACCACCTTGCTATCCACATGCACACAGCATTGCACGGAAACCTACACGGAAGACTACTGAAATATCATCACGACAAAAGCAGGTATCACAGTAACAGGGCTATCAGTTAGCTGAACAGTTTTGCTGAAGAGCTCTCCAGACAAACCACACAGATTACCGATGGACAAGTGAAATGCATGAAAACTGTTACAAATGTAATTTGAAACTTATCACATTCTTACCTTTAGAAGCATCCAGGAAATGCACGTTGAGGGAGTACTCATCTCCAGCAACATTCCCATCAAAGGCAAATAATGTCCAGATTTCACATTAATTACTAGACCAGCCAAGCCACCGAAAGCAAGCAAGTGATGAACTACCAAGAACACATCAAATGTTTTAAAAATAATGTTGGACACGTGAACAGCTACATTTTCAAGCAAGAAAAATCCAGCAGCTATTAAACAGTTGAACCAACTCCACTTTTGCTGAGAATACACTTTGTCAGCATGAAAAACAGGATCTATGAGCAAAGCCCATAACCCACCAACACAACTCTGAAGTCCAAACACACCACGTGTGACTGCCATGTTCCAAAAGACCTTCTCCTTTGCATACAAGGCACAATAAGTGGTACTTATCCGTGAGGACAACCAGTGCGACAGAAGAAATACTCCCAAGTAGATTAAAAAACCAGCAGCTAAAAATGTCAAACGAACTTCCCACAAGAGATAGTCCCAATCAAAAATGGTCCCAAACACTGGATCATCATTTGTAGGATTCATTTCTTCGTTTTTTACAGAGTAAAGCCTTGCAAGGGGCTTGACACTTCTCACCCACGCTACGTCTCCTTTAGGCCTGTTCAGCCTCTGCTATTATGTAAACCAGAAACCGTGAACTCTTCTTTTCCATCTGGAACAAGGAGAAAAAAAAATGAAGTGAATTTTTAAGTCATCCATATACATAACTTCTAAACCATAGTGAAATCACTTCCACTGCAGTTACGACTGTTCTTGCTTCCATTAGGCACAGTCATCCCTAAAACAGACGGACAAAAAACCCGTAAGCAACGTGTTTAACAATTGGCCTGCAAAATCCGCACGAGCACAAAGTAACATGCTGAAACAAAATCTAACAAGGGCAAAGTTGGAAGGTAAGAATGAGAAAACGCAAGATGCAAACCTTGCTTTCTTACTTATGAAACATGTATTTCAACAGCAGTGTGCAGTTATTCTCCTGCTCTATTACTCTCCTACTCCTCTGCTTCTCCCACCACTTCCTACAGCTTTGGGTGCAATTCAGAATCTCAAACACAGACCTGGGCCAGAAAACTAGAAAAATCTAGTCCAATAAGTGGGACCACTTAAACAGAAAAGGGCTTTCAGGATCATATCTCAAAATAAGATTTTGCTTTCTGAATATAAAACAACTTTCCAACAGAAAACATTTTCCAAAAATGCAAGAATGGTATGGAATGCAGACAGGCAACATTAATATGTATATTAACAACATTGATGTAATTAAATGAACAGACCAGCTGTAAGCGCCTCAAGTTAGCTGAAGCTTCCTGAACACGGTGTAGCTCAAAAACAAAGGTTTGTGAGGAGGGAAAAGCCAGATAATACTGAAATATTTGAACGTCGGCTCATTTAATTAACAATTTAGGCGATGATCAGGATGGGCACTAGACCCATCACAGCCTGTAAAGGCTTATAACCACAATGCGTTTGAGAGCTTGGTGGAAGCTGAAGGAAAGAGCCACAACGACCACCAGGTACAGAGCCCCTGGTGAGCCTCTCCCACCTTGCTTCGCCACGCAGCAAGTGCCACCACGACCACCCAGCTCCTGCAGGAACCTGCTCACCCAGGCCTATGCCCGCAAGTGCTCGCCTCCAAGACGAGGAGGTGGGCTGGCAGGCCCGGCCCGACAGCCCCACACCCGCCCCACACCTGACACGGTAGAAGCCCCCGTAGCACACACCCACCCGCACGCACCCATCTTCGTCTCCCGGGGGAGACCCGGGGTAAAACGCACTAATCCGATGGCACGAACAGGCCTTGAACAGCGCGACTCACTGCGGCAAACCCTCGCTCCAGCCGGGCCGCGACCTGTGTCCCCACACGAACACTGGCAGCCACCCCCCACCCGTCCTCGTCCTCCACNGGGGAGTCTTGTTGACAGGATGTTTTTCTTCACCTATCAGTAGGCTCATTACCATCACAGAAACGTTCAGAATATTTAAAGACGCATGATCAACTACGATAACAATTAAAAAAAAAAAAGAGAGAGCAGTGGTGCCATAGACAGTACCTTGAGCTGTAATTATCCAATTGCATTAAAGACAGCAAATTATTCCATGGATGTCATGGAGTTCTGCTGCATGATTCTCTCCATGCTTGTGAAAATTGATGCTGTTATCCCAGTGACTCAGCCTGAATGGATCTTAGGAGCATCACCAGGGGAGGTCACTGAAATTATACCAGGAGGGTTCCCTCGCTGTGCGTCAGCTCTGCACCCAGGGTTGTTTGGCTTCGACAAGAATGACTGGCAGTGATGGTGAGTTTTGCTAGCAAAAAGCTCAGTCCCACAACAGACCAAGTAATTCTGCCAAAAAGTGACCAGTAAAATAAAATCAAGGCACAATTTCTTTTACATGGAGGACTGGCCTAGAACAGCTGAAATCCTAAACTGGATCTCCCTGTGGTGAGACACCTGAGCTGGGAAATCAGTCCTGGAAATCTGATGGGTGCTTCCAGCTGGGTAGAGAAAAGTGTCACCATTCCTTGTGGTAAACTGGGTCCTGCTACAGAAGCAGGATAACTGAGCAGGAGGAGGTTTATGAGTTTACTTCGAATTGCTAATGTGATAACTCTGTCCCTGATGCACCTTCCTGAGCTCTGTGAAAAGTAAGATCTGTTCATAGGCCACCTCAATAGTTTAGGTACGGGCGGCCAGCCTCAGCTCTCTGTGGGAAACATCTGGGAACAAAATCTACGGCTTGTGTCTCCTTTTAACGTGTGGGGTGTGAGACATTAACACCTTCCCTCCAAGCTCCTCTATAGACAGCCCCAAGGGACATCAGGGTTTGGCTAAAGCTGTTCCACACACCCAGACACTACCTGTGTGCCACAGAGGCGAGTCACACGCCAGAGTACACCTGCCACCTCACTGCCAGTAACCTCATCTCTGCCCAGAAGGCCCAGCAGTAAATGCAGGGCAGGAAATTTCAGCCCAAGCACTTATTTAATGCAAACAGCATACTCGTGATCAAGTGACAGAGATCCTAATAACATAGGCTGGCAAGTTGGTCTTGTAAATGGAAGGATTTCTCTTTGAATAAAAGTGACAGTAAATTTGTTGCAAAGCTCTGGGATGCAGTCAGAGCCATTTACTAACCCTGAGGTGGAAAAAGGAGTGAAGGGCCTAAGAGATTCTAAGTAGAAGATTAAGAGGAGCTGTCACTTGGGAGGTATTTCCTAGCTGGTGGTGGATGTTCATTTAATAATCTCTGTTCCCTAACAGATGCTGGACCTGTTCTGGGTAGCATGAAAAGGATGGGAAGGCTGAACAAGGAAAAGCTGAGGGAGCTACTGTTGGAAGAAATTGCTCTCCCAAGTAACTTGGTGTGGCTGATGCACCAAGGACATGTGGTTTCGCTTCCTCTATTTTTATTTTCTCCCATAGCTGTTTTTAAATAATTCCTTTGAATCGTAACACCTTGAGGCAGGATCTTTTTTTACTTATGTATAAGGAACTGTGAAAAACAAGATCACAAGACAGGATGTTGTCTTCTTGGGGATGTTCCTTCTTTTCACTGCCTTTCTTGCCCTTCTCAAGCAAAATCTCATTTTTTAATTGCTACCAGCCATAGCCATGATGTAACACCTTAGTGTAACTTTCTAAATCTACTGTTACTACAACCATACTTAATGACGACGTTTTAATAGATGCCTCATTGTGGTAATTATGATCACTTCAAGTATTTCAAAATAGTTCTTCTTGCAGTGTGGCTCATCTTCCATGTTATGTCAAATTCAGTTCTCTTTTGCAGCCATTCTGTCTGGATGCTACACCATGCCCTGTCCAAAGCTAAATTTCCTGACTACCTGCACTGTCTCCATTTTGGAAGACTTTCTTGGTATCTTCAGAATGCCACTGCTGCAAGAGCAAAGAGCACCTCCAGCAGGGAGCCCTGCCTATGGGCTGGATGATCTGCCCCTTGTAGCTAAGAGCTTCTTTATGCTGGTTCGGGAGCCCTTGCCTGCAGTCGAGAACTGAACATGATTTTTCTGCACTTTACAATATCTGCATTTTGTTGCCTCAATGGTTACATCTACACAGGTCCCTATATGGGGGCTGCCTTTTGCTTTGAATCAGTCTGGCTATATCCCAGCTACCCTCTGAATATGATTTTGGCACACACTGTATCCCAAAACATTCATAGAAAAGTTAGCTTTGGAACGTCGTTTTGATCAGACTCCTACTCCATTTGGGACCACTGCCCGATACCCAGGAACTGTCTAGAAAAGTACTAGTTGGCACAGGTCAAACTTCTTCCAAATAGCATACTAATAATTAAATATTGCATACAGCAATGAATCAGTAGCTCCTCTGTTGTATTTATGAACATATGGATAGCTGGTGATAGTTGAAAATACCTTTAGTTTTATCACTCTTATTTTCTTCATTCCCCATATCAGAGTGCTGCGATCCCAAGTCCTCCTGCTCCCTGTACTTTCAGAGGCAGACGAGTATGCTTTCAGTGGTATGAAAGCACCTTAAAAGCAGAGGCTTAGGAGATGTGTATGGAGTGAGCTGAGAAATATATTTTAGAGGTGAGTTGAGAAAGGAGTTTAAACCCCTCATCAAATTAATCCATCCACTGCAGACATCTGTTTATCCTGTGAAGGTTTGCCTTGGACACATAGAGGCAGAACAGTCCAGAATAAGCCGCCCTTAATTCTGCTTTTTGGTGTGGCAACAAGAGGGCAGTTTTCTCTCTGCTGGAGATATAGAGTGATGGCAAGAAATTGTCTGTGACAGCAGCAAAAGGATGGAGATTGGAAGGAATCCCACTTGATGAGGCTGTTCTCTGATCATTTTATAGCTCGCTCTCATCCTCTGAGTGGCATATGAAGGAATTGAAGTTACTGCCTTAGGTTATTTTCATTCGGTTTTTAATTCCAGAGTACCAAAAACTTGTAGTCTGTGGTACTGTATGTTGGACTAAGTCCTATGAGTACAAATAGAACCTGAGCTGGTAATCTTCCCAATAGAGGATGAAAAGTCTAATGCTATTTTAAAAGTCAAGACCTTGTTGACTTCTCAAAAGGTTTAAGCCCTCTTTTCCCAAAGTTTTAGAAAAGCGTGCATATTTACAGACACAGATCCATGGACACACACAAAATGTATGCTGACCTGTCACGTAATCATATATTTTCAGTTACATGCTTATTGAATTCTTTTTTTTTTTTTTTTAACTGAAATTTTCTCCTTTACCACCTAATAATCTGCAATCTGTGTTCAAATCTATAGGAGCTTTACTGTTAATTGTGGGAGGTTTACTACATACCTGCCTCAAGGAACTCCATGGCAATATCAAATGTGTACTCTTACTTTGTTAATGTTTTACACATACTCTCAAAGGTCACCTGATTCTTGTCCAACAAGTACTTATGCAGTATTCCTACGTGCAAACTAGACTACATTTATTCCAAGAAGCACTTTGAACATGCTTGTTTAAGGCATTTTCCCTCTCAGCTAATAGGAAGCATATGTGGCTTCTTTCAGAAAACCTGTATTACAAGGCTTTTGTGTGTGCCAAGGATTCAGAAAGACTTTACATTGCATAATATAGTCATCCACCCAGGCGGGTATGCTTTCCTCAGTACTTGAAGATC
The DNA here is from genome assembly GCA_013396935.1 of Baryphthengus martii. Taxonomy (NCBI): domain Eukaryota; kingdom Metazoa; phylum Chordata; class Aves; order Coraciiformes; family Momotidae; genus Baryphthengus; species Baryphthengus martii. The sequence goes on from VWZK01005933.1 coordinate 46,964, forward strand.
AGCACTAGTTTCTATAAACTTTTTGTCTATTTCATTTATGGTCAGCTTTACATGAGTTAACTTCTCATGCTCCAGAACAGATAGTGATAATAGTTGCCTTGAAGCACTTGATATTCTCAAAATTTAAAAAAAAGAAAAAAATCAGAATTGCTGAGCATCCTGACTTTGAGCTACCAGTTGTGGGAAAAATCATAGCAATGAAATTGGATGTTTCTGCTTGCTTGAATCTTTCTAGATAATCCAAGTAATGTAGAAGAACTGGAGATTCTTTGCTCAGTCTCTCTCGATTATCCCCCATTTCTCTTTATGAACATTTAATGAAAATACTGGAGGTATACAACTGGTGTTGAGCAGCATTGTGTATGCCAGTCTTACCAAAAAAGCTCTGCTGGATGTAGACACAGTTCATGATGTTTATCATACCCATGCTGATCCTGTGGCATCTGGATATTCCCTGTCCACTGCTTAACTGGACCTCACCAAATACAGCTCTTGGGCAATTATTCCTTCAGTATTTCCTACCTTCTCATTCTTTTACTTCTATTCAAGGCTGATACACCCTATCCCTTTTTCTTCTATTCCTAACTATTTTCTGTTTTGATACAAGGCACTCTCAAGGTCTCTCCTGCTTGGACCAACAATTTCTTTCAAGAATTTCTCTACATCTCAGATTCTCTCTCCTGTTAGCCCTGTAATTAATTTGCAATGCATAAAACATTGCTGCTTCACCTCTTCTTTATCTCCTTACGTTCACAGCTCAGTCCAAATCCTTCTTAGTTTCTTTCCATTTTGTAAGCTTCTCTTTATGTTCCATGTACCATAAACATGTCTCTTGACTCACTGCTTAAAATTATTTATTTTTTTATTTCTCCCTCTTCTCCCTAACTCTGTTAGAGCTCTGGCCAGTCAATGCCTCTTTTGTGCTCCTCCCTGAGGATTTTCACCTTCTAGTGCCCAGTATCACTAGTGACACTATAACCACTTCTTTTACCCCATAGGAATAATAAATAAGAGTAATACCGACTGTATCCAGTCCTGGATGTAAGTTCCTCAGTTAATTCTGGTTGCCTTCAGGTAAGTAGCATGAGGTGATGATACAAGCTTGGGTTTGCAGTTGAACCTTTTTATTCCACCCTTACCAATCTACATGTCTTAACAATGTTCTCTGGAACAAGTTATTCTGCCTTAGTAGTCAGTCTCTTGCTTCACAGCTGTAGTCATGAAGGTTAGGCTAACTGGTGTTTCAGGTTTACCTAGAATCTCTCGTTCTTCTTTCTCATTTCTCACACAGATGCCTCCAGTGCCTCTTAAGGAATCAAAGGAAATTCCTGTCTCTGTTTCATAGAATATATTCTTATCATTTTTGAGTTTTATTTAGGTCCAGGTAATCTTACCAGGATAGAAACTAGGGACTTTACCAGCAGGCAAAATGATGTCTGTCAAGTTAGAGCAGCCAGTGACTGGCTTATCAGTGAGTGTCTAGCAAGGATTTGATCCCAGATTACCATCTCAGATCCTCTTCCAGTTTTATCTGTATACAGCTTCAAACATTTCCTGTGAAAACTATCTGAGTTGAAGTCAAGGATCTTACAATTACTGTTTGGCAATGGTGGACAGAAATTAGGAACATTTCTGTGGCCTCAGTCAGTAATCTGATAAATTTACTTTGAGGGGTTTCAGTAAAATGACAGCAAATCCATCATATTGACAGGGGTCTCAACAGTTCAAATAACTTCATGGAATAAGCAGTCCATAAGCAGTAAAAAGGATGGAAGGTGACAAGTTATTTTCCTGTTTTCAGCTTCATCCAAGTGGAGATATTCAGGTATTTCAGAAGTTGTAGTACTGTGCAATAATGGCAACAGTATAAAGCAACAATGAATATTAGAAATGGAGAACAAATCGAAAGAAAAATTGTTTTTGTTAAAACATTTTGCTAGGGATAGTTGTGAGAAATGTAAGATATATTTAAAACAGCAGCTGAGATTGAATTTAATTCATGGTGGGTTACTCCAGTCTTGCAAAAGATGGAAATCATTTTTCATATAGTCTATTTAAATTTATTTAGAATAAGAAGCTTGTAACCATTTACTTCAGATATTCCTGAAAACAAATCCTACAAGCCCATATTAATGTAAGTAAACAGCAGTTATTCAGTCTCTTTTAACATTTAGTACAGTTTTAAGTTTAACTAAGCCTGTGCTGAAAAACCTTCCTAATACCTCTTTCTCTCCAAACCTAGCTTTATATGCAGCAGTCAAGAGTTAAGCACTTTATATCTACCACAAATCTGTCACAGTGTTAAATGAACCTAGAGTTTTCATTGTGGTTTGTCATTTACTGCATTATAGCAACTCTGTGGTGTGCTGAAACAGGAGGCATCTTCCAGCACATGACCACTGTTTAACACCAATTCATTGTCAGGCCCCGTGTGAGCTTTTTCTATTTCTTTATTCCACTCTTTCTGAATTTTCATTTTCAGTAAAAGATAAACTGACCTTTATGTTATTTCATCAGACTCTTGCATACTACAGTAGGTTCGTCAGGTAGTTTAATATGAAGGGCCTTCCATTTATAAGACTCATATCCAGAGAAGGGAAAGAATACATTTCAAAGGTGAGAAGAAAGGAAAGAGAAATGTGGCAGAGGATTCTCTGCCAAGTTATTCTCTCCTGTTTCTTGCAAGCTTAATCAAAACCTCACTGAAAGAAATCATAACAGGTTACAGATATAACTCATTATATTAGCCTTTAGAGTATTCCATGGAGATTTAAAGGAAAACACACAATCAACAAATGATAACATTTAAAAGAAATTAGGTTCTATGGATTCTCACACTGCGCATCAGCCAACAGGATATTTTCACAATAAACCAGTTGGCTTGTTTCATCCCAAGTAAATACGTTCTTTAAAGTTTCATAAAAATCAGTAGAAGGTAGCTCCCAGTTAGTATCCCATGAAAAGAAAGGCTGCACCACAAAACAACAGTTCTCTATCCTGTTTGGCTACAGGCCCACCAGTTATCACAGATAGCCCAAAACAACAGCACCTCACCAGACGCAGCCACAAGGGCAGCTCACTCTGCAAGTTGCTAAGGACCATGCAAGGCAGCCAAGAGTAATATGTTACAGAAGTATGAGAGAAATTTATGGCAAAAAAAATCACAGGAAACAAGTTTCATTTGCCTTGCTTCTCTCAAAACAATTTGATTTTTCAATCTGTGCTACTCAGAAGCATGAATGGGCTTTTTGAGTTCAGAAGTTCAGAAAAGTTCATATCCAACTTTTTAAAAATTTCACTGGGTTTGCCCACAGTGATAAATATGAGTAAGTGTTTGTGGACTGAGGCTGTAATCTATTAAATCTATGTGTAAATATTTCCTCACGTTCAAAGGGTTAGGCTGTGGCATAGCCCCACTGGTGACCAGTGGGCTATGAAAGGAGACAGTTTTTAGTGGTCTGGAGGCTAAGCTGCACTACAATTAAATACTCGCTCTCCTTTCTTTGAAAATAATGGTGCTACCACACAATGCTTTAGCGGTTTACTAGGTGCATGTAGGATATTGGAGTTGGGTATTGGCTACTGTTTACCGTATCCTTTTACTTCAGAAGACTTAGGCACTTGAAAATACAGCACAAGGAAAATTAGAATATTTTCTGCATAATTTTGCATTTTGTACTGATAGAGACTCCTAAATAAAGCAGGCCTCAGTGTAATGATTAACATCTTACTAGACAGTATCTTCTCACTTGTGTAAAACTTGAGAACTTCCCTAAGAGTGAAGCCAGCCTGCTTTTCTTGTTCCTGAAAAAAAGGATCCCCATTCTATAAATACTTGATTTAAATGATTCTTAGACTTCTGATATCTTGTAAGACATTATTTTACAATCAGTTGTGGTAATATGGGAAAAGCCCCACTAAGAGTTATAGCAGAGGTCCCCACTGTAACCAGAGTACATTTCTTCCTACAAAGGTGACAGTCTGGACTGAACTTTGTACTGAAGTTGCTGTTTTAGTGAATCAACTGAACAGTGATATCTACTTGCACAAGCTACAGAAATCAATGGCCCCCAAACCCCTACACATCAGGCATATCTTGTATATAGGGAATACGAATTAAATACATGTCTGAAAAGAAAGAACAAACTGAATGTAGACGTGGCCAATTAATTAATCAACACCTCTGTTATAAGGAGACAGTTTTGAGGGTGGCAAGGTGCAGGATGTCTGCTGTTCCAGCATCTCCAACAGATAGGCTATTATCAGAAATGAGATTTTAGCTGCCAAGTAATTCTAATTCTGATTTGGTCTTGAGGCAATTCCGGGTTTCCTAAGGGACAAATAAAATATCCCTCAGAAAACGTTTTTCCAGCTCAGGAACAGAAAGGGGTGAAATGGCTGTACAGAATGAAACTTCCCTTAAGGGAGGTTTTTTTAGCAGGAGTAAGCTCACTTCTTCCTATAAAAGGAAATCTGAATTTACCTACACTACCAGAAATCAAACTGACTACCAAGAAGGTAGCAGGTGTGCTCATGAAATCATTTTAGGAGAGTTTGCTGAACACTCAACCCTTCAGCACATATAAAGGGACTCTGCACTGACAAGGCAACAGATTTCTGTTGCTAAGGTTATAGTTTTGTTCTGCTGAAGTCACTGGATTTAAAACTGCATGCCAAGAGAATCAGATTAATCATTATCACTGCTGGAGAGGATAAACTCAAAGGGAAAAAAAAAATACTGTGAGTACTTCAGAATGACAGATTTCTGAGGAAATCTGATCATCAACAACATATTGCAACAGCAATAAGTATTAAAATACCAACTTTGCTTGAAGCCCAGATGTATGGATCCAGATACACATTTCTTAGTTTACCCCATTTAAGTACCACTTAAGTAGTTGTATATGCCCCGTTCTCCATGTTGTATTCAAAACAGAGCTGGCATTGGTAGCTGGAAGCAGCATGAAAGAACTGAATACACTGGCCATAGCAATAAATCATTTAAGTGCAATCTATTAAATTACATTTTTTGTGACTTGAGTTGTTATGACTTGCAAACTCATTGTCTGTCACAAAAGGTGAATTTTTTGTGAACGGACCTGGAGAATGGAAATGAGAAAATGCCTCCAGCTTCTTCCAAAGTAACAGGCAGGAATAAGTTCAAGTACTAATTAGAGTGGTACTGCTGCATAACAGAAGTCACAATATGATCAGTGTCTTTAGAAGTGAGTGGGAAGTGAATAAGAACAAAGAAGGGAGCTTTTAGAGTGCTCAACTAGCAAATTAAAATTCAGCATTAATGGGGAGGTATGCAGATGAGATTGGGATGGTAGAGGAAAATCCTACTTCCTTTTGGTTTTGCTGTGGAGACCAGCTTCAGGGCAGGTAAGACTGCACTGGGGAAGGGATCTGAAGCCAAAAAGGCCGACAAAAAGCTCTTTTGGAGGCTTTTTTGAAGCCGGGAAAAGCGGTTTGCCTGTGCCGGGGGCTGGCAGCTTGTGGGCGGGCTGCTGAGCTAGGCAGGGTGGAGCCAGCACCACCCACCGTTAATCAGGTTTTAAGAAGCCTCAGGGAGCACAGGGTGAGCAGTGAGCGTTTGTGCCCCGGTGGGTGCTGCAGCTGTTTGCAGCTCGTTGGGCAGGGCGCTGTGCCTCTGCCAGTGCATAAGGTCAGCTCACTTGCCAGAGTGACCAGCTCCTATGTGGTAAGTCTGCACTGGGGAGGGTGATATCATGACCAAAAAAGGTAGGTGAAGGGCTCATTTTGGGTTAGCTCGGCAGTTGGCACGGGCAGGGCATGTGAGCAGGATGTGAGGAGCTGCAATTTAATCTAGGAGAGATGGTGGCTACTTGGAGGAGGAAGACTGTGCTCCCAGCACCCACCAAAATGGATATTGGTACCCAGGCTACAGGCTGTGAGGAATGTCACAGCCTTTCACTGGCAACGGGGGGCAATGCTGTCTATGGCTGGAACAGGTATGAGCAGGTTGATGACCTGCACAGCTCCAAGATGAAGTGATGAAGCTGAGGGAAGAGGTGAGTAGGCTGAGAAGCATCAGAGAGAGTGAGAGGGAAATTGTTGGGCACTTCCACAAACTGATCTCTACAAAAATGGAACAGGAGGTAACTGTTAGTGGAGCAGTGGATTCCATATCCTCTCATCAGCAAGCCCTGCAGCCTTCCTGTAGTAACCTGCAGGAGCAGGGTCAATGGGAACAGGTTTCTGCCTGACAAAACAAATGAAACAACTGTGTTCCTTTAAGAAGCATGTTGCCTATAGTACCCTTGCAGAACAGGTATGGGGCTCTGCAGGAGGAACTGGCTGTGAGCAAGCAGGAGGGCTCACAAAGGCTGACTTGCCTCAGGCCAGCCGTCAAAACTGACCCTGAAAAGAAAAATTGATGGGTCATTATAGTAGGTGACTCACTGCTGAGTGGAGGGCCTGATATGCAGTCTGAACAGCTTCATAGGGAGGTCTGCTGTTTCCCTGGTGCCCAAGTAAAGGATATCATAGATAAAATTCCCAACCTTGTGAGTACTTCAGATTATTATCTGCTTCTGGTCTTTCAGGTGGGTAGTGATGATGTAGCAACGAGAGGCCCACAGTCAATTAAAAGAGATTTCAGGGCCTTGGAGCAACTGGTAAAGGGATCAGGAGCTCAAGTTGTCTTCTCCTTCATCCCTCTGACATCAGCAATGAACAAAGGAATATATAGGAGGAGCCAACAGGTCAATTCATGGCTCCAGAACTGGTGTCATTGACATGGCTTTAGGTTTTATGATCACAGCTCTGTATACAAGGCACCAGAGCTGCCAGCAACTAATGGGATGCACTTGTCCCTGAGGGGGGGAAAGGATTCTGAGGCAGGACTTGGCAGGGCTCATTGATAGGGCTTTAAACTAGATTTGAAGGGGGAAGGGGTTAATAATCTCGTGCTTGCCTGTGACAAGCAGTGAGGCAGCACACCAGGGTCAGAGGGATGAAGTGCTTGTAAGGGCTCTCAACTTGTTGCCCTGAGGCAACCTGGGAACACTGTAACGACACCCCAAGGGAATCAAGGAAGATTAGCCTAAGAGGGTGACATGGCCAGCCCAGCTGAAGTGCTTCTACATGAATACACGCAGCTTGGGCAATAAACAAGACAACTTAAGGGCTGGTGTGCTGCTGGAAAGCTATGGCATAGTGGCTATTACTGAAACTTGGTGGGATGATTTCCATGACTGGAATGTAGGGATAGATGGTACAGGCCCTCTAGGAAGGACAGGCAGGGTAGGAGGGGAGGAGGTGTTGCCTTCTACATCAGTGACCAGCTGGAATTGAGGGAGTTCCACCTGGGGAAGGATGATGAACTGATTGAGAGTGTATGGGTTAAGATTAAAGGGAAGACTGGGGAAGGCATTGTTACAGTAGGGATCTACTACAGGCCACCTGACCAGCAGAACCAAGCAGATGAGGCTATCCATAGGCAGATAGAAGCAGCTTTGCGTTCACAGGCCCTGGTCCTTGTGAGGAATTTCAACCACCCTGACATCTGCTGGAGGGACAACAAAGCAAGGCATCAGCAATCCAGGATGTTCCTGGAATGCATAGATGACAACTTCCTCCTCCAAATGCTAGAGGAACCAACCAGAAAAGGTGCTGTGCTGGATCTTGTTCTCACCAACAGGGAAGGGCTGGTGACCAACATGAGGCTCAGGGACAACCTTGTCTGCAGTGACC
>VWZK01005933.1:54744-80079 GCA_013396935.1 Baryphthengus martii
CCTCAGGGCATCTCAGAGGATGTATTTGAAGCTTATGACCCTGGCTTTTAGGCGTGCAGGCTTTGATCACTTCAGGGATCTGCTGGCCGAAACACTGTGGGACAAAGCCCTAGAGGGAAGGGGGGCCCAGGAAAGCTGATCAATATTCAAGGATCACCTTCTTCATGTCCAGGAGCAAAGCATACTGACAAAGAGAAAGGCAAGAAAGAATGCTAGGAGACCTGCCTGGCTGAGCAAGGATCTCTTGGACACACTGTCAGACAAGAAGAAACTTACAAGGAGTGGAAGAAAGGACAGGTAGAATGGGGGACATACAAGGAAGCTGTTGGAGCAGCAAGAGACCTGGTTAGTAAAGCTAAAGCTCAGTTAGAATTAAATCTAGCCAGGGAGATCAAGGGGGATAGCAAAAATTTCTGTAGGTATATAATGACAAAAGGAAGACCAGGGAAAGTGTGGGCCCCCTTAGAATGGAAACAGGAGAACTGGTCACAAGAGATATGGAAAAGGGTGAGGTTCTCTGACTTCTTTACCTCAGTCTTTGCTGGCAAGGGTTCCAGCCACACTCTTAAAGTCACAGAAGATAATGACAGAGGCTGGAAGAAAGAACTGCCAGTGAAGTAAGAACTGTAAGTGAAGATCAAATTCATGACCTTCTGAGGAACCTGAAAGTGTACAAGTCCATGGGGCCTGACAGGATACACCCATGGGTACTGAGGGAACTGGTGGATGAGGTTGCTAAACTGCTCTCTATTATATTCCAAAAGTCATGGCAGTTTGGCGAAGTCTGCACTGACTGGAAAAAGGGAAATATAACCCCATTTTCAAAAAGGGAAAGAAGGATGATCCAGGAAACTATAGACCAGTCAGTTTCACCTCTGTACCTGGTAAGATCATAGAGCAGATCCTCCTGGAGGCACTGCTGAGGCAGAAAAATAATGAAGAGGTGATTGGGTACAATCAACACGGCTTCACCAAGGGCAAATCATGCCTGACAAACCTGGTGGCCTTCTATGAAAAGGTCACAACATCAATAGACAAGGGAAGAGCAACTGACATTATTTACCTGGACCTGAGCAAAGCTTTCAACACTGTCCTGCATGACATCCTGGTCTCCAAGCAGGTAAAACATGGGTTGGATGGACCACTCGATGGATAAAGAACTGGCTTGACAGCCGCACCCAAAGAGTGGCTGTCAATGGGTCCATGTCCAAGTGGGAGACAGTGACAAAGGGAGTGTCTCAAGGATCAGTGCTGGTACTAGTCTTGTTTAACATCTTCATTGGTGACATGGGCAGCGGCATTGAGTGCACCCTCAGCAAGTTTGCCAATGACACTAAGCTGTGTGGTGCAGCGGACATGCTGGAGGGAAGGAATGCCATCCAGAGGGACCTGGACAGACTGGAGAGGTGGGCCTATGCCAACCTCGTGTGACTCAAGACCAAGTCCTCCATCTAGGTCGGGGCAATCCCAAGCACCCATACAGGCTAGGCAGTGACTGGCTTGAGAGCAGCTCTGAACAGAAGGACTTGGGGGTGCCGGTGGACGAGAAGCTCAAAATGAGCTATCAGTGCACACTTGCAGCCCAGAGAGCCAGCCATATCCTGGGCTGCATCAAGAGAAGCATGGCCAGCAGGTCGAGGGAGGTGATTCTCCCCCTCTACTCCACTCTTGTGAGACTCCACCTGGAGTACTGTGTCCAGTTCTGGAGTCCCTATTACAAGAAAGATATGGACGTGCTGGAATGTGTCCAGAGAAGGGCCATGAGGATGATCAGAGGGCTGGAGCACCTCTCCTATGAAGACAGGCTGAGAGTTGGGGTTATTCAGTCTGGAGAAGAGAAGGCTGCAAGGAGACCTTCTTGTGGCCTTCCAGTATTTGAAGAGGGCCTACGAGAAAGCTGGTGAGGGACTTTTTAGGATGTCGGGTAATGATAGGACAAGGGGGAATGGATCTAAACTAGAGGAGGATAGGTTTAGATTGGATGTTAGGAAGAAGTTCTTCCCCATGAGGGTGGTGAGACACTGAGACAGGTTTCTCAGAGAGGTGGTGGAAGTGCCATCCCTGGAAGTTTTTAAGGCCAGGCTGGATGTGGCTCTGAGCAACCTGGTCTAATGGGAGGTGTCCCTGTGCATGGCAGGGGTGTTGGAACTAGATGATCTTTAAGGTCCCTTCTAACCCTGCCAATTTTATGATTTTATTGTCCTTATTTTAGAGAGATGAGAAATCAAGGAAAACCAAGGCTGAGGCACGTGTTCTTGCCGAGATCTGGCTGTGCTAGCAGAAGCTGTTGTCTTCAGCTGAACAACTCTCCTCTCCACCACCATCCATGTTGCAGCTTACTGCCCCTTCTAATCTGCTCCTGAGCTGTTTAATTGCCCGTTAAAGTTAGCTGGGTTCTTTTGAACAGTAACTGTTCTCTGACTTGTCACATCTAGCTCCATGTAGGTGTGGAACAATTCTTGAAGCAGCTAACAGCTGGGAGGGAGCTATAGAATCTGACAGGAGAGATATACTGGCCATCTAGCTGACGGACACAGCTCCATCAGCTCCAGGCTGTTATTTGGCTCTCCACAATTAGTGGTGACTTCCATGACTGCCATTTGGCACAATTTCATCTGCAAAAAAATTCATAAAGCATCATCCCTTAATGGTAGAAAAAGCAGTGTAAGAGCGTTACAGAAGACAAATCCTTGCACAAATCTGTACACCATAGACCTTAAGGCAGGCCAGTAGGTGATGTGGCTGTAACTGACAGAAGGAAAAAAACCAACACTGCACCAAATGCAAAATAGGGTATCATTTGGCTGAAACTATCGCAAATTGAAATGGCTTTCTTCTCACAACAATTCTTATTACTTGTATGTGTCAGATGTGAGGCCAGTAGCTGCTAACAAGTAACTAATTGAAGAGAAATAGCAGATGGTAATAAAAGCGTTGGGTGAAATCTTACTTCTGAGAGCAGTATGTATAAGCAACACAGTATGGGGGCTCACCACATGGCCACATCAATGCTTTAGTCCAGTTCCCCAAGCCTCAGTGTATCATTTGGTGTATAAAACCAGGATGTACCTTCAGTGTTAAAAAATGTCTCCTCCTCAGACTAAAGCAGAGTTGTCTTGGATGGGTGTCTGGGCACGTTCCTGTGTGACCTACTCCAGGGGATCCTGCTCTGGCAGGGGGGTTGGACTAGATCTTTCGAGGTCTCTTCCAATCCCTATCATTCTGTGATTCTATCGTTTGTAACACACAGCAAGTCAGCTCATGTGACAAAAAAATGCTTTTATGCTGCTTGTTCCATCATCACTGATACAGGTGAAAGATAAGTCTTAATGCTGATCTGTGTGAAATGCCGAGATGTGACTTCAAGTTACAGCACACTATGCAACACTACCTAATGCTCTAAACCCCCAGAAAGCAGATTATTTCTGTCGTTTGACATGAAGTCATAGAGAGGTTAAGTGAATCACCCGCAGCCAAAAAAAGACTGATGATTAGGCTTCAGAAATGCCTGACTGTGAGCTTAAGAGGCGGCACACTTAGATGTCTATTATCTTAACAAAAGAACCTATAGTTCCCAGGCTTCACTGCAATGCATTTTAAAAGATGCAACAGTAATAAAACCATCATGGGACATCTCTCAGTAAGATATAGTTACAGTCCCAAATAATGTCACCTTCTCTGTAATCCTTTTGGACAACAGTGCCAGTGAAAATGGCCCTATCTGATCACAGCATGACCTCCACGAGGACTTTTTGACAAAGGTAGCAATACGACTTAGAGAACAGGATTTGTTCCCATGGTCAATTTTAGGGTTGCTGCTGGCTGTGGGAGGAAGGAGAGATAACCTCTGCAAAGGATATCTTGATGCTGTGATTAGGACAAACAAATCAAGAAATAATCCTTGCCATACATAAACAAGTTATAAGGTTGTTATTTACAGTAGCTAAATTAAAGAACTCAGTGATTAATATAGGCTTTACAATTACTTACTCCAGACTTTTGAGTAACACAGATCACTGGACATCGATAAATTAATTTGCTTCAATGCCAATAGATGTTGCTGAATTAAAGCATGTCTATCAAATAAAAAATTCCAGTGTTGATTTAATTCTTTTTAGTGATGCATAATCTTTGACAGATTATTTCAAAAGTTAATATTCACACAGATAACTAATAAGAGCATTATTTATGGTCTGAATTAGTTTAGCTTCATCTCCCAATCACTGAATCTCATATCTTCAACAGCTAGATTTGGCATTTATAAATTGTCATGAAAGGGCCTTTAATCTTTGATCATTTAAATAGATCAATGTTTTAGGATGATTAAGCTATCTATAACAAGTTTTGTAGTTTTCATCTATAATTCTTTTGAATTTTTATCCCTTTGGACACAGTGTTCTAGTAGTTATTTTACCAGAAACTTACAGGAAAATACTATGGAAATGTTATTTCTACTTTCCCACCTGCTGTTTGCACACAAAAATTACCAGAATAATCTCTGAATTTCTTTCTACATTTCTGTTTCCTGAACACTAAAGTGGAGGTATGTCCTATGTTCTTTTTGCCTAGACTCAGTCTGACTTATAACTAGGGTAGCTGTGCAGATGTTCTCTATGTGATCAAGTTGTCAATCTCCCACTAATTCACTGTGTGCCTGCCTATGTGTCCAGTAGGCATTCCTATTGGACACCTAAGTAGGCATTAAGCCTCTTTACCTGCAGTTGCTGTAGCTGAAAGACAAGACAGTGAACTTAAACCATCATTGAAGGACCTTTGGTCTGACACAATATGGAGAGTCTTACTTATCTACATGCAAATAAGCAGTAGAAAGTATCCGTTTTCAGTGGAAGGTGTCTTTATATATGCACATATTTTTAAATAAAGTCATTACATTATACTTTTAAATGTTGTCAATGTTTTTGGATAAGAAAACATGGCATATCTATTCACTTAAAAAGGAGACATGTTTTAAAAAAATTGCTTTTGTAACTTATTGTTAACTTTTTATTCAGGAAACCAGCTTATAGACAGACATTAGACTAATGAAGCTGAAGGAACCATAGAAAGAAAATGTGATGTCATGTGCCACATCCATATCAAAACAGCTGGGCTATGATGACATATGAACAGCTGAGGAGGGCAAAAAAAGTGTGAAGCAGACTGCTGGTCCAAGTTCAATGTGAGTCTTGCCCAGAAGACTCTAGGCAGCAGGAATCTGGGGACATTTAGGCAGAAATCACAATTAAATTTACAGTAAGACAATTTAAATAACCAGGTTGGTCATAAGGGTCTTCAGCTGACCAACACCAGGCTACCACCACTAGACCCTTATGGACAGTTAGCCATCTACAGTTAAGCAGCCACTCAGCAGCAAATATGAATCCTTTAATAAACCAGTTTTAGCTGTCGCTGAACAGTGATTACTCAACAGAAAGGACAGCTAACCTGTTACTGCAAACATATCTTAATGGGCACCATCTCACTGTTGGCAGCTGTTTGCCCAGGAAGAAGGCGTTGGAAGCGTGCTTGTGTGTGCACAAGATGGGCATTAACAATGATCAGTGTCATCAGGCTTGTGTAATAAATACTCCTGTCATGTCTACTCTCTTCTGCCATTTTGCAATACCCTCAGGCCCAATTCTAAAATCCCTCTCACCTCTCCTCAGTGTCCAGCTCCCCTCTCTCCTGCTACTGCAAATTAACACATTCTCTTTTCTCTTCCCTACCACAACAATCCTCTAGCCTACACATCTCTTCCCTGTGCCTCATCCCCAAACCTCTACTGCCAAACTACCAACCTTTTTTTCTTACAAAGCTCTTTATCCAAAGCCTTGGTGAGTGCTCCTGGGTATCCTTCTCATAGCATCTCCATGCCATAGTCTTTCAATCCTTCCCCCTGATACTCTCTTCCTATGTTTTGGTCAGCTCACACCTGTCATAAAACTACTAGGTTGCATAAAACTACTTTAAAAGATGGAAAGAGAGTGGCCTAAAGACTGAAATTTTCAAGCATGCTATGACAGCTCAGTTAGCAGCACGTTTGCTTTCCTGCTGACAGGATAACAGCTTGAGATAGTCTGAAGGGAACCTTTTGCAGCTAAATCTTCTATCTTCTAAAAGTAATGCTTAAAAGAGCTCCTTCTTCACATGAAGAACAAAATTTAAGGTAGACAAGTGAGGCCTTACTTTTATTTCTTATTTAGCGTTTCTCAACAGCTGAGTGATGTTTCTCCAGGGGCCGACAATCCTGAAGAAACAAACGTCCTGACGCCTATCTCCTTTTAGACTAGACCTCTTGCCAGAAGTGCAATAGGATGGTGAAATGCTGAGGCCTGGGCAATAGGCCCTGAACCATAGCTGACCTATAGGTGAACCTCATAACCCCACAATATAGCTAATATGCATAGTACTGACCACACATACAATATGCTGGTTACCTATATTTTGCTATGAGTATGTATATCTTGATGTCAACTTATAGAAGCTCTGTTTGTAATATTTGTTTTGCAGTTACAAATAAGCCCTGTCGTAATGTTTGTTTTATATATATATACATATTTGGAAAGCAAGTTGCAAAGGACCCGGGCAGACTTCAGGCCTTGCTGGGAAAACATGCAATTATCTGCTTGCTAGCGGGACATGTAGCTGAGATAAATGGTAATCAACAGATGCATTCATCTTTCCTTGTTTAAAAGCAAGTTATCAAGGCCATGAAACCAGGTGTCTGGCCTTAGTTGGGGGTATGAGATCACAGCAATACACAAACAAAGTAGATAGGGAAACTCTCTCAGTGCCTCCCTAGGCCCTGGCCAGGCTTCAGGCGGCATCTGAAATGATAATGAAACCAGATGTTCTGTGGCTGAAGTTACGTGAACTTGTTTATTCAACACTATAAAAATCTGGACCCTCTTACAGCAACTTTGGAGACCTTATCTATGAATGGACACACTGCGCAGGACTTCCCAGTTGCTGGGACAAGCTCCAAATCCTCGCTGCAACTGTGGCTCCCCAGCGACGGTGAATATGGATGATGGTAAAGTATTAGGGCAATTGGTGATGTATTTCTTCTTAATAACTGTCTCAACTTTGGGTAGTAAAGATTAGATACATTACCTTGCTTATTTTCTCTGCTGCTTAAACTTGTGTAATGAGCTTATTTCTTTGACTAAATGTATTATCTCGTTTTTTGTATTACTTTGGAATAGACAGTAAAATCAACCTAATCCTTTTATTGGTGTCTGTGTCCTTCTGCTGACCCTGTCAATTGGCAATCAGGCAGGACTGGAAGGATAAATGTATTGTGTGAAGGTGGGGATTCGTATTTAAGTGGAGATAGAATCTCTAGGCATTTTTCAGAGGAACTTCTTGATGTCTTTGCAGGGGAACCTCTTGTTGTTTAGCGGAGGCAGAACCTCTTAGAAAATCCCAAGTGAGAATCTTCCCTGTGTTTTTACTTGGAGTCCCATCTTTCAGCAATACATATGGCAAAGGAGATCAGAAGCTAATGCAGCAGAAATGTACTAAAGTTGCGAAGAAATATGGAATTAAGCCCATACAAGTTCATAGCCGTAAAAACAATTATGTGCCTAGTTTTATGAGTTGCTATGCAATGGTGTCCTTAAGCACCATCTGAGGACTGTGAAAGCTGTGCCATAGATGATTTACATCAAACTTTTCACAACTGCATGAAGTAAAGGACAGAAAACACACCCTGTAAAATCCAAGGACATTTTGGATTGGAGAGTATTTGAAATATGAATATTTCCGTGTATGAAGAACAGTGTCAATATTTGAGAAGAGTATAGCTGAGAGGGCAGAGCTAGTGAGCAGAGCCCAGATAATGCAGAAGAGTCATTAGACTGTCAGACAAATGTTTAATGTTGTCACAGTTTAGAAAAATTGGTATCAGTTCTTCTCAGCATTGCAGCATTTTTGTCTCATGTACGTATGCATTTATCAGTTGACATTATAGAGTTTTCCTTAAGCTAAGCTGTGGGTGTACACCTAACATGTGGAAAAATAAGCGGACATGTGTTTATGATTTCTCTCATTTGCAACTCACCTATAAAACAGAATGAAGTGCAGCTTGAATACATACCTTATTTAGGAAAGATTGTTTGGAGGGAAAAAGTCACAAATGTTCACAGGTTGGCTCTGCCTTTAGACGGGTGGTGAGCAGAGGAGAAAAGGAAAAAAAGAATACCAGAGTTCTTCAGAAATGGTGCTCATGGTGTCCGTCTCAATCTAATGAATCATGTCTCCCCAGTTTCACTCTAGTCAATGGAGAGAATGACCTCCGAAGGTCACCTAGTCCAACCCCCCTGCAGTGAGCAGGGACATCCTCAACTAGATCAGGTTGTTCAGACCCTTGTTGAGCCTCACCATGGATATCTCCAGGGATGGGGCCTCAACTGCCTCCCTGGGCAACCTGTTCCAGTGTTTCACTACCCTCATGGTAAAGAACTTGTTCCTAACATTCAATCTAAATCTGCCTCTCTCTAGTTTAAAACCATTGCCCCTCATCCTGTCACTACAGACCTTTGTAAACAGTCTCTCTCCAGCCTTCTTGTAGGTCCCCTTCAGGCACTGGAAGGTCACTATTAGGTCTCCCCGGAGTCTTCTCTTCTCCAGGCTGATCTGGGACCCAAAAGGCACAGGATAAAATCATAGAATGGTTTAAGTTGGAAGGGACCTCTGAAGGTCATCTAGTCCAACCCCCCTACAGTGAGCAGGGTCAAGACAGGGTCAGGGATGGTTGTGTGATTGCCTAAGCCTGAGAGTCAGTCAGCTGAGGACCCTGGGTTGTTTCTTTCTGGGTTACCAGCCCCATACATTCCCATGTCCCTCAGAAGCAGCCCAAGAAGGGTTGTTAACACAGAATAAATGTGAATTGTTGGGAAGGTACAACATACAAGGTACAACAACAAACAGCGTATCAGCTTGCTTTGGAAACATGCTGGTTAGTATTTGATGAGCTCTGTCAGCCAGGCTGCTTCACAAGGACTACAATAATATTTGCTCAACCATCTTCCTACAGTGCTGCTTCCTCAGAGAAGAGAAATCACAGCAAATCACCCATGTGTCATAAAGCCCTGACAACCCATCTTCATGAATGACGATCCTTAGAGCCCCTCTCACCATCCTCTCTCAGAACTTTAGGATTTCAGCCCTTTTCTGCTGAGATCATTTGAGAGACAGAATGAAGACACATCTCCTGCATCTGGCACTCCAGATAGCTGTGGACCCAGGTTGCCACAGGTTCATGGGATCCATAGCCAGTATGCCATCCTATGTTGGGCTCTCCTGCAAGCATGGTCTAGCACACTGTATGCCTGGGACAGGATCTGGCAAAGGATGAGCACAGCGTGAGCTCTGCAAACACAACTTCTGTGTTGGGAAAGAGCAGGACTCAGGAGACTGTGTGGAGGCAACAGTGCAGTGACAGTATTAATAACTCCTTAGGTAGTTCACTTGTATGTTTTCCTTCTCTAGAGACTTTCAAAACCCACCTGGTTATGTTTCTGCATGGACTGCCCTAGGTGATCCTGCTCTGGTAGAGGGGTTGGACTCGGTGATCTCCAGGGGTCCCTTCCAACTCCTATCATTCTATGATTCTAAATAGCTACTCTATTCAGTTAATTAGATATTTTTGTTTGATTGAAATGGTGTGCTTTTTATTTTTCCTTAGGAATCTCTGAGGCCCTTTCTAACTCATTTTTCCCCTCCCTGATCTCCTCTGAAGCAGTAAAAATGGTAGATGTCTCTTGTGAATAGAGGGCAGAAGGTCCAGGATCCAGTGCATAGCTAGTACCAAAGGAGTATCTCTGTAGAGAAGGGAGCAATGGAAATGGATATCCACCATGGCTCCATCCTGCAGGACTTGGGCTTTGTGGCCATCAGGGCCCCAGGAGACCTTAATGCACCATGCGGGGTCTTAGCTATGTGGGAGATACCTTCATAGTGCTAAATATTTGTGCCCCACAGTGCAACAGGATTCAGCCTTGGCAATGTGTATCTAAACAACCAAGTCAGCATAGTCTTCTGATCAGTTGGCTTTATAATGTCAGGAGGTTTTGTCTTCCCATACCCCCATCCATATGCCCTGAGGCACCATATGGAGGCCATCACAAAGATGAAGATTTGGAATTCAGGCTCCACTGGGAAGGAAGCAGCTCCAGCTAACATTTGTCTTTCCACATTTCTGTTTACTTTCTTTAATTAAAATAGGAGATGACTCACAAAAACTACTGCAGTGGCCCCAAATAAAGCCAATTAGATTTTTTCAGAAATCAAGGTCTGCAGAAAGCCAGAAGTCTAACTCATCCATGGATGTATCTCATAACTCTTCCAAAGGCTCCTCTAATGAAGCAAAGTAGGGAGTAGCACCCCACTCCCGGAGGCAGTGCTCCTGCGGGAAGACATGGGCTGTGGTCCCCAGGGAAGGTACAACCAGGCTGGGTCACTGGGTACAATTTTGTTTACAGAAGTTCATCCTCCACCGTGTGTCTGCATTCACTTTACAGACTCCTCCTGAGCATCCAGGCACCTGCTGTAGGGTATTGACATTCCTCTTCCAGAAGCTGTAGGGTCAAAGCCCTTTTAACATAGCTTATCTGGGGCAGGAGGTGAGGGGCACAGGGACAGGTCAGGGAATCCATCTGGGGTCTCTTCCTCAACTTTAATGTCTAATTCCACATCTGGTTTGAGGCAGGTGTGAAGGATGCCCTTTTGCCTGATATTTGGTGCGAGGTGCAACATCCACTAAATAGCACAGGGTCTGTGGGGCCCCGGATGGCCATGGGGACAAGCAGCTTTATGTCATTCAAAAGCATGATGCGGGGTTACCTAGGAGAGGATGATTAAATTCCTGTACAAGAACTCCACAATTTCTTATTGTAGTTCCTGAGGAGTCAATTTTACAACTTTAAGTCTAAAAACTTGAAGTCCAAAAGCAGTTAATAAGAAATATAATTAAACAAAAAAAAGGAGTAGTTGCCCTACTATTCTTATCCACCAACAGGTTAAATGTATGATACCTACTACAAATAAGGTCAAGCATGGGGCAGGAGTGATCTTTATAATAAAAACTTCATAATAAAAACTTTCAAGACCTTCATAGTAAAAGTGTTGTGGGCTACCTTATAAAAGTAAATATTTAAAACTGAAACTCTCCTGAGTTTCATCAGACTTCCCCATTGTGGCAGGTACAGTGTCCCCCCCCCCGACAAAACACATGGGCTGTGCTGAGGAGCCTGGGGCCCCNTCCCCTTTTATGAGTGAGAGTTTGCCCATTTTGGTTTGTCATTCCTTAAACTTAGGAATCAGTTGTGTAGTAGTTAATTCCCAACAGATATCCGAACCTGTATTTAGTCAGAAGGAGTGCTGGCAACCCTGGTTGCAATAAACCCCATTTTTGGATAGCGGCTGCTGTTTGTTGTGTGGGTGCCTCTGTGACACCCATCCTTCCACATCACCCAGTAAGTGCACCCAGGTCCTTGAGCAAAAGCAATCCCACAAAGGAGTTTGCCTTTGTCTGAGGCAGAAGTAACCCAAACTGCTCTCCGTGGCATGGGGTTTTTTTTGTTTGTTTGCTGGGATTTTGTTTGTTTGTTTGTTTTTGTTTGTTTTTTTTTTCATGTGCACTACAGGGACTTATCTCCTTCTAGAGTACATAAAAGTTCTGGGTGGGCAGTGCCAGCTCAATGGATGCATAATGCTCAGAAACTACAGAAATTCATTGCTCAGAAAGGTTTTGGGCGCTGTTTCCAACAGGTATTTTGACAACAAGTGACATTTCTTGCTGTGTCTCGCTAAAGAGTAAGACATTATTTTCAAAGTGGCACTATGATATACTGCAGCAACAGAGGTTAAAGGGTAATTAAATGTAACGAGATATTGTCTTCTGGATAGGAACTTGGCCATGGTTATTCTCTTTACAAAGATCTGACCTATTCTGTACAACTCTTCAGGGGATTTGTCACTTTTTTGGCAAATTCTCCTTGCCCTAAATTCTTCTTGCAGAAACAGCGGGTGGCTGCGACTTCACAGCCTCGGGTCCCCACCCAAGAGAGCCTGAGGAGAGGCTTGCAGTGCTCCTGCCAGCAATTCCCTGGCACCCAAAAGCCCTGGCAGCTCGGACCGCGGGGCACTTCTTGAAGCACTCACCTGCGCTCGCCGTTTTCACTTAGTTTTCCTGGGTTTTATTCCTGCCGCTTTCTGGCGGCGCTGCCTCAGGGCGGGCGGAGCCGTCGCCGCCGGTTTGCTCCTTTGCTGCCCCCTGGCGCGAGAGAATCGCCTAGATCAGAAAAGACCTCTAAAATCATCTAGTCCGATCATTAACCGAGCACTGACAAGACCTCGACTGAACCCATATCGCTAAGCACTACGTCTGCACGACTCAAATACTTCCAGGGATGGGAACTCCACCACTACCCTGGACGAGCCGTTCCAATGCCTGATAACCCGTACAGTACAGAAATTCTTCCTAATAGCCAATGTAAACCTCTCCTGGTGCAACCTGAGGCCATTTCTTCTTGTCCTATCACTTATTACTTGTTTGAACAGACCGACCCCCACCTCTCTACAATTAACAGACGTTCCTGACTCCTAGCAGCCTCCTAACGTGGTTCACAGTCACCTTTCACAGCAGTGCTGGCTAACCTCTTGATGCCTAAATCCAGACTGTGACATTTTCAGCTGCTGCACCACCCGTCTGTCTCTCCGCTTGTGTAGCCCACCACCTCCCCAGTATGATCCCTGAGCTCACCTGGGGACAGGCCACTGGTGCCCAGTGTTCTGCTTGCTGCCAGGCACTCTAAAGCAGCAGTGTAGCCGTGGCTGCCTTCTCTTCTCCTAGGGCAGCAAGAACCTGGTGATGGGAAGGATGCATGAATGTTATGTTCCGGAAAACAAGACAACAATGCTGCTAGGCTAAAATCAGGACTTCCTCAGAAAGCACGGTGCCAGACACATGGATATTTAGAACGAGTTTATCGAAAAGGGAGACAGCTCTTCACCCCCATCAAGACTTTCCAGAATAAATAGTAGCAGTGGCACTGATTCTTTGCATCACTTCAACACTTTTCAAGAACATTACTATTAACAAACTTGTCCCATTTAAACTTACTCAGGAATGGAAGATGCAGTAGGACCTTGCTTTGCAGATAGGTATGGTAATACCAATAAAGAAGATGTAGCTGGCAGAAGGCTGACATGGGACATGCACGGCACAGATCTGCAGAATTTAAATTCCCCTACTGTTTCAGTTAAAAAAAAAAAACTTTTTAAGCAAGCGGTTACTTAAACATCTTTAGTGTTTATTTGTTTGTAGAACTGAAATGAGATCCGAAGCTCCCAATGAGTCTCTAAAATCTTGTGATTTCTCTGACATGCCTGAGGCTCCAGCACGCACAATGAGTGCTGACATTTTTGTGGACTTTGTTGTGATAAATATAATGGTCCCAGCTCTTGTTTGTATTAATACCATATTAGTGTCAAGGGGTCATAAAGTGAATTCTGTTTCTTATCAAGGTTTAGGAGGGTAGAAAACAGCAAAACAATCATAGACAGGCACATGGTAATTTTCTCCCTGTATTCTGAAGAAAAACATAAAATGGAGAAGAAGAAAAAGGTGGATTTGCTGGATTCTGATCATTATACTGGAAACAAGTACAATGCTGTATTTACTCAGAGCATTTTAGGATAGCTGGTATCACTAGAGCATGTAATCTAACCTCCTGCACATCACAAGCCATTAACATTCACACAGTTGTTCCTTTATCAGGCTTCATCACTTGAGTTTGACTAATGCTTATTTTCAGAGAGCCAGTTATTGTGCTTTTGAAGGCCAAAAGAGATGAAGAATTTGCTACTTTTATTAGCAGCTTGTTCCAGTGACTAATCTCAGTCTAAAAATGCATGCCTCTTGCAGTTTGAAGCAGTCTAGCTTCCCTTTTTGTGTTGCCTGTTACACTTTTCCTTGCTAGATTAAGAAGCCTAGTAATTCCCGGTATTTCCTGCCTGGGAAAATACCAATGTATTGCAACCAGATGACGTGCCATTTTTTTGAGTTTGGGTTGGCTGGTTTTTTTTTATAAACTAAACAGATTAAATTATTTTTATGCTCATCTGTGAGGCATTTTCTGAAGTTTAATATAACATGCATGACTAAATTTGCTGATGTCTTTTAAAAACTACGTATGGACTGTAAATAGTACATGAAAAATATCAAGGAAGGGTTTTTTAAGCCTAATTATACCTGAAGATACTTTCCTATTTGTTTTACATGTAAACACTTATTTAAAGTTTTTTTTTTTCCTTGTCATCATTCTCTTGATTCCATCAGAATATTCTCATTCATTGGTGCTGAGATAATTTGCAAAACTGGACTATTTTAGGCAAAAATTAGTAATGGATTGGACAATTCATTATGGAATGGCTTTTTTTTTTTTTTTCAACATTTTATTTTTTTTCTCTTTCTGGTGCAGATAGCATTTATCCAAAGAAAGCAGTAGCTACATTAATCCAACATGGTGTGAGAAGAGCCTGCTTCTGGGAAAGTGTTGCCAGGATTTTATAGAACATAATACCTACAGATAGTGAAGAATATCCTTTGTTCTCTCTGCTCTCAAGCAGCATGTCCACTAGTATTCTGGTTACTTCATTGTCACTCTCTCTGACTAGCTGCACTCTCCCAGCTAGCATCAAACTCCAGCAAATGATCCTTTATTTGTACTTTTGAAATTCCATTTGTAGTCCATTAAAGTAAATCTTGAACTGCTCTGTGCCTTTTCTCTGGGTGGATACACACCACAAATAACTAATATTTAAAGAATAGGAACAGAAGATTTTTTCCACCGCCAAATATCCTAAATGATGTTACTTTCCTCATTGGAGAAAAGTTTCCCAGCATAGACTGAAGCCAGTCAGGAGCAGAGCTGCCTTCAGTGACTTTCCTTCTTGGCCATTGCCTATGTTGATGGGCTGGAGCAGGGAAGATGGGCAGTTACAGCCTTGGAGAAGAACATATTTTCTCATGTCGGTTTTCATATTGTCACAGTTCATCCTGATTTTTACCACAAATTTTCATTCCCAAATTGTACTTTTTCTTCCCTTATGATATTAATAGGGTTCCCTCCTCCAGTATTCAGAAATATGTCCCAAATGCTTATGCCACAGATCCTCATGCAGGCCTTGCAAGTAAATGACAATTTGTTCTCTAAAGCAAAGCCTTCTGTAAGATCTGTATATCTGTCTTTGGTTCAACAAATATATTGCTGACCCTCCCCGGCATACTAAGTCTGATTATGCATTATTGACATTAAACTACATCTGCAGTATTTTGTAGTGGCTTTGATCTGTCAGATTTTTTAAAAAGCATTAACAAGATCTGTATATTACCTACAACTCTGAGTGAGTTGGTTTGTTTTTTTTAATTTGAATGAAAAGCAACAAACAAAATGTGAAAAATCTATTATATGATTCATTATTCTTGATGCTTTTGTTTATTCTTTTATGCCTCATCATTTGTCTAGTACCTTGTAATGTGTCTCCTGGCCAGTAATTAAAATTACTGAAGTTCCTTTATGTTCAGATAGGAACCTTGTTTGATTTCCTTATGTATTTTCCTCCTCATTGTCTTGTAAATCCCTGTGGTTACTTGCAGTGTCTCACACTTGCATATTATGTGGTAGCACTGGCAGTGGGAAAACAGGAGGAGGATGCTGAAGAACCCTTCATGCTCCAGCTGGGAGCTTGCTCATCCTACTTTCCACCAGCTCCTTTGGCCTAAGGAGGAGCTGTATTTAATCTGTTCCTTATTGAATGGGGGACAGATTTTTTTCACCTGTAAGCACTCTGCAGGTGGCTTTCAATGCAGATTACTTAAAGTCTCCCATCCCCTCTACCCCCAGCTAAAATCCAGTTTAGTATTTAAAAGGACTAGATTGTTCCAACATTTCTGCTGGCCTCCACGTGAACTGGTCTTTTATAAGGGCTGAAACATAGCTGAGTACTAATCTACTGATTTTTCAGTCTCTGTCTAGGAGTAGCTGAGCATTTACATTGGACTCAGTATAGGCTTGGGAGGAGAAGGTCCTGCTCCATCCCAGCAGCCAGCATTGGCCACCTGCAGCACCTCTTTCACATGTATTTCTCTTCCCATTTCCTGGAGTAGTCCCTTCCTACCCTGTTCCTGTGCCTCCTCCCCAGGCTTGCTCCCCTCCTTCCTTGGTCAGATTTCTTCCTCAGTAGCTTTTTGTATCCTTAGCATCAGACAGTAAAGCACAAAGATCCCCTAAGAGACTCCACGACTTCCAGGTAGCAAAAGCTCCTCAATTCCTTCCCAGTCTCTTTGAAGCTGGGAGAAACAAATACATCGAAAATCCTTGTCCCCTTTCGTGGAGATGGAAGCAAATAGATGGAAAATCCTTGTTAACTCTCCTTGGCTCCTTTCCTGGAGCCCTAGAGCTCACAAAATCCAGCCACCTTGAACTGCCCATGTGCAAACGGCTTCCGTTTTGTTTTCCACACATGGCTCATGCAGAGCCGAGCTCTACTCCAGACATATTGTGGAATTCCTCAGTGCTACAGCACAGTTGAAACAATTCCCTCATTTTTATAAAACACAAAAAAAAAGTGTTTTCTTCCTAGTCCTACTTATAGAAATTTTTAATTTATTTTTTTTTTGCCTAAAAATGTCCTGTCAGATAATTTCACCAGATGCTTACAATTGGCGTGGAAAATTTGAGATTGAATTGCATCAACCATAAGCATTTGGGTAAAGGGAATTTATTGTCTACACACATGTGTATGCAGGTGTGTGTATGTATGTGTGTCTGTGCACACAGGTGCAAGCTTGATGTGCAGAGTTGTTGTAGCAGATGAAGCTGAAGGGAGGAAATGAAATTAAAATTGAAGCAAAGTTCTTTGAATAGCCCAAGCATGATGCAAGGAAACATTTGCAAAACTATATGACAATCTGAAATCCCCAAAGCTATTTACCAAAGAATAACATCAACACTGCTGAAGACAATTCTGGACTTTAGTGCTTTTTGTTGCACCAACTTCTGATGTATCGTTTCAGTGCTTTTTTTTATAAGCTCTGTCTACAGGAAAACAGATTCCTTTATTATAGCAACATACACTGATGGTCCAGGTGTACCAACACAGTCCCAAATGCATTTTCGTTCTCAGCTCATTTTAGGGGAGTGGTAGCTCCCATTGCACCTGCAGGTGCAGTTACCACCAATCATGTGGTGCAATTTATCTTGTTGTCCGGCAACGGATGCTCAGCCTCAGAGGTTATGAAGACCCAAATTTCCTCCTCTGCACCACTGCAACCATGCTGGCAACATCTGGAACAAAACCCATGTGGCAAAGAGACAAAACTGAGGCCAAAGTATTCTTGGCTGAGAAGAAGCAGGCACTGGAAAGAGATCCAATGACTCCACTGTCTGATCACACTTTGCCTTTCAGAAAGCATTTCCACCCTAATCTGTGCAGACACATTTCAGAGTCCATTATTCCCAAATATATCTGTTTGCTCTGGTGGGGACCTGTGACTCCAGTAAGGGAAATGTGCTACTACGAATAAAATCTGTTCAGGAGTTTGCCATTGCTTTCAGGGAAAATGTGCTCAGATGCAGCAATGGGTGGCAGTATAAACTCCTGAAATGCCGAGAGCCATGTCAGAAGCGCTGGCAGTGACTGTTCCACACAGCAGCTGCACACTCTGCCCTGTGCCAGGCAGCCGCACAGCCCAGCTGTGCAACTCGAGGGTGCAGTCATTCTGCTGCATGCCACCTGCCTTTGGAAAGACACCCAGGAGAGCAGAGTGGCAAGGAGATGCGATGTATTCCTGTCATTCTAGGCTACTAAAATGGGACTGCCGAGTGCTTCTTCCCTCTTGCTTGACATAGCCAAAAAAGAACTGAAGAATTCAGTGCTTCCCCAGACCGTCACTCCACACAGTATTCAAAGGCGTCCTTCAATCTATTTGTTTCTGTGTTCCCTTCTTGACCAAGGAGCATGGGAGAACCGCATTTATACTGGTTTATTATACTGGTTTTACTGGTTCATTTAGCTAAATGCAAGAAACAGTGAGATTCCTTCCAGAATAAGGTAAAATGAAGCAAAGGATGTTTGCTTTTAACCAGAGCTGCACAGGCAGGGAACTCCCAGGACCCTGGTAAGGTCTGTTTGTTTAGAGTGAAAGGAAATAAAAGTTGTACCTTCTGAGAGCTCTTATAGAAAGGGGGCAGATTAGCAGAGAGAGAACAGTGGTGTGACGGGGGATGTAAGGGCTGTCAGTCTCTCTTGCGCTTTCTGAAATCCAGATCTCCTTGGGAAAGTGTCAGTTAATGCAAGGAGAATTACAGCAAGTTACATCCTATTTTGATTATAATCGTCTTTCATTTTTAGCTATTGGAAACAATCTTGTGACTGAAAAGCAGCTATTGTTCCCTCCTATCCATTTCTGACATGTCCCACCCACCTTCCCAGGAATTATTTCCCCCATATATTTTACCTTGCAGACTACACCCTTCCATGAATTGACTTGAGTTGTCACTCAGCTTGTCCCTGAACTCACCTAACCTTTCTTAACAGGTGAAAATACAACAGCTGCTTCACTGGAAGCCTTTCATCTGTCTTCAAAAAAGTCAGTGGTCCCAGTGTAGCATCTGACACTAGATAACAAGACAGATCATTACAGAAGATATTTACCAATATTTCATTTGTTACCATAAAGACAAATACTAAGCAGCTCATAGGCCAGATACTCCATCTGCTTTCCAGAAGAGGAAAGTTTGGTCCTAGAAAGAAGCCAAGGAAGGGTCACAATCTGTTATGTCTCACAAGGCAAATGCTATTGAAGTGAAACACATCACAGATGGTAAAAATGCCCCAGAGACTTCTTACAAGTCTTTCAAGTGGCCATGAAGTGCTGCTGCCTGCTCCTCAGGTCCTCCTCTGCACAAACCCCATTCTTTCATTGTATCATCTTACTCTCCTCTGAAACAGCTAATTCAAGGGAGAACTTTGTAACCTCTGATTTACAACAGCATTTAGGTTACACTCATTTTACTTTGATTTTTGGAGACAAGAAAGCTGGGAAATGCCACACACAGGGAACCTCCCCTCCACATGTTCTGTCACAGGTGTTACATGTGTGGCCTTAAATGACCCTTCTGACTGAAGAGAAAGAGATTCACATTTCTTTCCAGGTGTTAGGCTTTTTTCTTCTTTGGCAAAAGTAGTATTATAGCTTCTTACTGATTATTACGTATGTGGATGCTCTTGCAAATTTTGCTCTTTCTATATCACATTAAATAAGTCAATTGATAAAATGTTATCTTGGGAGAATGAAGCAAATCTGAGTAGAAGAATAAAAGATTTTGAATTTCTTATATAGCAGTTTGTCTTAAAATGATACAACTACCTGTCCTAATTCAGGCTGGAAGGTGTCAAAATGTAGGAATTAGATCTACTTGTGCACAGACTGTTTGCTTTCTGGCACACTATGCATGTGTGCATTTGATTCAGGATCTGGCTGTAAAAACAGATATGTAGCATGAATTAACCCCAAAATGCTTTTTCACTCTGAGGAAGAGTTATGTTAAAATCCTGCGAGGTCAGCTAAAGTAATCATATATTACTAATAATCAAAGAATAAAGAATATAGCATTAATGTTTTAGCCTATAGGTTATCCCTTTCCTCAGCCCTGTTCTCCCTATCTTGTTCAGCTTCCTCTTTTTGTGACTTAGACAAGAAAATGGTTTTATCCGAAGAGAAGCATGCACAAACCAAACCAAATATTAAATTTTGCCTTTTAAAAAAAGTATATGTATATAAGATTTACAGTTGATCCTCTTTTATTTCTGTATGGATAAATATATACATACATGTTATATACATACATATGTATATATATATACATACACACATAGAAAGCCACATAAACTCATACAAATGTATAAACATTCATAAAATTCTAAATATCAGGTTTTTTTCTAAGATATTGTCAATGTTTCATAAATTTATAAATATTTTACAAAATTTGCTTTGACATGTTCAAACCCTAAAGCATAATATGCATCTGCTTCCTTTACTGTTCACTCATGATTTATTTCCTATCTGGCAAAATTGATTTATCACCTCTATTATGATTGGGTTTATATCACTTTTTAATACTTAGAATCCTTGATTTTTACCAAAGCTAATTTCATTTTTAAATTTATTTGGATCAGTCTATTACCATATACTCCTCACAGATCTGCATTTAAATTGATTTGTCATTATTTTCCATTCCATCGACCTAAGACTGTCCTCCTCAAACATTTCAGTGCCAAGCTCTGCAGTGAGTATGATGAGGTTCAGAACCAAGTATGGCAACGATGTGCACAGCTTTTCTGAGAAGCAAGCCCCTCTGTGTTTTCATGTGTTGTCTAAATAGCTCACACCTATGCAGGCAAGTTAGCGTGGTTCATGAAGAACGCAGTAACCACACAACAGCCAGAAGGACTTTCTAGGAGATTTTAGCTGAGCATGTGAATTACTTCTACACCTGGTCATGATCTCAGCCTCCATTCAGCGGTAAAGGCTGAGGGGATATACTCCTCATGCGGAACAGAAACTTTCTTTTGATTTTTCCCTTAATTGCAACATCTCAAGCAGCCCAGTGCCTGCTAATAGTAAGAAGGGGTATGAACCTTGTACTGAGGAAAGAACAGCTGCTATCACCAATTTTCTCCAATTCCTTTATTTGGTATTAAGACCTTTTGTTCAACAACAGTCTAGCTTCATTCTTTTGTAATCTGACAGACCCAGGAGAAGAAGCGGAGATCCAACCATGACCCTGAGCACTCACCTCCCTGAGGCCAGCCAAGGTACATGTGAGCGGGGTGATACTGGGGGACCAGCTGTGGCCACAGTCCAGGCTGGCGTCTTGCACTCACCCATGTGGTCACCTTCTCCTTCTGGGAAGAGCTGAGGAACAGCTCTCTGAGCAGCACTTGCAGCTTTGACAGGTGAATATCTCTTTTACACTTGCAAATGGCCAGTTGCTTATAAATAGAATTGTATGTGGATTGAGAGAAGGGGACTGGTGATCTGCGCACTTTCCTTTCAGAGCATATGAGCAGCCTGGAGGCTGGATGGTGGTTCCTGTAGCCTGCTGG
Source organism: Baryphthengus martii (assembly GCA_013396935.1). NCBI lineage: Eukaryota > Metazoa > Chordata > Aves > Coraciiformes > Momotidae > Baryphthengus > Baryphthengus martii. The sequence goes on from VWZK01005933.1 coordinate 75,922, forward strand.
GGTATTCTGACATGTGGATCACATCTGCAAGGTTGCATAGGGTATGCTTGCTACTTTGTACTACTGAGTCCTTGAGCTAAATAATTATTTTTCCAGGATTCACTATCCTTATCCAACCAAGCAAAAATAAGCTAGACTTTTATGGTAATTATGATAATAATCTCCTGCCAGGAAACAGGGAAACAATTGCATTAACAGTTCATAACAACCTCTTTGTGTTGAAACAAGTCAGGCTTCCCTTGATCCATTTTCTGAACTCTGTTCACTTAGACCATGATTTCTAAATCCCTTATAATCTTTGTCAGTTTCTTCTGAATTTTCTCCACGTGCTTCTCAAATCTTTCAAACCAGAATTTAATACTCTAACCAAAAGCTTACTATTACTGAACAGAATGAAGCAAGAACCTCTCTGTAGCATACAGCTGTCCCTACATCCCCAAAATATTGGGGAATTGTCCCTTTCTCAGTGGCATCACTGAGGACTCATTCAGTGTCATTTTTAGATATTCTGAAATGCTTCTGTTTATCTCACTTGTTAACATTTTTGGATTCAATGGGTTAATTTCTGCCATCTTGGACTTGGAAGTGGCTAAGTGGAAGACAATAAGATTCAAGAGTCTGTATCCCACCATTGCCCAAACATGGCAGTCTAGTTCCTAAATGCAGGTAGCCAAGCACACAAAAAGCATCCTGCTCTTTCTGCCCCAGCCCTGCTGTGGTTCAAACCTGTGACAAAGACATGGACAATCTCCACCCAAGTTCTGAGAGGGCCTTAGATGATTAGAAGGCCTTAGACAATTGACATACAGAAAAATGCAGTGGCCGTAGAGATTGCTACTGGGCAGCATTGGATGGAAGAGGATAAGCCATGCCTTGGATACCCGAGGTTGATTTTTGTGAATCTGAAGACTTCTTCCTTCTATGGGTAATTTGTTTTAGCTTGGCTTGCAATGTCAAGTCTGATAACGTGTCTGCGCCGCAATTTAAGATTGTGTGTACATGGATGATTACACAGCATGATAATTTGTTAAGCCACACTAATTTAATGATATGCTAATACATTCACTATTAGATTTCCTCTTTCCTTAAGGGCATGTGATTTAGCTTGTGCTGATTTAGCATCAGGTTGACTCTCCTTTAGCTTGTGATCCACCGCAGTCCACATCTTCTTTGCTCTACTTTTTCTGAAATGGATATTCTATCATATCTGAGCTCGATCACATCTTCTCAGTATAGCATTTTGCAATTTTTCTTCACTGAATTACATCACATTGGGTTTAGAAAGTGTGTGCATTTGTTTTTGATCACTGTGAATTTTGATTATATCCTCTACAGAACCTGCAATCACTCCCAGGTCCATATCATTTGATCAATAAACGTTATATTTTTTTATTAAATCATCAAAGTTGTTAATAAAATGTCTGACTAGTATTGAGAGCAGGTTAGATTTTTGTAAGATTCTTTCTTTATCACTTCAAAATCCCTTCAGATTTTACAATGGATCAAGGATATCTGTATATTTAAAATAATACTTCTAAATACAATTATTTAGACAATATTTTCCTAGTTTTATATGAAAATGTTACACTGGAACTATATCAAAAGCTTTAATGAAGTGAAGATCTATCACAGCCTACTGTTCTTACCTAATCCATTAGGCCATTCACCCTGCCAAAGAAAATTAAATTGACTGGCATGATAGGATGTTGGCAAATCAGTGTTGCCTAGTTTTTATCATCATATTATCCTCCAGCTACTTATAAATTGATTGTTTAAAAAGTAACAGCAGAATCTGTCCAGGGATTGTGTTAGGGCAGCAATAGGTTATGTAAGGCACTTATCTACATTTCAGAATTTTCACACTTCAGCTGTGGTGCTATGGTTAAAACAATAACAGCTTTCTACAAAACCACTGCCAGTGTCAGTGCAGTTCAACTGGAATAAATATGCTAATTCCAGAACATGTACTCTGCACCTGATTATTTGGTTCAGCAATTGAAATAAAATATGCCACATCGATGCTCCAGCTTTACTGACCTTACAAGTTCATCCGCAATGACTGTCCTCATTTATATGGGTATGCCTGTACTACTAAAGCTGACATAAAACCATTTGTAATACTATCATAAAAGAAACAGCTTGCATGCTAGTCATCGGATCCTTTCCAGACTGCAGGAAGGATCACCCTATTTTAGGGAACTCATCAAGGCTAAGACAAGCTAAATGGTTATTGGAATTTCAGCAAGAAGTGATCAAGGCCTTTCCTAGTTGTAAAGTATCAGTACAGAACTGCTATGATCGATGCTCTAGGTCATAACACCTACTGTTAGATGACAGACAAAAGAAGTGCTAAGCTGCTCTAATGACATCTCTCTCTAAATTTTATTTTCATCAGAACTGCTGACATATAGTTAGAAAATGTTGAGCCTTCCACAACAGGTATTAAAGACAAAAATTACTTTATACAAATAATGAGCCAGCAGAGTATTGAATCTTTAATTTTATTGGTCTTACTGCTAAGACCTTTCACAGCTTCTTCATATACCACCTGTCCATGATGTACCTAGCATCATTCATTAATTATAGAGATGTCAGCTTCCACCTCCAGTTGACTCATGATGACAAAACTCATCATCTCTTTGTTAAGTTTTCAACAAATACCTTTCTTGGACTCTCTCCCTTCTCGGGAAGAGATCCCTGAGGGTATCTTCAAATCCACTTCATTATTCTCTCTTTTTTCTGATGGCTGTGAAACAACTGGCAACTTTTGGGCTGCTGGGCTGCAGCAACCACCAATCTTCATTTTAATTAGTAGCATCTCACTTTTCCCATAAGTTTCTCTCCTGTATCTGCCTATCTGTTGTTTCTTACCTAATGGTTGTGTTATAAACTCTTTGTGTTAAAGGAAATAATTTCATTTTGTAAATGTACAATGTTGTCTAACTGTTAGAATAATATATATGTGTTACCATAGTATATATAATAAATGAGCAATAAAATCCAATGATTCAAGCGACTAAGCACTTTTCTACGCCAAATAAATTCGTATTTGTCACTATTTCTGGTGCCACCTTTATTTAGATTCAGGGACTCCACACATCTTTGATGCCTACTGTGGTTTCTGTCTTACCAAGAAGTGTGGCCGATACAAAGTACTGATCAAATTTTCTGCTGAGATGCTAAAGCCATTCCCAGAAGGAGACTTGTCTGCCCTGGAAGGAGCTGAAAAACAAAGTGGGCTAAAAGTTCTTTTTGACTATTCTGCTGTGAACAGCAAAAAATACACACACAGATGCTCCAGGATTCACCTTTCCAAAACAAATTCTTTCAGTTACTTCTGCCCAATAATGACTGCTTACAAATAATTCTATTTCAGATGCTTTACATGCAAAAGAGAGTATTACTCTTTCTGTCAATGACACAAAATCGTCTGATTCAAAATCAGTGCATGATATTCTATACCTATAGTATTATAGGTATGATTATAAATCAAAACACATCAATAGCATTGCATAGCTGTTTCCATAATTTGCCAAATTCCTTCAGATTTTAGAAATGTCTTCCTTTGAATTCAGATAAAATCCTAGCAAAGTTATTTTACTGAAAATTAATTTCCAAACACTCAAAAGGCTACATGCCTAAAGTAATAGTGTGGTCTACAAACTGAATGGAAAAAGCATATTTTAACTAATGCAATCATTAAAGTATAATAAAGAGTGTGCTCTATTTTTCTCAAAAAATTTAATTGCAGAATTATTTACAGGAGATGAACATGAACAATACATAAACCAATTGAAAGAGGCAGCTTCATAAAAGAGCCATGGGGCAAAATAGTGAAGCACATTTTCTTACAATCAGCTGGAGGTGAGTAGAGAACCATGAAAAAAAGAATAACTCAATAATAAAACAATTCTCAAATATGTCTTCAAAGTAACAAATAACATTCTGGTAAAGAAGATATTACTGAGAAGCGAGAAATTATTGTAGCAATGAAACAACATACTGTACATTCAATTTAGGTATCCTGCATGCTACTAAATAGAATTTATCAAAAGAACCATAAAAGCATGAGAAAGAGAATTACATAAAATAGTTTAATTCTAGTGAAGTGTAGCTTTATACAGATGGTGAATATTTGGCACTCAGTTCATCCTCATC
>VWZK01005934.1:0-45101 GCA_013396935.1 Baryphthengus martii
TTCCTAAGTTCCTGTAAAAGCCCCCTTTTCAGCCAGGCTGGTCATCTTCGCTGCCCGTTTGTCTTACGGCACAGGGGAGAACCCACTCCTGCATCTCTAAGAGCACATTCTTGAAAAATGTCCAGCCTTTGTGTCCCCCTTTGCCCTTCAGGACTGTCTCCCAAGGGACTTTCTCAACCAGTGACCTGAACAGGTCAAAGTCCACCCTCTGGAAATCCATACTAGTTTTGCTGACCCCCTTCCTTGCTTTGTCAAGTGTTGAGAACCCTGTCATTTCATGGTGTCTAAACCCAAGATGGCCTCCAACCATCACATCACTGACCAGTTCTTCTCTGTTAATAAACAGTAGGTCCAGCAGGGCACCTTCTCTGGTGGGCTCGCTTACCAGCTGAGTAAGGAAGTTGTCTTCCACGCACTCCAGGAACCTCCTCTCTGCTGTGTTGTATTCCCAGCAGACATCTGGTAGGTTGAAGTTCCCCACAAGAACATGGGCTGTCGATTTAGAGACCTCTGCCAGCTGCTTGTAAAACACTTCATCAACCTCCTCATCTTGATTGGGTGGTCTATAACAGACACCCAACACAATATCCACCTCGTTGGCCTTCCCCTTTATCCTTACCCATAAGCACTTGACCACACCTTCACAGTCATTGAGTTCAACACAATTAAAACACTCCCTAACATATAGAGCCACCCCACCAATGCTCCTTCCCTGCATATCCCTTCTAAGGAGCTTATAGCCATCCATTGCAGCACCCCAGTCATGAGAGTCATCCCACCATGTTTCTGTGATGGTGATGATGTCATAGCTGTCCTGCTGTGCAGTGGCTGCCAGCTTCTCTTACTTGTTACCCATTCTGCGTGCATTGGTGTAGATGCACTTGAGCCGGGCTGACGATTTCAATCCCAAAACTGGCAGGCCACCCCTAGGCTCAACTCTGATGACCCTGGTTCCAGCCCCTTCCCCCTTTGGATCTAGTTGAAAGCCCTATCAGTAAGCCCCACCAACTCATACGTAAGTATCCTTTTCCCCGCTCTGAGACAGATGTCCTCCATCTGTCATAATCACACCCGGTGCCGTATAGACTTCCCCTAGGTCAAAGAAACCAAAGTTCCATCGGTGACACCAGTCTCTGAGCCATGCATTAATCAGGAGTGTTTTCCTCCCTCTTTCAGTATTCTTCCCTATCACTTGAGAGATTGATGAAAACACGGCCTGTGCTCCTGAGCCTTCAACTACTCTCCCCAATGCCCTGAAGTCCTTTTTAATTGCTTTTAGACTCCTTTCTGGAATCTCCTCATTATCAATCTGAATAACCAATAGAGGATAATAGTCAGAGGGGTGTACCAGAGACAAAAGCTTCTTTTTCTGACCTGGGCCCCTGGGAGGCAGCAGACTTCCCTGTGGGATGGGTCTGGTCAACAAATGGGGCCCTCTGTTTCCCTTAGAACAGAACCCTTGACTACAATTACCCTCCTGTTTTTCTTAGTTGAGGAGGTCTTAAGGCATAAAGGTGAGTGGCTAGCCCTGTGTGTCTCTCTGGATGGACCTTCATCACCATCCTCATTCTCCTAATCTTCGATTTCTAAGGCCCCATACCTGTTTGTGCAAGTGTGACCTGGAAGGGGAGGGGAGCCGGGACAGGTTTTGTTTGCCTCTTTGAGGAGGGACCCGTATCCATTCCTCCCTGTCTCTTAGGTCCCCTCTGTTTGCCTGGTGACAGGAAGGGAGGAGATCCTCTCCAACAAGCAATTGGAGAGGACTCCGTAGCTGTTCTGCAAGTTTAACTGGGAAGGTGGGGGTGGTGGGGACAGGGGGGGATTCGCCTACTTCCCCGAGCAGGGACCTGTTTCCATTCTCCTCCTTCTCTGAGGTCCCCTCTTACTGCCTGGTGACAAGAAGGGAGGGAATCCTCTGATATATGTGGGGCCTCAGCCTGTTTCCTTTCTCTCAGGGAGTGGATCCACCAGTCAATCTCTCTCTCACACTCCCTGATACTCTTCAACCTCTGCACTTCATCCTTCAGCTCAGCCACCTGGCTGAGCAGATCATTCACCTGGTCACATCTGACATAGGTGTTGTCTCCGCTACCCTCCATTGCAAGTGCCAGGCTCCGGCACTCTCTGCAGCCAGAGGCCTGGATGCCTACATGTTTGCATGGGGCCTCTGTCTGGGTACCCACAGTTTTTCTAACAACAGGCTTTAGCCGGGTACCAGCCACGGCTGGATCTGTACAAGTAACCGACATCTTGCGACTCAAGGATCAGTTGGGATGAGCGCCCTTGACCTCTGACCACTCTGAGGGATTGAACTTACCTTTTACACTGGTAGAGGCTCAGCACCCTGCCCCACGAGCTGTAGCCAGCTGCAACACCCACCAGGGCACCCACAAGCACCGGTTGCTCGCTCTGTGCTCTGCTGCCCTCTGTGCTCTACTGCCCTCTGCGCTCTGACTAGTCGCTGCCCTATCTGAGGCTTCTTATGGTGGGTGGTGCTGGCTCTGCCCAGGCTCTCTCAGATGTCTGCCCACCAACTGACAGCCCCCAGCACAGGCAGAGAGCTTTTCCTGGCTTCAAAAAGCCCCCAAAAAGAGCTTTTAGATGGCTCTTTTTCCCACAGATCCCTTCCCCAGTGCAATCTTACCTGCCCTGAAGCTGGTCTCTGCAGCAATTACTTATGCACATTGGTTTGTTCATATAGGGTTTTATTGGTGCTGCAGCTGTCTCCACAAAGGTTCAACTTCAACTACTAAATCAGAAAATGCTGACCTGAAAGGTTCAGTCCTGACAAGTCTCATGTGATGTTTAGTACCACCATCAGTAGCACACTTTAAAGCTTCATTAGTCGTTAAAAATAATAAACACTTACATGAATATATCAGCTAGTTTTGCTCTGTTGGGAGCTTATGAGAACAGAGATATAATTTCTTTAGACTTTGAGTAGCAGAGACCAGAAAGAAATAAGAAAACTAGATTAAGAAGGAAGAGTAGCTGAGTTATTGGCATGTTTTCTTCAAAATGAGAAAGGATATACTTAAAGGATGGGAGAAGAAGTGTGGGCAAAGGGAGAAACACCAAAAAAGGCTGCTCATCACGTGAGTGCTGACAGAAGATCAGAAGATGTTGTAGGTGAGCATCATAGAAACATCAGCTAAGGAGAAAAGAAAAAAATGCATAACAAAGTAAATAAAGCACAAGCAACATATACGGGGAATTATTTCAAAACAGTGTTAAGGAGAAAGAAAAAAATAAAAAGCATGCATTGCAAAAACAAGATGAAAAAATGCTCTATTTATAACAAAAATGCTTTTATCCCACAAGAGCGGTATTATTTAACAGATCTTTGGAGAATTTTCCATTAAGCTTCCAATTTCTGTATTTGGTTGAAACATTGTTAGCGCATAAGGTGAGTACATAACTCAGCAAATGAAGTTCAATAATAAAACCTAATAAATCCTTCTAGTCCTGTCTCTAGTCCAGCACAAGCACTGAAGACATCCAGCAGGTATTATTACCTAATTATTAGATCTTATAATTATCAAAGAAAGAATGAAAATTAAGTATCAGGGTGGAATTTGTTGAACTACAAAATTATTTAGTTCAGAAAGGCCCTGTGGAAGCCATCTAGTTTAATCACCTGCTCAAGGGAGGGTTAAATTCAAAGCTAATTCAGATTTCTCAGGACTCTCCGAGTCAGCTTTTGAAAATCTTCAAGGATAGAAGGAGGTCCAAAGCCTCTCTTCTGACACTTTCGAATAAATTGTTTTGTTTTTGCTGTTGTGCAACGTTTGCTTTACCTATCAAACTTTGTCTCAATCTCTTTTTCTCACGCTCTTCTGATTTTCTCCCCGATCCCACTGGTGACAGTGGGGAGTGAGTGAGCGAGCAGCTGCATGAGGGTTAACTGCCAGCTGGAGTTAAATCACAATGGAAACTAAAACATGTAACAGGTAGTCATAGCTCCATGAAAACAAGGCGATATCTACAAGAAAGTTCCGGGAAATGGTGAAGTGATTTAATGTTGTCTTTTCTAATGAGGAAGAAAGGGTTGTATGAATTAGAACTGTATCACAGGGAGATTAAAGGAACTTAAGAATTTAAGAAAACTCAACTGAGAGACAGCATTGCCCTGGCACTATGTTACAACTTCATAATTTCACATGAATAAAGAGAGAGGCAGCAATATAGGTCATGGACATAGCTGCCTATCCAGCTGGCACAAAAATTGATGGCATTAGGAAAAGAGCCCAAGTAATCCTTTGAGGAATAATTACTGGATCCACTTGGGTCAGCAGTTTCCAGGTTACAAACCCGGTAGATACTTTTGGACTAAGCTCTTTAAAACATCTGCAGGCTCCAGTAGATACTTATTACTCTGATAAAGTTTTTTGCTTAAAATTTGTTTTGATATGATGTCATCACACAATCCCCAGAGCCAGAAACCATTTTGAGATATCTATGTCCTATAAAGGTGTAGGTTAACTGGTTGCAGTTGTGAAGAAGGTGAACTAGTCTGATTGGGTGAAAAGAAGCAAATTGTCTTGATGGAACTGTATTATTTGTAGTAGATTGGCAGAAAGATTTTCAATGGAAAGAAAAATATCAGCCTATAGAATTTCCACACATTTTAATGACAGAAGCCCTTAATCTCATCTATTAATATTTGTCCATGAAACTGCAGCATACCTACTGTGTACTTTGCGTTTTCCAGTCAGACAGACTGAATCTGTGATCTAAAAGACAAATGAGAATGAGAATTTGAAAAAAAGAGACACAAAATTCTAGTGAAATATTTGGGTGATTATCAGGTCTTATTTTATTATATGATCATATTTCCTTCTCTGTTTTGTAGTTTCCGCTATGATCCTTATGGGACAAGAAGCATCTTTAGTTGTGTGTTTGCAGCAGGATTTTGTCTGCAAACACATTTGAAACTATTGCATATCCTCAGCATTGCTGTTTCTCTATCTAAAACAAAATCAATCTCTGCTCTAAATATGTGTGGTAATTATAAGAGTTCTTAGTTAATAGCTCTCTCTTTAATAAACACTTCTTATAAAATAATTCCACCATATCAGCTACCTTAAGAAACATCACTATGCTTGGAAGCATTTGCTGTTTTCCATATTGTTTATATATACTCTCAATCACTGTCTATGAATTAGAGAAAAGTAAATATTTTCTTCTTCTTCCCCTGCTTTTCTCCCTGCAGTTATTTAGAAGTCCAGTTCATAAACTGTGTCCTACTTTGATAAGAAAGAAATACTATTGATATTTTTTATTTCAGTTTGATAAAAAGCATGTTTGTTTTTGTTCATAGATTTAAAGCCCCAAAATGGACCAGTACTGTAAATAAAACATGCAATCTCATTTTAAAAATTTATTACAAGGAATTTTGTTTATGATTTCATGTTCTCCAGTAATAATTAATTGGAGGTCTTCAATGGTCCCCACAGACCAACTATCATTCAAAATGCACTAAAGGATGATCAACACACAGCAGCACATCTTCAGCAGTGAAAGTAACCATATGTATTTTTACTACCAGTTTAACATAAATTTAAAAACAAGTCATTTTATAGTGTGTTTGTTTTGCAATCACTGCCAAGAAAATAGCTAATTTACCAGTTTTTAAGAGTTTGAAGATTTTTTTACTTAAGTTACAATCATTACTAAATACATGAAAGATAATACTTTGCACTTTTGTGGTGACATTCATTGGAACATCTGGAAAAGCTTTAAAACTGTTAATTGATTAATTAAGAATAATTAATTTCTTCTTTGCCTCAGTCTTTACTCCTAAGACCAGCCTTCAGGAATCCCAGTCACTGGAAGTAAGAGGGCAAAACTGGAGAGCGGAAGACACTCCACCAGTCAGTGAGGATTGGGTTAGTGATCGTTTGGATAAGCTGAAAACACACAAATCCATGGGCCCCGATGGGATGCATCCACATGTGCTGAGAGAGGTGGCTGATGTTGTTGCTAAACCGCTCTCCATCATTTTTGAAAAATCATGAAGAATGGGAGAGGTGCCTGAGGACTGGGAGAAAGTTGATGTCACTTCAGTCTTCAAAAAAGGCAAGAAGGAAGACCCAGGCAACTGCAGACCGGTCAGCCTCACCTCCATCCCTGGGAAGGTGATGGAGCAGCTCATTCTGGAGGCCATCTCTAACCACATGGAACTAAAGGAGGTTGTCAGGAATAGTCAACATGGATTTACTAAGGAGAAATCTTGCTTGACTAACCTGATATCCTTCTACAAAGGCATGACCAAATAGGCAGATGAAGGGAGAGCAGTGGGTGTCATATGCCTTAACTTCAGTAAGGCTTTTTGATACTGTCTCCCGTAGTATTTTGAGATCACATGGAAATGTATTCCATTTGCTATTCTGTGTGACTTTGACTATATCTAAAGCAACAACAGAATACAAGTAAATCTAGCAGCACAGTCATTTTCTCTCCACTGTACAAGTGAGATACATATCCAGCAAATATATGGTCACCATATATTTTCATACCTCACATGAAATCCCAAATTCTTAGGGCAATGATGGACTTGGTAATTGAACATAAATGATCGTTTAGTGCAGGGAGACTGTATTACACTCTCTTATGCAAGTTAAGGAAGTTAGGAAGCGTAAGTGCGTACACTGAGGACTATGCACTCACAAAACAGACCTCACTTTGACTATCACACATTATCTATGCGCCTATTATTAGTAATTTGAATAATACTACAGAAAAATACAACACAAAAAGTATCTTAGCATCCTGAGCTCTCTTTTCCAAACTTTGTTATTCACTGATTGAAATAACAAACCTCTCATGAACCTGATTTTTAGCCTTTCATTCCATTGCTTATCTCCTATTTACGCAAATCCTTGAAATTTCTTGAACCAGTCATAAAATTCTGTGCACAATTTGTACCTATCAAATAATCTCTTTACTGCCTGGTCTACAACTTGTTTTGGAAATTTTAATTTCTCCTGTCGTAGAACTTTCCATGTTCTCTTTTGTTGTCTTTTTGAATTTTTCCTCAATTGGCTACTTATGTTGAAGTGAGTGAACCAGTTCCAGCATGCCTGGTGAGCATCTACCATTGAGGGCATTTTGGAATGATAAGTATTATTCTCTCTTCCTCACTGACAAAGCTGAACTTATGTTTGCATCTTGAAGTGTTCAATCTCTTAGTTGGACTGATGCCTTTAACAGAACAGAATAAAATTCTTCCTAACCACTTTTATCTCTGCTAATTTCACAAATGTTTGTTCTAATTGGAGAATCAGAGAATAGCTGAGGTTGGAACGCACTCTATACCATCCTGCTCAGTGCAGAGTCAACTATAGCAGGGCCATGTCCAATTAGGTATTGAACATCTCCAAGGACAGAGACTCCACAACCTCACTGGGCAACCTATGCAAGTATTGATCACCCTCATAGTTTAAAATAAAAAGCACCAAGCAACCAAATAATAACAATAATAGAAGATCTTACATTTCAATTTAATTTCCTGTATTTCAAAAAAGAGAAACAAAGGGAAACAGATCACTTTTTTGTTTTTTTTGCAGTTTAACCCCAGCTGGCAGCTAAACCCCACACAGCTGCTACCTCATTCGCCCACACTGGGATGAGGGAGAGAATCAGAGGAAAAAAGTGAGAAAACTCATGGGTTGAGATAAAGACAGTTTAATAAGTAAAGTAAAAGCTGCTCACAAGCAAAGCAAAACAAGGAATCCATTCACCACTTCCCATCAGCAAGCAGGTATTCAAGACATCTCCAGGAGAGCAGGGCTCCATCGCATGTTAAGATTACTTAGGAAGACAAACACCATCACTCCAAACATGCCCCCTTCCTTCTTTTTATCCCAGATTTATATCCTGAACATGACATTATATGGTCTGGAACATCCCTTTGGTCAGTTGGAGTCAGCTGTCTCAGCTGTATCCCCTCCCAGTTTCTTGTAGTCCCTCAGCCTACTCACTGGTGGGGTGAAGTGAGGAGTAGAAAAGGCTTTGACTTCATGTAAGCCCTGCTGAGCAGTAACTTCAACATTCCTGTGTTATCACAACACTGTTTCCAGCACAAATCCAAACCGTAGCTCATAACAGCTATGTGAAGAAAATGAACTCTCTCCCAGCCAAAACCAGTAGAAGTAATGTACCTAGCATCACTGAGATTTATTCATGATCGAAGGCACTATAAAGAGAGCATGTGATTATATCAGTCGTCTGAGTGTTAAGTATTTGTACTTTTGTAGTACATACTATGCAAGTACTAAAGGTTCAGGAGAGTTCTTGCAAAGATTAAATGATGTGATCTTAAGATCAGCATTTCACTTCTACAACTAATTTGTATGACTGGCTACTGACTAAAGCAAAGGTTCACCACTTCACTAGGAAGAGAATTTGATCCACTAACAATAAAAAAAGGTGGTAAAAGGTACCAAAACATAGGACACCAGTCTAAAATGTTCTTCATCACTGAAATATCCTTAATTAGATCATTGAGGGCAGCGCTGTAAACCATAGAGCTTGTAATGACCAGCTTGTGGAGCAAACTCCTACAATTTATTCAGGTTAACCACAGTTTTAAGCACATGGTATTTACTTGACTAAGAATAAATGTATTCTTGCAGAAGTGCTAAGACTAGCAAAATGTGTATTTTCCTAATGAAACAGCATACAATCTTACTCTTGTTTTGCTGCTGCTTATTAAGGATTGTTTTTAGCAAACTATTGAAAGAAGTTTGCATTATTGGTTGGCTTAATCCTGCAAGGTAAATAACTCTAAAGGCTTTTAGGGGTAGGACTTTTTCACTGATTGTAATGAGACATCTGCTTCGTTCTGTACTGTCCAAGTGCAGAAATGTAAATTTCTTTACAGTGTCTGGAATGTGCATCTGCCTTGATCTCTTCCCAGGACACCATGTTCCGTTCATTCGTTACCCTTTATTCTCATATACTTTAAAGGTAAGCTTTCAGTTGCTAGTACTAATTGAGAAAATAGCCTCTGATATTCCTAATTATCCCCTAAGAACAAGATGCAGTATAAGGCATCTGTATACGCAATGGCCATTAGATGAAGCTGTCATTCATGCAGATCTGGTGTAGTATGAACTTGAACTGTACGTTTATGAGTGAAAAACTGCCATCTTCACATACCAGGCTTCATTTTTAAAGTTATTAATCCCCGTTAGCATTAAACTTTCCCTTACCACGCTTCTAAACCAAGCTTCTCATTAAACAGGAGCAGAAAACTGAGTCATTGACAAATCTATAATTTATTATACTAAAATTAAATATTTGATATGTTATGTAACTCACTAGCTAATTTAGTGATGATATTACAAGATATACAACAGTTGACTTTTACCACACATGCACTTAGAAATGAAACCAAATCCTGTCAAACTTAAGGACGGTCAGCATGGAGTACATCAACTCTGCACAGCAACAGATTTTGCTCATTAATGGCTAATTACACTCCATTTTAAGAACTTGCATAATGTAATTATTTAAGAATCTTGCAATCTATTCACTACAAAGCAGTGATACTCTTAATTGCAATTTTGCATTATCTTTGAAGTGCATGCAGTTAAAGAAATACACTAAAGTGAAATAAATAAAAATATGTTAAGAAGTCTCTGCTCACCCTCATCTCGCCTCTAACCCTCAATCAAAAAAATATTTTCCCTCATTAATTTTATTTAGCCTCTCTACTGCCTGCAGACAAGCAGTGAATATCCAACAAGAAGTTAACGGAATTGTAGACATGCATCATGCAGTCTGTCTATACACTGGGAATTAACAGAATGTCTCTGTAAGGTGTGTTTTAAAAATACATGCAAGACAATGTGAAAATCTTAATACTTTTACTTCAGTTTTGCTGTGAAAACATAGGCAAGACTAGTTTTATTAGTCATATTTCCCTTTTTCTGTGTTCCGATCTTTGTCTTTTAAGTTTGGAATGGACATTCAGAAACTCTCTATTTCTTGTTTTTAAGTATCTTACATGATAAACGATAAAATATTTAAGTATCTATCAAGCTACCTGAAGACCCCTATAGGCTATTTTGGGGTGAGAAAGATACCATATTATTCTGGAATATCAGAAATGCAGAATGTAGTGTTCTGGAGACTGACAATGCGGCTAGCATTTTATACAATATTAATCTAAAAGTACTGACAGAGTGGCAGCCATTCACTTACATTTCAAAATGTTAACCACATAATTGTACTTTCGTACACAACAAGAGTGATTCCTAAGGGCATCTTTCCATTTAAGAGTATTGCAATGGATTTAGCTGCTTCTGTTCATTCCCTAATGGAAGCCATGCAGGTCACAAAACCATAAAATACAATTTGGTATTTTAAGTTCAGAGATAGGTCCACACACTGCAGAGCAGGTTAGCTGCACATTTTTCTCAATTCAACAGAAATTTTTACCAGCTATGCAACAGATATCTACATATGCCTAACCTAAGCATCCATTTATACAATTTTTTTTTTTTTTTTGTCAGAGATGCCTTTTCTGGGATCTTCAAGAATTTCTGTCCAGCAACTATGTAAATATTAAACATGCAAAGTAGCCCACATTCCTAACTGATTTTTTCCTGTCTTGCCAGAATATTTTCCTGTGATAGGAGGACATGTCTCCAGACGTGAGGACAAATGAAGATCTATACTGAATTTCTTACTCTGCAATCTTTTCCACAGAACCACTGCTGATACATAGCATCATTTGATCACTCATCCATTCGGCAAAATATGCAACTAGCAGCATACTGAGGATTTACAAAGCTTATTTTAAGTTTCATTAGTCATGACAGCTGCTATACAGACAACAGAAATGCTATTTCCTTTTGAAGGACAACCAGCATGCATACACTGTAGCAATATTTACTCTGTTACCAAATAAGCTTCATAAAGACATTTGCTCATTTTAAGCCCAAGTAGGTCCAACGACTATGTGGTGTCTTCCTGAAGTTGTAGACAAAACATGCTGCCAATTAAGTATCAAAACAAAATAGACATATACAAAAGGGGAAATAGAGAAGAATATTTTTCAGTGATTTCCCAGTGATGCTGGCCATAATGTATCCAGAAATCAATGCAGTAATGAAAACAGACCTCTGCAAAAAAGACCTGTCCTGCATTTCCACACGTCTCTTCTTGCTTCTTATTCCCATATTGCCACAAAATACTGTCGCTTGAGTCCTTGACTTAATAAGCCTTCACTGTTTTTAAACAACCCTAGCCCTACTACAAAATAATGTATATTATAGGTAACTTTAAATATTATCTTTTTAATTCGTCAGTATATCACTTACATACCTTTAGAAAAATCAACTTACTGCTCTATGCAGATACATTCAGCTTTTCTGCCAATCTCTTACTATCAAATCATTCTACAGCTCTTTGTTGTTAAACCAAATATATTGTTACATTGTCTGTCCTTACACACATTACTGCCGGATAAAGCTTTTAGTTCCCCAGACTGACTCTTTGCCGTTCTCTGCCCTGGTTTCTCAATGCTATCTCATTGCAACAGCTCACACTGAAAGCACGCTATTCCCACACCCACCAACATAGCTCTTGGGATAAGAACTGCACAACTGATACAGTGCATATTCTTTTCCATAGGTTCCCACTAGCATGTCGCTAACAATTTCCTGGGCCTTATCAAAAAAAAAAAAAAAAAAAAAGGAAAAGGAAAAAGCCTTTGAAAAGTGGAAACAAAGAAGCAGACTCCATTGTTGTTCTACTTTCACTGCCATAATCTATGTTTTCCATCATCCCACACATAGAGACTACAAACATCACCTAATATAGATACTCAAATCAACAATTTACTGTGGACAGCTATTGTTCACTATCTATAATCTTTCATCCCAGTATCTGTGGTTTTCAAATCATCCTTTACATTTCCTTTCAGCAACCTGAATCGAGTTGAACCCTATCTCCCTGCCTCCTCCAAAAAAAACCTTTGCTTTTGCCTGTCAGCAGGAGTAACATCTGAGTCAGTTTCAAAGTTTGGACTTGATTCATTCAAGTGAAAAATACAGATCAGGAGTTAGCTACAGGAATTACTCAGAAACAAAATGCGGAGCATGCGACTTTGATAAAATGTGCAACTGGGATCCTTTGCTTCTCAGCATGCGGGGCTGGGGGCGGGGCCAGGATGTATTCTATTGCAGAAACTCTCCCCCAAGACTGTAGCATTGCCTGGGGTTGTTGTGACCAAAGTGTAGGACCTGGCACTTGGACTTGTTAAACCTCATACCATTGGCCTCGGCCCACCAATCCAGTCTGTCCAGATCACTCTGCAGAGCTTTCCTGCTCCCGAGCAGATCAACACTCCTTTGTTGTGGTCAATTTGATGTGGTCTGCAGACTTTCTAAGGATGTACTAGATCCCCTTGTCCAGATCATCATTAAAGATATTAAACAAGACTGGTCCCAAAACTGAGCCCTGGGGAACACCGCTAGTGGTTGATCACCATCTGGATTTAGCTCTGTTCACAACACTCTGGGCTCAGCCATCTAGCCAGTTTTTAACCCAGTGAAGAGTACACCTCTCTAAGCCATGTGCTGCCAAGTTCTCCAGAAGAATGCTGTGGGAAAGATAGGCAATAAAGCCTCTCTAGCCCTCTTCCCATTAAACACCAAACTTTCAAGAAAGACAGGAGTGAAGAGGAACAACTCAGATGTAGCTATAGACTGCTTTTACCATACAGAATTAAAAGTGATAAAGGAAAACTATTTAAATTTCTTTGGCTGAAACCTTATCAGGGAGCTGTAAAAAAAAAGGCATATAAACCATGGCATTATTATACCAGTAATATAAAGCTAAATAAAAGTATACTGTCTAGGAAGGCTTTTACAGTAACAGAATCATCTAAATCAGTTAATCAAAAAAAAAACCCCAAAATTTAATCTCACAGTATCTTCTTTTTCAAATTTTTCTCCCTTAAATTATTTTTACCAGATGAAATACAACACTGGAAATTTTTTATCTAAATATGTGACTCAAAACTCGTTAATCACAAACCAAGCACTATTACATACATATTTCTCCATAGCCATGATTCTCAACTGCTGAAAGTACTGACACAAAATGGTAGATACCAGAATAGTTGATGAAAGGTAAAAATGGCATGCTTGACAGCTCGCATAATACGTGTGCGTATACATGAGCGGAGCTACATTTTCAAGGGCGTTTTTGTGCACATGTGTATGTGTTTCTGTGTGAGCTAGATCAAGTGACAGAAGAGGACATGCAGTGTAAGCCTATTGGGGAACAAACCTCCTTGCAAACTTTGTTCTGTGTGCATCCTGCTAAGAGAGACATTCCTCAGAGCAGTAGCACGCTGCCACCTGCATCCTGCTGCTGGGCCTCATCCATGTGCTCCCGACTCACCCTGACACACAGATTCTGCAGATACACAGATATATGCAAAGGGTGGTGTACATGAGATTGGTACCAAAGGGAGGAGTCCAAGCCAGAGGCTGAGGGAATCATAGTGAAGGGGCAGGACTTGGCAAACCTGTTTGTCAGCTCAGTGCTGAGCACCAGCTCAGCTGCCCAGTAATCAGTGCTAACCACTCCTGCCTGGTTGATTTGACTTTTCTAAAGATGATGTCCACACATTTCTGTGCCTTCTTCCAGTACTTTCTCCTCTACCTGTGAAAGCAACTTCCATTTCTGTGCTTTATCCGATGTCACACACTTTTTTTTCATTTAGAAGGACTTTCAAAACCCACCTCTTCAGTATCGCTTACTGATCCTTCCCCAGATCAGAATGCAACATTCAACTTGAAGGCTCTTTTTGCTAATTCTGTGAATACCATTTGTTAAGTGAAGCTTCCTCTTTTCAGATGATAGTTATTTTCCTTCCAACAATACAGAAAATAATGAGGGCAAAGACCTTCTTTCTTGTAACAAAATGTTTCTACAAACTTAACCCACACAAGCTATCATTGAAAGAATGGCAGATACTTACTACTAAACAAATATTTCAAAGAACACAAATAAAGTAAAAATGCAAGCCACACTCAGTTATTAAGGATGCTAACAATTCTTTCTGCCATGCTATTATAGTTTGAAAAAATAAAAACTAGACCAAAATAATTTAAGTGCATCTTAAATTTAAAAACTGAAGCCTAGAAACTGGACATATAACATAAATATGTTTAAAGGCTAAGTGAAACTGAACACAAGGTTCTCACAGTATTAATAATAAAAACAATAACAAAGTGTGTATCAAAATTCCTCAGTAAAGGTGACATAGGACAAGACTCTAGCTTTACAACACTTCCTTTGAGCCCATAAGCTTCAGAACACTTCAGAAATTACTGCACACACCTTCCAGCTTCCACTTGTTTTATGTGAACAGAATATCCTTTGCCAGTCCTGAAGCTGGTACATGGCACATGTCCTGGCAATACCAGGCAAAGACACTTGTCACTACTTTACTCATCACACCTGTGTTTTCACAAGTAGATGTAACAACCCCAGAGAAATCACACAAGCAGGTATGGTTTAAGGCAAGCTTAATCAAGACAATCACAGAAAACCTTTTCACAAACACTGCTTAGGTTGCCAAGGTGGGCAACCCAGAAAGCAGAAAGTAGAAACTGGGATCAGTGACAGACAGTAGAAGCGAGTTCACCCTCAGCAAATTTGCAGTTGACTTCAATTTGAGTGGTGTGGTTGACACATCTGAGGGATGGGATGTCATGCAGAGGGACTTGGACAAGCTCAAGAAGTGGGCCCATGTGAACTTCATGAGGTTCAACAAGGCTAAGTGCAAGGTCCTGCACATAGGCTGAGGCAAGCCCCAGTATCAAGCCAGGCTGGGGGATGAAGGGTTTGAAAGCTGCCCTGCGGAGCTACTGGTGGATGAAAATCTGGACATGAGCTGGCAATGTGTGCTCGCAGCCCAGAAAGCCAAACGTATGCTGGGCTGTATCAAAAGCAGTGTGGCCAGCAGGTTGAGAGAGGTGATTCTGACCTACTCCTCCACTCTGGCAAGATCCCACCCAGAGTACTGCATCCAGCTCTGGAATCTTCAGCATAGAAAAGACATGGACCTCTTGGAGCAGGTCCATGTTTTAGGAAATCTCTGTGTTCTATATTATAGCAATAGCAGGCAGATAAAAATGAGAATGGGATTAGTTAATTTCATAAGAGATCTTTTTTCTCTGCACTAAAACAATGGGAATTGCTAAGGTAATAAAACACTAGATTTCTGCTAAATAATTATACATTATTTTACAGTGTTTTACAAATTGATGAAATGGTGTCACACGAAACTTCCTGGTTCAAGTTCATCTCGGGTGTAACTCTACTTGATCCAACATAGAATTACAAGAATGAAAATTACATTCTACGCTTGATTAATTTCAAGCATCCTGTGCTAAAAAAAGCTACATTTTTGTTTCATAAACCTTTTTTGAACAGAATATTTTAACAGACTACAGAAAGGTAAAACACTTGCACAGTGAAAGCTATTTGTGTTTAAGAGCGCTAGCTATAGCAGAACATCAACTTCTGTACACAGGAGGAATTTAAAAATTAAAATATGTTGGTATTTGTTACTGTCATAAGTGCTGTTGAACTACCCAGTATTTAAATTAATAATTTAAGTGTTTGCCTAATGAACTGGACTTGATTGTATTAAGGCATTCTCAATTAATTCTGACAGATCATCTGAATTAGAATACAGAACCAAAAAGCTCTACGGATTCCTGGTCAAAGTGTTTGCTGAGTGAATATTTCTTCAACAATTAAAAATAGCCCCGTACTCATGTAAAAATGCTTAAAAAGCAATGAATGAGAAAGTTAGAAAAAAGAAACAAAGTAACAAGCAAGTGCAGCAAATTCTCTTCTTAGCCAGATGGCAATTGACAACTACAGTAAGTAGCAACAAGAAGTGACAAGTAGTGCAAGAGACATGCTACCTCTGGCAGCTATTAAAAGCATGTGGAGAAGTTAGAACTGGCTGATATAGAAATCTTTACAATATCATTCAGGAAGGTAACTGGAAGCTATGAAGAAAGGCAAAAGAATAAGCCACAGAACTCCGTCATGTTACAAGTAACCAATGCACAGTTTTCTCTTAAACCAGCCATATAGTAAAGACATCCTGAGCCATAGAGGTACAGACAGGGCTTTTAAAAAAAAAATATTAGGCTATCTCAACCTGTTGTTCTTATTCACTGCACTCAATCAGGCAATTTGCTTCCTAGGTGATTTAAGTATTGGACTGGACATACGAGGTTTCACTTCACTTCAGAGCAGTTTACAGACCTCAGTCAAGTCTTTGATTTTATAAGGAAACAAAAAACTTTCACTAGCCAGAGTTAAATTTTCTTACCATATGTCAACACTACTTTCCATTCAGTTTTCTCTTATCCATGTCATAGTTTATTTTCGGGGCAATCTCTGTCCTTTGAACATTCCAATATTTCTATTTTTTTTCAAGAGTTAAACATCAAATGTGTACACTGGGACTGGATTGAGGGACAATTACAAATGGAAGGTAAGGAGAAGAGACACAATTACTCGTCAGTCATATCAGTGTCAGCAGTGAACAAGCTGGAGTCATGACGGTAGCTAGGAAGGCAACTGTGGATAGTTTTGATTTTCTAGAAAACTATTTTTTATTCTATATTTTATTCTAAATATTTTATATTCAGGAAACGTAGTTGGAGATATCTTATGGAAAACTAAAACTGCCTAGAGAAAATAACCACATTAACAGAAGTCACCTTCTTCTCTTTGTCTTAACAGTGTCTTTTTTTGCAAGCTTAAAAGGTTAATACTGTGTGTTTTTCAGAGGGAAAAGAATCCTTATATCTCTCTTGTTTAGTGTTTTGCAAACTTATGGTACTGTTAACATTATGTCAATATGGTGAGCCCTCATAAATCTTCATGGTAATTTGCTGCATTTGGGGGAAAAAAAAAAAGAAAAAAAAAAAAAGATAAAGAAAAAAATATTACACTCCAATCTTACCTTTAGGAAATGTTCAGGAGAAGGGGAAAATTGGCATTAAGTCATAACTGTCTTTCCACTACCAGACAAGTAGCCATGTATTCGCATACACGTTTAAAAACTGAGATCGCGTAGGGAGGTGGGGAACTATGCTGGAGAACTTTCTGTTCAAGAACATGCCACCTCCTACTCACATTTTCTACATCATTCATCAAGCCCAGCTCTAAGCTTATTGCAGATTTGCAAAATTGAAGCTGTTCTCATTGCTAATAATTTTCTGAGATGTTTTCGTCTGCAGATCTCTAGGTCCATGACATTCAGAGTACTTCCCTGTCAATACCACACTGTTAATCTGGATAACTATGATCCAACATCAGCTAAACTGGTGATGGCGACACATCTTCTAATGTTGACATATTTCACTACTGAGAGTCACACTAATGGCCGTATCATGGAGGCACCGATTAGGCCAAATTCAGCTCTAGTCTCATTTTATATCACCAGGGAACCTGACACATGGTGTCTTATCTCTGGCAGAGCAAGAAAGCACAGCAGAGAGGCACTCGGAGATATTTGGATATTCAAAATTCCACAGCAAACTCTACACATGTCAGAGCAGAAGAGCTTCAAAGTATAAAAGGTGCAAAACATTCGTGACTTGCAGGAGGCCAGTTCAGAACTTTTAGCCTCTAGGCACTCTACCGTTACTGGGATATTCTCAGGTTTTAACTCTTTCTGCTTGCTTGTTTGTGCACAGGCAAATTAAGTCATACTTTGCCTTCAAGTCCAATCTGGACCAGATGATCAGCTAATGTTCATTGACACAGAAAGCACAATCCATGTGTCCTGAAGAGTTTTTATCTGCACTCTTCTGTACAAGCATAAAGATGATGGCAGGTTAGCACTAAAGCAAACAAAAACTACCATTTCTCTAGTTTAATTTATTTACATTAATCTACTAAAAATATATATAGCCAACTATAACATTTTTTTCTTGAAAGAATTAAACCACATTGTATTAGAGAGTAATTACTTCTTCTATTTTCCTTATACTTTTTATATATCTTATTTCATCCTTGATTCTTTGACTTACAGCCCAAATTCAGCACCAGGGTATTTTACAGGACTACTTCTAATGGCCTAAGGAAAAGCCTAAGGAATTTTTAAACACTGGAAAATTTTACAAAGTGATCAATATGAAGAAAACAACCCACAAACCCAAATCCCAACACATAACAAGTACTTCAGTTAGGTCTATTTTGAAGTCAAAAGCTATTTGTGAATGTCAAAATCTGTAGTGAACACTGAATGCTGTATTGTGTCTTTTATTTGTGCCTCTAAGTTGCTTAGAAAAATTTGGAGACATTTGTAGCCTTGTCCATGAAAGAATGAAGAACTCATAAATGCCTAAAAAATAATAACTTCGTAATTTAAAAATTGCTAAACAGTTACAATTATTCACAGCAAGAGTAGTCACTGAAAGATTTATAATGCAGAAACATCGATGGTAAAAATATGAATAGTAATGAAATGTGGAGCACTGAAAGGTAACCTCTTACAGGAAAAAAAAAGAAGAAACCCAAATTTAATCAGACAACAAGAATTCAATATTTCTAAAACTATAAAAGAAATAAACAACACAGAAAATGGAAAGTCTGGATAAATTTCAAAGAGAACTTTGACATGTCTTGGGAACTACTGTTCAGCGTGACTGAAGATTTATTAGAGAGATGTCTACTGTTCAGTTTGCAAGAGAGCAATGTGATGCTTGATGCATCTTAATCAACACAGAATATTAAAGAATAAGACACAACGCACACAAATACAACCAGTTGCTAATTCATGATTTCAAACTTAAACCAGCACAATTTCACTGAGAACGTTCAATTTACCAGCATAAAACTATGTAATGCAGAAGTAAATCAAGGAAGTATTCAACCATGGTTTAATAGTGTCTGTGATTTCCTTTTAGTTTAAACTTAAAACAGGCATTTTTAAATGAAAGTACTGTTACTTTGGGGGTCTAACTTTGGAACCTTTCCTTGATCTGAAGAAACAGTGATGTCTGTCTATTTCTTGGAAGAGGTGACCATTATTTCTTGCATATGTTCTGTATTTTTGTCTTTTTGAAACATTGTAAGAAATTTATAATTACCAGTTTTATCAAAACACTACTCTAATTTTTAATTTTACAGATAACTGATAACTACCATAATAAGCTCATAATAATCTTACTGTTACTGAGTCAACAGCAAAACTCTGAACGACTTTGAGTCAGTATTTTGCTCCTGTTTCTGTTGATTTGCTGATACATATTTGTAGTGTAAACTATTAATTCATGCAAAATATAATATCTATTAATAACTGTCTAACCTCTATATTATGGAATAAATATTAAGTACAACTATATTTCTTAACTTAATGTTTTCTTACTACTTAACTATGTCAAGTCTTTGGAGACAGAGTTTGGCCACAAAATCATAAACAAAAAAATGTGTTGTACAGTTTCAATAGGAGTTTTATCTTGGCTAGTCCCAAAGTCCAGGTC
This sequence comes from Baryphthengus martii, assembly GCA_013396935.1. Taxonomy (NCBI): domain Eukaryota; kingdom Metazoa; phylum Chordata; class Aves; order Coraciiformes; family Momotidae; genus Baryphthengus; species Baryphthengus martii. The sequence continues at coordinate 19,545 of VWZK01005934.1, forward strand.
CAGTAGTATGTGTAATCAAGGTTTTCAAAACACTGTATATTCAAAAGCTTCCAGTTGCGTACTTTTAAAAGTTGGCAATTAAAACAGGAAACAAAACAAAACAAGAACTCCTAATTACCGATCAAAGTATTTGAGATGTGAGCTAGTGGATGGATGCCTTGCACTTTTGAAACTCTTAGTGTTTCTATTTGGAGCTCAAAATACACTGGTGAAAATGTGAGAATAATCAGCAGTGCTGACTGAGCACCTTCTATGTAAGTCTACTGAGCAAGGTTTTCAGGTAAGCAAAAACCAGGAATCAATAATAAAGGAGACTTAGAATGTTCTTCTTCAACAGATTTTTTCATCCAGTTTCACATTCTGCACACCCTCAAGCTCCCATATTTCAGGTGTGCAAGGAATGAAAAATCAGAGCTCTGTTGTAATCTTCCCAAATTATCCTCCCACACAATCAATATATTGAAACTCTGTTAATATTCTGCACTGCCACCATTGTGTCTAAATCCTCTCCCATCCCAGTGTTTTCCATTTTATCAGTTACAGTGCTATTCTCAAAAGCCAGTGCAACACTGAAAAATAATGCAAATAATTCCAAAGAACTACAGATAAAACTGAAATAGCAGTTTTATTATTCATGTTTGTAAATTGTGTTCACTACATTCTCCTAAGTTACAAAGCTCCCCTTTAGAATCTTCTCGTGAGTTCTGAGTTTAAGATTTCAGTTCAGATTTTTTGTGTGGACTCAGCTTCATTAGGTTTTGCAGAAATGTGTGCTGTATTTGTATCTTCTATTATCAGTTTAATTTATTTTCATAAAACTTTGCAAAAGCTACTATTTAACCATGACAATTTAGAAATTTTGTTTGACAGTTGCTTTCTATTTCATCTATACATGACTCAAAAGCAGAAAATACTTGGCCATATTTAAGCTTCCCTTAAAAAAGCGATGACATCTAAACTGTATATTCTTGTATATTCTCCACTACCCACTGCCACCTACTGCAGAGTTAGGAGCAATGCAAATAGACCTACTTTCAAGAAACTCTGAAGCTGAATTGTAAATATAATCTTAAATGCTTAGTGTATAATCTATGCAGATATATGCAGTGATATGTATGCATTATGGACTATTTTGGACCTAAACTGAGTAGAACAGTTAGAATAGCAAATGGTTAAGTAGTGTTAGCTTAAATCAAAAAGCTAAATTGTTTCTCTGAGCAGGTGTCACTTTTTTCCATACATAATTAGTTGCACTGATTCTAAAAAATTTGTATAAATTATTGGGATATTTTTAATGTTTACTTTTCAATTTAAAAATCCTTTGAAGTAGTCACCCTTTCCGTGCTTCTTTAGGGTTTAATGTATTTGATCTCTAAGGTGCAATTGCAAATGTGAAACTACTCCAGCTGAGACAGAGGACTCGTACAGCTGCTTCAGCCCTATCTTTTCTTCAGTTGATTTCTTAGGACTTAATGCCAAATGCCATAGGTTATGTAAACATATATGTCATTTTAGGTTTATTTTTCATACCAGAGAAATAAAATCAAATTTGCTGAGAGTTAGACAACAATTTAAAATGTAGTTTTAGTTTGTCAATATTCCAACTATAAGCTTTTTGAACCACGACAATGAATTTAGCATATTTATCTATGGTAATAATGCAAGCTTCTTTTCATTGTAAAAAAATTTGGGGAATAAATTATTTTAAATTGAAATTTAAATTTTGTGGTATAATGGATCTCCCTATCCTCAAACCTACAAGCTGTGTTAGAGCCCATGGATTTTTACTCTTCAAAAACATGACAAATTCATTCAGTATTTTTCTCTAAGAGGTGTATTCTTCCAGGTGCAAAGACATAGAAGATTGCTTTTCCATTTCTGGGCTTCATACAGATCAGTTTTGACTTCCTGTAAGTGTTTTTTGTTTATAACTGCTTCTCCAGCATAAAAATTGTAAAGGAAATCTAATCTTACACATTTATGAAAATGATATGTCTTACTGTTCAGACATAACACTAGTGCAGCAATTGTTAATCACATAAAGCATATCTACATTAACACTGATTCTTCTGTTTAATGCCTACATGACTACACCACCAGTATCTCAGGTAAGAAATAGCTGTACACCAGAGCCTTTTAACTACAAATTGTTCCTAAAAGTCCTTTAATAAAAAAAAAAAAAAAAAGAAAAAAAAAGATAAAATATTTGTTTGCTTACAGAACCTAATAGGTCTTTAAACAATGCTTGAAGGGATGAAAAAAAGATATGCTACTAAAACCCGCTTTGAATGTTTATAATTTCATGTTTGTTACTGCTATAGACACCTATAGGTTAGAAAGCAAGTAATAAAAACATTTGCATCGTAAAGATTTTAAAACCAGTATCTATTCCAGTTGCAATTTCCTCTTGGTTAGAGATTTTCGTTTGGACAGAAGGAAAAAGAAAGGAATTATTTGTATGGTATCACAAGAACTCAGTTTTAAATATCAGAGTTCTGAGTATCCAGCAGGTACACACATTGGAGTAAAGAGATTGTTCTGAACATGATTTTTTTATTTTATTTAACAAAGCAGAACTAGTAAAGACTATTTAATAGATTTGAGCAATGTTAAGACTACACTAACTTGAAAGAAACAAAAATATGTGCACTAAATCTTAATCCCATTGGACTCTATGAAAACTTTCTACTTAACATCAAAGAAACTGGGATTTAGCCTTTATGTCAACATTAACCCCTGCACTTTAGCTTTCCCACTGGACTTTGCACAAAGCAGTATGTCTGTTGAATGCATATGGTAACAGTATACATTTCTGTACTTCACACATCAGAAAATTGTGAGGATCTTGCATGAAGCTGGATTATTTTGCTTTTACTGGATGCATTATAATAGTCTTCCTTTATATTTAGTACCACGGAGTTATTGTAGTTTTCATGTGAAGCAACGTACAAACATAGACCGAATCTAAATCTACATGACCACTGTAATAAGCTTCACACGCTTGCCATGAGAAGTGATGGAGAAGTCCCTTCTTTTTATGGTGAATATCAATAGCAAGGGGATATACACTCCATACAATTATCCTATTGCTATTCTATTGCCCTTTTTGTGAAATGTGATCAGAACGGACAGAACTCAAGACCGTCTTCCTCCTTTTCCTGTCTTCACACTCTTCCCAATCCTTCAGACATTTCTTCCAACCCAGAAGCTAAGACTCGGCCTCCCTGAAGAATTTGACCAACCCCCACTCACCTGTCAGGCCTTTCATTGATTCTATTTGATTCTATTGCACAGTGTTATGGTAGCAAAATTACTTCCAAGATAAAAACAGGTAACTTGGGATGACGACTTTCTGCAGTGGAGGGGGAAGGTAAGGGAAGAATTCTTACCCTTACCCTAGAATGGAGCTACTCCAAAAGTATTACACTTTTCTGAGGATCATCAGGTGGCTGGTTACCCTCAGTAAAAGATGACATGACTAATTGCTTTCTCCCAGTTGCTGCCACTGCTTCTGCACCTGGCATTTTACACATCCTGAGTCAGAGTCAATGTTTCTGAAGAATAACTAGGGAAACTCAAAAGAACACATTTATGGAAGTGTGGATCAAGGACTCTTTCTCCCTTTCTTTTAAATTTGCCCTGGTATCATTAAATTATTATTATTAAAATTATACAATATTATTATAAATTATTATTAAATTTGCCCTGGTATCTTTTCCAGGTTGTAGAGGAATCAAGGAGAAGAGGTGCTATGCTGGACCTTGTCCTCAACTATAAGGAGGGACTTGTGGATAACATGAAGCTCAAGGGCAGCCTTGGCTGCAGTGACCACAAAATGGTGGAATTCAAGATCCTCAGGGCATCAAGGAGAGTGCGCAGCAATCTCATTGTCCTGGACTTCAGGAGAGCAGACTTTGGACCTCTTCAGGGATCTGCTTGGCAGAGTACCATGGGATGAAGCCCTGAAAAGGAGAGGGGCCCAAGAAAGCTGGTCAGCATTCAAGCACCACTTCCTCCAAGCCCAGGAGTGATGTATCCCACAAAAGAGGAAGGTAGGCAAGAACACCAGGAGGCCTGTATGGATGAACAATGCACTGCTGGACACACTTAAAGGCAAAAAGAGAGTGGAAGCAAGGACAGGTAGACTGGGAGAATTACGAAGAAGTTGTCCAAGCAGCCAGGGATCAGGTTAGGAAAGCTAAAGCCCCAGATAAAATTAAATCTGGCCAGGGACATCATGGGCAACAAGAAAGACTTCTATAGATATGGCAGAGATAAAAGGAAGGCTAGAGAAGATGTGGGCCCTCTCTGGAAGGAGGGAAGAGACCTGCTCACAAGGGATATGGAGAAGTCTGAGGTACTGACTGCTTTCTTTGCCTCGGTCTTCACTGGCAAGGGCTCCAGCCGCACTGCCTGAGTTGCTGAAGCCAAAGGCAGGGGCTGGGAGAAGAAAGATCCACCAACTGCAGGAGAAGACCAGGTTCGAGACCATCTAGTGAATCTGAAGGTGCACAAGTCCATGGGACTGGATGATATCCACGCATGGGTCCTTAGGGACTATCAGATGGAGTTGGAAAGCCACTTTCCATCATATTTGAAAAGTCATGGAGGTCTGGTGAAGTTCCCACTGACTGGAAAAGGGGAAACATAACCCTCCTTTTCAAAAAGGGAGATAAGGGAGGTCTAGGGAACTAGAGGCCAGTCAATCTCACCCCAGTGCCTGGCAAGATAATGGAGCAGATCCTCCTGAAGACTATCCTAGGGCACATGGAAAACAAGGAGGTGGTTGGTAGCAACAAACATGGCTTCACCAAGGGCAAATCCTGCCTAACAAACTTGGTGGCTTTTTATGATGGGGTCACAGCATCAGTGGATAAGGGAAGAGCAACTGACACCACCTTCCTGGACCTGTGCAAAGCATTCGACATTGTTCCACAGGACATCCTGGTCTCTAAACTGGATGGACACAGATTTGATGGATGCACCACTTGGCGGATGAGGAATTGGCTCAATGGCCACTCTCTAAGAGTTGTGATCAATGGCTCATTGTCCAAATAGAGACCTGTTATGAGTGGAGTCCCTCAGGGATTGGAGCTGGAACCAGTGCTGTTTAATAACTTTGCTGGTAACATGTACAGCAGGATCAAGCGCACCCTCAGCAAGTTTGCCATGACACCAAGCTGTGTGGTACAGTCGACATGCAGGAGGGAAGGGATGCCATCCAGAGGGACCTGGACAGGCTGGAGAGGTGGGCACAGGCCAACCTCATGAAGTCCAACAGGGCCAAGTGCAAGGTCCTGCCCCTGGGACAGAGCAATCCCAAGCACAACTACAGGCTGGGTGACAAGCAGATCGCGAGCAGCCCTGCAGAGAAGGACCTGGGGGTGCTGGTTGATGAAGCGCTGAACATGAGCCAGCAATGTGCGCTGGCAGCTCAAAAAGCCAGCCCTATCCTGGGCTGCATCAGGAAATGTGTGGCCAGCAGGTTGAGGGAAGTGATTCTGCCCCTCTGCTTTGCTCTTGTGAGACCCCATCTGGAGTACTGCGTCCAGCTCTGGAGCCCCGAACACAAGAAGGACATGGATCTGTTGTAGAGGGTCCAGAGGAGGGCCACAAAGATGATCCAAGGGCTGGAGCACCTCTCCTGTGACGACAAGCTGAGGAAGTCGAGTCTATTCAGCCTGGAGAAGAGAAGGCTTCGAGGAGATCTTATAGCGGCCTTCCAGTATCTGAATGGGGGCTACAGGAAAGCTGGGGAGGGGCTTTATATAAGGGTGTGTGCTGATAGGACAAGAGGTGATGGTTTTAAACTACAGTGGGGTGATTTAGATTAGACATGAGGAAGAAGTTCTTTACTCTGAGGGTGATGAGACACTGGAAGGGATTTCCCAGAAAAGTTGTGGATGCCTCATCCCTGGAAGCAACCTGGTCCAGCGGGAGGTGTCCCTGCCCATGGCAGGGGGTTGAAACTAGGTGATCTTTAAGGCCCCTTCCAACTCAAGCTATTCTATGATTCTATGATCATGCTTATTCACTTGCTTTTGAAACAGGCAATTGAAGTGCACCCTCAGCAAGTTTGTGGATGACACCAAGCTGACTGGTGCGGTTGATATGAAGAGGGAAGGGATGCTAACCAGAGGGATCTTGACAGGCTCGAGAGCCGGGCCTATGCAAACCTCACGAAGTTCAACAAGACCAAGTGCAAGGCCCTCCGCATGGATCAGGGCAATCCTAAACATGGACACAGGCTGAGTGAAGAGTAAGTTGAGAACAGTCCTGCATAGGACTGAGGGGTACTAGTGGGTGAAAAGTGGAATGTGAGCCAGCAATGTGTGCTGGGTGGCATCAAAAGAAGTAAGGCCAGCAGGTGGAGAGAGGTGATTCTGACCCTCTGCTCTGGTGAGACCCCAACGGAAGTACTGCATCCAGCTCTGAGGCCCCCAGCGTAAGAAAGACGCTGTTGGAGTGGGTGTAGAGGAGGGCAATGAAGAAAATCAAGGGTCTGGAGCACCTCTCCTGTGAGCACAAGATGAGAGAGCTGGGTCTATTCAGCCTGGAGAAGAGAAGAGTCCAGGAATATCTTATAGCAGCCTTCCAGTGCTTAAAGGGGGCCTACAGGAAAGTTTGGGAGGGACTCTTCATCAGGGAGCCTAGCAATAGGATGAGGGATTTTTAAGATGAAAGAGTCTAGATTTAGATTAGAATTTAGGAAGAAATTCTTGACTGTGAGGGTTGTGAGACTCTGTGAACAGGTTGCCCCAAGAAGCTGTGGAATTCCCTCTCTGTAGAAGTGTTCAAAGTTGGACATGGCTTCGAGCAATCTGCTCTGCTGGAAGGTGTCCCTGCCCATGGCAAGGAGGCTGGAATAAGATGATGTTTAAAGGTCCCTTCCAATCCAAATCACTCTAAGATTCTACGATTTATGTTTACCTCTCACTTCCAAGCACACCTACTACCTGTGGCATCCATTTCTCCCTAGTTTGCCTATTTAGTCTATTCATTTTATCAAATAAATTTATTTTTGGAAAAGATTCCTATATTTCCTGAAAACTAAATGATTTTTTTCTAAGTTTGTCTTTTAAATAGGATTTGAATCTGTGTTTTACTGCCTTTTAATCATCTATGGATATAAATGTTAAAAAAAAGTCTTGTTACATACTAGTTTAGTTTAGATTCAGATGAAATAAAATTTGAATTTTTAGTAACAACAAGTCTGCAAAAGTGTTTGTAACTGTCGCAGAGTTGTTTAAGGATCAAGATAATTACAGTATACAGAATAACAGAAAATATAATATACTGGCATCCTATGTCTGTTCAGCTAATCTTCATCCCTTGACAGATGTTCAAACACAGCATTTTCATAAACTGATTTAAAAAAAAAAAAGAGGTAAGTTTCTTATTAGATATAAACAACATGGTGAAGAATTCAAAGTATATAACCATTTAAACAATATTCCACACAAAATAACCTTAAAAAATGTGATGGGAGTCTCAAATGTTTATGGATTATGCACATTCAATAAAACAAAATCTGCTGTGAAACAAGCCAATATAAACTGCAGTGTCACCTCTAATAATCAAATAACAATGAGTTCCTTTGCATTTACTCATTGATCCTCCTATCCAAAATCTTTGGCATTCAAACTGAATTTGCCTCCCACACTATACTGAGTACTTAATTTTGTGTAAGACTTTATAGGTCTGAGAAGGAATCCGCTACTGTGCATGGCCAAGATGTCCCTGGCCACCCAGGAGTGCTGTGACATTGTTCTTTTGGGGGCCTGAATTTCAATTCACTGAATAGCAGTTATCACTCCAGCTTATCCTCTATCATGGAATTTCTAGGAAAGCGAAACTATGCGATAGTTAGTCTTCCTTCTCTTCCAATCTTATCTTGAGTACTTGCCTATCTGGGACTCACAGAAAAAGCTGCTCTGTACTGCAGGGGTAGATACCATCTTACAGTGAGAAACTGAGAAGCCAAGTTCAGGTGCACTAGTTTGGCAAATATATTTTGGTATTGGGTTCTCCTCAGTTCCTGCAAAGCTTCCAGAGAGACGAAGCATAGTTTTATCAAAAAGTTGTGTTTTCTTTTTTTTTCAAGAATTAAACTTTTTATTGAACAGATTTAACTATAAATATACATATATTTTAAAGTATAAGTCCAATCTTTTGTAGTGTTGTTTTTGACAGAAAATGCTTTATTAGCCCTAGTTTTAACTTCAGAGTTGTTGTCTTCTTCACCTCTCAAAGTGTAGCTTTTTTTTGGTTTATTTTCTTCTCCATTACGTAGAAATCATTATTTAAAGAGGCAACATTTTTTCATGCGTAGTAAACCAAATGGTATTTTAAAAGCCTATATCATATACTTGACTATAAAATGCAGTAGTAGGAAACAAAAAGACACTTACCACTTTTTTGTGTTTCACTGATTTTAAGATTTACTGTAGCCTGGCTGTATTATTAGATATGTATTTAGGTTTTCTAATGGCTGGCATCATTTCCTTCTGACTTTCCATGGACCCATGTGGCCATTTTGGTAACTGGGCATCACATCTCAATAATGCCCTTTCTTCTTTGAACACCCCTGTCACAGCCTTAATCATAGAGTAACTAAAAGGACAGATGGCCAACTTAATTTCAGAAAGTTCACACTTCTCATGCCCAGATCATATCATGACTTAATGCTTTTTGCTTAGGAGATTATTTTCTATAAACAATTTTCTGGTCCATGAATTACACTATTTGGGTGTTGTGGTTTAAACTTTGCTGGGAGCTAAGCACCAGGCAACTGCTCACCCACCACTTCCCCCCTCCTCCCTCTGTCTCCCCACTTCACATGAGATGGAACAGAGAATAAGGAGAAATGAAAAAAAGGTGAGAACCCAGGGGTTAGAGATAAGAATAGTTTAATAAAGCAGCACAAAGAGAGAAGAAAACAACAGCACTAATGATAATACTAATGAAATGATAGACAAAGCAAATAATGGAATTTGGGAAGGCTCTATCTGTGCTCAATATGCCAACTTGCCCTGCTCCGGCCACGCCAAAACTACATGCCGAAGCAAGTTGAAAACAGGCACGCCTATGCCAGCCCTCCTCTTTTACAGGGGCATTAGTCGGTACGGTATTGAATATCCCACTGTCTGCTTCAATTGTTTATCCCAACCATGGCCCCTCCCAGCTGCAGCCCCTCCCAACTGCAGCCCTTCCCAACTGCTTCAGGCAGCAGCTGTTTGTGATAACTAACCCAAACCGAACCTAGGACATTGGGATAACTCCTTCTACTTCCAAGTGACCTGTGAATTAATTATTGCATCTCTCTCTACTCTGAAGTTACTGGCACTCATTCATTCACACTCATCTTAAAATTTACATCTTCCTCATGGCTAAATTTGAGCAAATTCATGCACAATTCTGAAAGCCAAACATTTAAGCAGTCTGCAATAAAGGCACTGCCAGTATTTGTCCTTCACAACTGACTGCACTCTAACAAGGGTTATTCTACTACTCCTAAACTAAGACGTTTGGACAAAGAAAGATCCATATGTTATTTCAGACTCTATCTTCTAAATTTATTTGGAAAAGAGACACCAAAATAGTTTAAGACCTAAATACCTTTAAAGATCTGCGATCAGACTCTTGAGCTGAAACACAATCTCTTATGTTAGACTGAGGTAACCTTCTAAGCAATAAGCATAGGGAAAACATCAAAAATAGTTCATGGATTCAGAGAGTGGTAGAGGTTGGAAGGGACCTCTGAAAATCATCTAGTCACAACCCCACTGCCAGAGCTTGATCACCTAGAGCAGGTCACACAGGAACATATCCAGGTGGGTTTTGAAAGTCTCCAGAGACAGAGACTCCACCCACCATGGGCAGCCTGTTCCAGTGCTCTGTTACTCACACTGTAAAAAAGTTTTTCCTTATGTTGAGTTTAAACCTTTTATTTTGCAGTTTATGCCCGTCACTAGACACTACTGAGAAGAATCTGGCCCCATCTTCCTGACATCCATGCTTCAGGTACTTATAAGCACTGATGAGGTTCCCCCTCCTCCTCCTCCTCTCCAAGCTAAACAGCCCCAGATCCCTCAGCCTCTCCTCATACAGCAGATGCTCCACTCCCCTAATCATCTTAGTGGCCCTATGCTGGACTCTCTCCAGTAATTCCCCATCCTCCTTGACTGGGGGGCCCAGAATTAGACATAGTATTCCAGGTGAGGCCTCACCAGCACAGAATAAACTGGGAGGAGAACCTCCCTTGACCTGCTGGCCACGCTCTTGTTAATATATCCCAGGATGCCACTTGCCTTCTTGACTGCAAGGGCACATTTTTTGCTCACGGTCATCCTGTTGTCCACCAGGACTTCCAGGTCCTTTTCCCCATATCTGCTCTCCAAGAGGTTAGCCCCTAATCTGTACTGATGAATAGGGTTGTTCTTCACCAGATGCAGTACTTTACACTTAACTCTTATTGAACTTCATTAGATTTCTCCCCACCCAGCTCTCCAGCCTGTCTAGGCCACGCTGGATGTCAGCACAGTTCTCTGGTGTGTCAGCCACTCCTTTCAGTGTTGTAACTTCAGCGAACTTGCTGACAGTGCACTTTATCCCTTCATTCAAGTCACTGATGAATATATTGAATAGGGCTGGACCCAGTACCAACCCCTGGGGGACACCACTAGTCACAGACCTCCAACTAGACTCTGCCCTACTGAGTCAGAGTCAGTCACAACTCTCTTCAGAACTAAGTTCTGAGTCAAGGTGCAAGTAGTAGTAACATTCTGTTACAGCCTGGTCATTCTTCTATGATATGGAGAAATATTTCTCAGGAACTATAATAGCAGAAGCTTTGTTCCTACTGCTTATTAGCTGTCTTCTTCAATCAATATAGAAAGTTTTCTATGTGGAAATTTTAAAGGCGAATAATACACATCTCTGTTTTAATCAACAAAAAGAAAATTCTTACACATAAGTGTTTGTACAGTGTGTAGCCGAATTTTAGTTATAGACTAAAGACAAGAATATAAAAAGGCAATCAATATGACCATGAAAGGTAAGAACAATCAAAAATTAAAAAGATACAAAGCAAACCACAAAATCCTTAAATCAGATCTTAGTTTAACTTCCGTCTTAGTCTCTGCCTTGCTGCTGTGGATCTGAGCTGAAAATCTTTTTAGACTTCGTGTAATTATCTACAAAAATACTTTATATTACATCCTGGAGTTCTGCTCTTTAAAGAGAATTTTTCTCAACAGTCCATGTTAATAATAAGTTTACTTTTTCCCTTGTGCAATACTGGATTTTTCCACATAAAGTCAAACCCGTTGACTACGGATATACTGAAAGATGGATTTCATGATAACCTAGCAACAATTTATTCCCACTAACATCTCTCTCTCAGCAAGTAAATGTTAAATTGAATTTATCTGCTTGGCAAAAAAGATCAGAGTCGTTAAAAAGCCATAAGCATACAGCTTAGTTGAGGAAAATCAGAAATTTTCTGAAAACTCTTGAATTCGCTTTTCATTCTCCAAGGAACGGAAACACTCACATACACAGAAACTCATCTTTTACTCCCAGGTCTCCTGCCTCTCCTACACTCCACAATCCTAGTCACCTGTTCACCAAGTACTGACAACATAGATATTCAGAGCTTATCAGCTCCTTCATATGAGCACCCTGAGTGAATGTACTGTGAAAGCAACCAATATGTGCACTGCTGAGACCTGAGCTTCATGTATTTCAGATGTTCTAATCAGGTGATAATCTTTTAACAGATATGAGGCCATTTCTTCCAGCTAAAGAAGGAGAAATCTAGATTTAGCTAGTTATAGTGAACAGCTCTAAAAGGAGCAATCTATATAATTAGTAATAACAGCAATAAAAATTTGTAATTGTTCTAGCCTTTCCCTTGAATATGTGTTTACTAAAACATATACCTGAGGGACATGGCATGTTTTTTTTAAAAAAAAGAAGCTTCTCTTCTCAGATGATAGAGATAGAGAACTGAAACCAATTCATAGCTTGCAATCATCACTTATTCTGGAATAAAAATGTGTGTTTACTGGTTGGCAGTACCATGTAGTTCAAAATTCAAGAGCACAGTAGAGAGTACTGACAATGAAGTAAACATTTCCTGACAACTAAAATCTACAACACTTATAAAGTAAGTGTATGGATGCAACTTACTGAAATAAATATATTGCATTGGAAACCGTAGATAGTTTCTCCGAAAATACAGTCAAGCAAAAAGCATGGATTTCTTCAGCAAGAATATCATGCATTTAGTTTGCCAACTGGTCTTTTCCTAGAGGCAGATTCAAGCAAACTCACTCGATTTTATATTGTTAGTCTTAATTACAGCCTAAAATGCAGGGCACAATTTAAGGGGCAAATGTGTGTAGGGGAGGAGGGGCAGGAGTGGAACAGGTCTAGTGGATTCAGTGTTTGGATTGATTTGTAGTGCAAAGGTATAAATCTCTCGGCACCTTTGCAAAGGATTTATTGCCCCTTTCAACCTCGTAGAATGCATATCAAGATACTCTTGAGAAGCCAGCCAGCAGGATGAGGTTCTAGGGTAATTACAGGTCAGGAATCAGTGGCAGCCTTAACAGCTGGCTGTTGGTTAAAGATGAAACTCAAGCCCTGTACAGAGGACCTGAAAAAGAACTATACAAGACTTCATACAGTGCTTCAGCCCTGAACAATGTAACTACACATCTGTAAAACCAAATACTACAACAGTGGTCTCTTTTGTAGCTCAAACCAATCATCCCTTGCATTTCTTGTACTTAACGGACAATTAATTTAAGGCCTGAAATTGATCATGACACTCAAAATCTTCTCTGTTTAGTCAGTACAGAACAAAAAAATATTTTCTAAGACAAAATGGTTGATCGAACCATAAAATCATAGAATTGTCACGGTTGGGAAAGACCTCTAAGATCACTGCGTCCAACTGTCAACCCAGAAAAAAACACAAAAGCAAACAAACAAACAAAACCCCAAAAAATACCCCACAAAACACAGAAAACACCTCACTATCTCACCAGAGCATGTCCTGAAGTGCCTCATTTACACGTTTTTTTAATACCTCCAGGGATGGTGACTCCACTACCTCCCTGGGCAGCCCATTCCAGCACCTGACTAATTGTTTAGTAAAGAAATTCTTGATAACATCTATTCTAAACCTTCGTGCAACTTCAGACCATTTCCTCTAGTCCTGTCATTATTTACTTGAGAGAAGAGGCCAGCACCCACCGCACTACAACCTCCTTTCAGGTGTTGTAGAGAGTGACAAGGTCTCCCCTCAGCCTCTTCTCCAAACTAAACAATCCCAATTNCACTTGACTGATTGTTTAGTAAAGAAATTCTTGCTAACATCTATTCTAAACCTTCGTGCAACTTCAGACCATTCTCTGAACTAGCTCTAGCCACTCAAATGTCTTTCCTGTGGTGAGGGGCCCAATACTTGGAGGTGTGGCCTCACCAGTGCTGAGTACACTGCATATACTCAGTCCAGTGCTGAGGGGTACGATCACGTCCCTTCTCCTGCTGGACACACTGGTTTTGATATAGGCCAGTATGCCGTTGGCCTTCTTGGCCACCTGGGCACACTACTGGCTCACATTCAGCTGGCTATCCACCAGCACCCCCAGGTCCCTTTCCACCAGACAGCTTTCCAGCCACTCTTCCCCAAGCCTGTAGCATTGCCTGGGGTGGTTGTGACTGAAATGCAGGACTCAGTACTTGGCCTTGTTAAACCTCATGCCATCGGCCTCAGTCCAATGATTCAACCTGTCTGGATCCCTCTGCAGAGCCTTCCTACCCTGAAGCAGATCGACCCTCCCACCTAATTTGGTGTCTTCTGCAAATTTGCTGAGGAAGCACTGCATCCTCTCATCTAGATTGGTGATAAAAATATTGAACAAGACTGGCCCCAAAACTGGTCCCTAGGGGACACCACTGGTGACCAGCCGCCAACTGGATTTAGCTCTGTTCACAGCTCTCTGGGCTCGGCCATTCAGCCAGTTCTCAACCCAGCAAAGCGTACACCTGTCTATGCCATGAGCCACCAGCTTTTGTAGCAGAATGCTGTGTGAGATGGTGTCAAAGGCTTTACTGAAGTCCAGGTAGACAATGTCTACAGCCTTTCCCTCATCCATTAGGTGAGTCACCTGGTCATAAAATGAGATCAGGTTGGTAAAGCAAGACCTGTCTTTCCTGCATCTATGCTGGCTGGGCCTGCAGTCCCCTTGGCTGTCTTGCACTTGCCATGTGAGCTCACTCAAAGTGAAATTCTCCATGATTTTCCCACGTATCAAGGTCAGGCTGACGGGCCTGTAGTTACATGGATCCTCCTTCTGGCCTTCTTCTAGACAGAAGACACATTGGTAGCCTCCAGTCATCTGGGACCTACCCTGTTAAGCAAGACTGTTGATAAATGATGGAGAGAGGCTTGGAAAGTTCCTCTGCCAGCTTCCTCAATACTCTAGGGTATCCCATCCAGCCCCATGGGCTTGTGAGTGTCCAGGTGCCATAGCGGGTCATTAACTGCTTCCTCCTGGATTATGGGGCGGTTGTTCTGCTCTCAGTTCTTATCTTCCATCTCAGGAGGCCGAATACCCTGGGGATAGCTGGTGTGTCTAAGAAAGACAGAGTCAAAGGCAATATTAAATATCCCAGCCTTTTCCTCATCCTTGGTTGTAACGTTCCCCTTTATATCCAATAAAGGATGGAGATCCTCCTTAGCTCTCTTTCTGTTGTTAATGTATTTGTAAAAACTTTTTTTGTTGTCCCTTATGACAGTGGCTAGATTAAGCTCCAGCTGGGATTTTGCCTCTCTAATTTTTTCTCTACGTGCCCTAATGTGATCCCTGTACTCATCCTGAGATACTTGCCCCTCCTTCCAAAGGAGGTAAACTCTTCTTTTTTTTCCTGAGTCACAGCAAAAGCTCCCTGCTCGGCCAGGCCGGTCGTCTTTCCTGACACTTCATCTTATGGCGCATGAGGACAGCCTGATCTTGCGCTTTCAAGATTTCCCTCTTGAATATTGTCCAGTCTTCCTGAACCCCTTTATCATTTAGAACAGTCTTCCAAGGCACTCTCTCAACCAATGTCCTGAACAGGCTGAAGTCTGTCCTCCAGAAGTCCATGGTGAAGGCTTTGCTAACTCCACTCCTTACTTCACTAAAGATCGAGAACATAATCATTTCATGGTCACTAAGCCCAAGACGGCCTCTGACCACCACATCTCCCACCAGTCCTTCCCTGTTTGTGAACAGTAAAGGCACCTTCCCTGGTGGGCTCACTTACCAGCTGTGTCAGGAGGTTATCTTCCATAAGTAACTTGATATGTCACTTTCCAGAACATTTACAACAGAGAAATAACAAGTTTATTTTTTTCTTTTTTTTTTTTCCCCTGTGTTAGTGTTATGTCGTTCACTTGTCTTGATACCTAGACACGTGAACCTAGTATCCCATTTTCTTATCTGTCCATCCAGGTGTCATTTTCTCTTTCAAATATATATGCAAGTTCCTCAATTAAGAAGAAAAAATGTAAACACTTCCAAAATCATGGCAGTGGAGCTGGAAGTGATGAATGATACCCAGAGTAAAGGGTGCTATACATGCAGGTATCATGACAAGCAACTCATAGCCTTTTTAAACAATCAATCACAAGGAGCAATAACTCACTAACAGTAACACAGTAAATCTACTGAACAGCCAAAAGTAAAATTTCCGGTCTATTGCCTTATCCTTATGGTCATTACACCTCTTTACAGATCTTCCCACAAGCAACAATGTCACTGTAACAGTGTATGAAAAGAAATACAGCGTAAGTAACAATATGTACTGAAGCATATTCTAGACACTGATTTTATAATACAGACAAGAGACGTTTTAATTTGCACACTCTTTTGTAAAAGATTTAGGAATCAACCATACACAGTAACAGCATGGTACGGACGCACTTTACTGGTCCAGAGATAAAACCATGCATTTGTAACTGATGGACATAAGAACATTCTGCTGAAAACTCTCTATATATTAAAGTTTTATGTGCATGGAGCCTGAGCAAGAGGGATAAAACATTGCATTAATGTTATAGATTAACTTGACAAGACAGCTGATCCCATTGTGCTCAAATTAAGTGAATATGAGGTTCATTGAGTGTTAACACAGAGAAAGAATTATTTTCTGTAGAGACTGCTCAGATAAATCCTGGTCAAAGTATTATTACCCTTACATGTGAAAGCAATCTCTTGAAATGATGTAAAAATAATATTTTTAATTTGCTTTAATTTTTCTGTCATTGATCTTATTAACTTGTGTTTAAAGTATACTCTTATAGGCATTTTTGTGATACTACAACCAGTATTTTTCATATTTTGTGTTCGTGATGAAAATGAGAAAATAATGTAAAAAGTATGAGTAAATTAGGTAAGTAAAATAAGTGAGTATAAACCTTTTGAATAAATCAAATAATAAAGAAAATTCTGAAATAAATATTTTTAGCAGGTTCCTTTTGGGGTGAGATATGATCACTAGGAAGGCCACTTGTTAGGAGCGGTTTTATATAATAGCTATTTGTTAACTCCTCATCTTATTCATATATGCACTTTCATGTTGCAATGGAATGAACTATTTCCCTTTGGATTATTTTCATCCCCTTTGGATATTGAGAACTCTTCTATCATGTACACTTATGCTTAATTTTTCTAGTGTACACAATACAATGAGATTACATAAAATTGTAGAATCAGGAATTAACTATTTTTTGGTCACAAATCTATTCTTTACTAATACCTTTTTTATGATATTTTGAAAATACAACATGGAAAGTAATTTGCACATAACCTTAGAAACAAAAATTATTGAAAAATTAAATAATTGCAAAATTCTTCCTAAAATTGTCTTCCCATTGCTTTAAAGAGAAGCTAGCATGAAATACATCAGCCTTAGAAAGTAAAACTGTATAGGAAAGGAATCCTTCCCTTTGAGTGTGTTTTTAACTTAAAAACCAAAACAAAACACAAAGTCAGCACTGAGAAGGACATTAAAAAAGGCTTTTTAAAATGTGCTGAGTACAAGGAGAATCAGAGATAACATCTGTTTATCTTGACGAGGTTGGTCACCTCACAAATAGAGACATAGACAAAGTGGAGTTGTTTAATGCTGCCTTTGTGTCTTTCTTCAACACTGATGATAGGTTCTGGGACCCTTGGAGCCCTATGCTGAAAGACCATGATTAAGGGGATGATAAACTCCTAGCTGATCCTGATCTTCTGCTCCAGCTGGATGCACTTAAATCTATCAGGCCTGACAGGATTCATCCCAGTGTACGGATTGAGCTGGCCAATGTCATTGCAGGATCTTTCTCCATTATTTTTCAACAATCTTGAGAGTCTGGAGATGTCCCAGTTAAATGGAAGTTGGCAAATTTTGACCTCATTTTCGACTGGGGTAAGAAGGAGGAAAACCCTAGTAATTATAGGCCTGTAAGTGCCCTCCAAAATTATGGAGAATATTATTCCGGGAGTTACTGAAAAACACTTTAGAGACAATGCAGTCGCTGATCATAGCCAGAATGGGTTCATGAGGGGAAAGACTGCTTAACCAACTTAATTTCCTTTTATGACAAGGTCATCCATTTAGTTGACCAACGGAAGCCAGAAGATTTTAGGTTTGGGATTTTAGCAAAGGTTTCGATACTGTCTTTCACAGTATTCTTCCAGATAAAATATCCAGCACGCATCTAGACAAGTCCATAATATGTTGAGCGAGCAACTGGCTGACAGGTTGGGCTCAAAGAGTTATAGTAAATGGTGTTTCCCATAATATCTGGCGGCCAGTCACCAGTGGGGTTCCCCAGGGCTCAATTTTAGGGCCAGTCATCTTTAATATTTTCGTAAATGATCTGGACACAGGAATCGAATGTACATTAAGTACATTTGGTGACAATACTAAACTAAGAGGAGCTGTGGACTCCCTTGAGAGTAGAGAGGCCTTACAGAGAGATCTGGATAGACGAGAGAGCTGGACAATCACCAGCTGTATGAAATTTAACAAGAGCAAGTGCTAGATTCTCCACCTAGGACAGGGTAATCCTGGTTATACATACAAATGGGATGTGAGGCTGAAAAGCAGCCCCACAGAGAGATCTAAGGGTTTGGGTTGATGGCAGGTTGCATATGAGTCAACAGCGTGCCCTGGCAACCAAAAGGGCTAACTGTGTCCTAGGGTGTATCAAGCACAACATAGCTAAATCAAAGGAGATGACTGTCCCTCTTCACCCTGCACTGATGCAGTCTCACCTCCAGCAGTGTGCGCAGTTTTGGGCATCTCAGTATAAGAACAACATCAAACTATTACACTGTGTCCAGTTTAGGGTGTTGCGCTAAACTTGCACTGTGATCAGACTCATGAGCACACTCTGACAAATTGTACAGCCTAACAACGGGAAGTTGTAAAGCATTTGGATTTCATGAACTTTTTAAAGACTACTGTGATCTGACTGCTGCTTTAAAGAACTAATATGATGATACTAACAGGTCCCCAGTGCATCTGGTTTAACCCAAGGACTGGGTTAGCTCCAGAAAAAAAACAATACTATTACAGATTCAAGTTTTCATTACAGCCTGTACAGTAAGTCAGTAATACTGAAAAAAAACAAAAATGAAAGCACTACACTTGCTTTCTTAAAGTGCCTCATTTACAGTCCTGTTGTACCGGCAAGCCTGGTACATTTTGGGCTTTAGACTAGGTGATTTTTAAAGGTTCTTTCCAACCCAAACCATTCTATGATCTTCCACTTAGCTGTGTATATGCTTGCTTTTATCATTTTGTGACACTATCTTAATATCCATTCAGTATTTTGGATTTTATATATTGGTATTCTTCTGTGACCAGAAACTCCAAGAACTGGAAGAAGGGAAATCATGCTTGCTGAACATGATAATCAACTACAATGAAATTATTGGCCTGGTAGATGAGAGAAGAGCACTGCATATTGTCCACCTGGACTTCAGTAAGGTTTTCAACAGTGTCCCATAAGATGCTCTTTTAGAAAAGTTGTTGAAATATGGACTGGATATGCAGACAGTGAGATGGATTGAAAACCGGCTGAATCATAGAATCATGGAATGGCTTAAGCTGGAAGGGACCTTAGAGATCATTTAATCTAACTTCCCTGCCATGGGCAGGGGCGCCTCTCAACTAGACTACGTTGCTCAGGGCCTCATCCAACCTGGCCTTGAACACTTCCACCGAGGGAGCATCCACAAACCCTCTGGACAATCTATTCCAGAATCTCACCACAATCGTACTGAAGAACTTTCTCCTAAGATCCAGTCTAAATCTATTTTCCCTCAGTTTAAAACCATTTCCCTTTATCCTATCGCTGGATACTCTTGTGAAGAGTCCCTCTCCAGCCTTCCTGTAGGTTCCCTTCAGGTATTGGAAGGCAGCTATAATAAAGTCCCCCCAGAGTCTTCTCTTCTCCAAGATGAACAATCCCAGCTCCCTCAGCCTATCCTTGTAGCAGAGGTGCTCCAGCCCCTGGATCATCTTTGTGTCCCTCCTCTGGACACGTTCCAACAGATCTATGTCCCTCTTGTGGTGGGGACACCAGAACAGGATGCAGTATTCGAGGTGCAGTCTCACAAGAGCAGAGTAAAGGGGAAGAATTGTCTCTCTTGATCTGCTGGCCACACTCCTCTTGATGCATCCTAGGATACGGTTGGTCTTTTGAGCCACATGAGAGCACTGTCGGCTCATGTTGACATTCAGAAATGTCCCAACTCACTACTGTTGCATCAATACACAATTTTAAACCACAGTTCAGCTAAGCAAAGTTCAGTCTTGCCTTTCAAATACACTCTGAGCTGTCTGTAGAAATACCCTGTTATTAATTCAACTCCATTAATCTGAATTCACAGAGTCCAAAGATTTGCCGTTGACTCATAACCATTAATCCAGTGGTGTTAGCACTAATGCTTTCAGAGGCTGTTGCCATCATTCCCCTAACCAGTAGTGCAAGAAACAATTATACTGGTAGATGACCCAAAGTCATTTTCATACAATGAGTAAAATTTCCAAAAGCACTTCAATGATCTGGGTACTGTCTACAGTGCTTCCCTATGAGACATATTTCGTCTTGCTGAAATCTGTCTCAACAAGGTTTCTTACCTGTAAATGAATTAGAGATGATAGCCCATAGCTAGATCAATGCTCCCACTGTATCAAACAATGCTTGCTTAAATATGTAAACATTATGTGTGTTTTTATGACATTTAGAGTCCAAACTACCTGTAATCTCCAGACATAGATAAGGACTTAACGGGCTAGACATTCGGAAACCTCTTTCAGTCTTTCCATGAAATGCCTGGTGAAATTTAGGCACACAGAGATAAGATGTAGATAGGTAAGAATAGATTGCAGCTATCCTATATGAAAAAAAAAAAAGCACATGGAGAGCTTTCTAAGACTTCAGCATCACACCCAGAGATTGATGCCTATTTTCAGAAATAACCTGGGACATAGATTACTCCCCCTTGGGTAAAGACAAGGTTGGGTTAGTTTCCTAAGAATGGCTGTGGGTTTTTTTAAACACAGTAACTATTCAATGTAAATTACAGAAGCAATTTACAGAGGTCTGAAATCGCATGCTCCTTTCTCTCAGTAATTGCATTCAGCCCCAAACTACGGTGCCTTGACTCTTCATGTCCTGCCTTTTTTTCTCTTTGAATTTGGAGTTCATACCTGCAAAGCGATTCATGTTCAAAAGGAAAGGAAAATCCTGCCATTTCCAAATGGCTCTAACATAAAAAGCAGGAGATGAAGATTCAGAGATTTCTTGTTTGAAAAGAGAAATGAGTGTAGGTTATCTACTTTCTAAATAAGTATACTATACATTACATACTGCTATAAAAAAAGAGTACAACATCAACATCACTGGATTCGCTTTAAAAGGAAAGTGCAAGATCAGATCAGTTCATTGAAAGGATGTCTGGAGTCACCTGATTTCAGCAAGATGAAATCTATGAATCCCAAAGGAACTGAGATTGGCTGTAAAACTGACTTGGGGCCTAAAAAGCAGATTCTATTTGACATTCCACGTTTAGATTCAATAGTTATAATTTATAACATTAGTTGTCTCTTAATCCATGAGATATAATTTATAACTTTGGTTGTTCCTTTATTCATGCATTTCAAACATGATATGCCAAGCCCTTCTCACTCACTATGAGAATACAGGCT
The DNA here is from genome assembly GCA_013396935.1 of Baryphthengus martii. Lineage (NCBI taxonomy): Eukaryota > Metazoa > Chordata > Aves > Coraciiformes > Momotidae > Baryphthengus > Baryphthengus martii. The sequence continues at coordinate 40,809 of VWZK01005934.1, forward strand.
GTCTGCTATTCGCAAGATACATTTGTGACTTTGATCCAAGTCAGGGTATTTTGTTTCCTTTAAGATGCCAACACCACTCAGTCATTAAATGAGTTAAGCCAAAAATATTCCATGGATTTTGCTACTAATACCAAAGTACTAATTGAGCATAAAGAAGTAGTGGCTTTTATAATTAAAATATAAAGGGTATTTGCATAAAGAGGGAAATTTGCTGCTGCTGTGAGAGTTCCCTGATTCTGGTGGAACTATGACTCAAGACACTAGGAAAAAAATTTGGTCAAAAATGTTCATCTTAAGTGAATTATGTTTCATTAATCATGAAACCTCTTTCAACCTCCCAGGTCACTCTGGTAGAGAACTGATGATGGTCTGTGCTTGATTATAGAATATTGTCTGATAATAAACCAACACCAATTGTATGTCTCTACTACCCAATGAGATAGAGCAGATACATTTAGTCCTCTCTCTTGATTTTAGTCAGATGTCAGAATGTATTTTTAAATCAACTGCTGAAGTAAATAAAAGTGAAGAGTTGACTGGTAAGACCATCACTGAAGGAATCCTTTAGGAATATCAGCACCAGACTGAGTAGAACATCACTGACAATTTTCACCCGTATTTGGTATAATAGCTTATCCTTTCCCTCTGTTTGAAAAATTAAGCTCTTATCCATCTACCACGAATCTAATTGAGAAAGGAAAGGAATGGGGTACTATGCAAACAAATAACCTTGTGAAATAGAGATCTTAAAATTGAGGCACTCACCTGTCAGTGCTGTCAGAGGCTAATTTAGCATGTTTAGTGATTGCTTTTTTCTAATTGTAGATCATTTCAATTATGACTTGAAATAAAGAAGTGCTAGAACACTATGCCATGTGTCACTGCTGCTGTGCTACTTCTGCAGTTTGTTGGAATTAACTTGTGGCTTATCTTTTTTATAATACCAGCATTGTCTTCTTTCTGAGAAATAATAAATGCACTACACAGTAGCACTCTCCTTTTAAGATCTTTCATTTTTACTCTGGGGATTATATCACTATTTAGATTTGAACACTCTGCACCTTGCCCTATCTTTATCCAGCAGAAGTTAATAGAAGAAATCCCATTACAAAGTTTTGAAGGCTTAAAAAAATGTCATAGGAAACAAATATTTTAAGAAAAAAGTAACAGTGGGGACAATTTTCCTTCAAGAAACATCTGATAAAAGATGGTTTATCAGTTCTAGTGCATATTTATAAATTACAATAATTAAAATACAATATCAATTAAAGAAACAGATGTACATGTGGGAAAGGACTGTAGCATATGTTTAGAATCATGTAAGCATGTTCCCATTTGTGAAAGATACTCCATCAACATTTTTTTAAATGTAAAGCCAGCATTTCAACCACAATTATTAAATGTGGCTACAGTCAGAAAAAGTTACTAGGCAAAAGTCTTATTCGGTAGATCTGTTCTCCATATGTAGTCAGTCCAAATGTACTCAAGTGATAAAAATAAATTGTCACCATTTTTTACTCCTGTTAGCTCTGTACAGTGCAATACAGCTAAGAGGAAGTGAGCAGTACTCTATTTTAACTCCTGCACCACCAACAGATGATCTAGTTGTCAAATCCGTATTATTGATGGCACCATACAAGCCAGAGAGCACACAGTTTGACTGTGCAGGAAGATATGATGCAATGGATGTGGTTTAAGTAGGCCAAGGCTTTATTAACGTATCTGGCAACATTACCCAGCTATATGTCATACAGGGCAGGTCGTCATTCTTTCATTGATTGTTCCAATCTGTTTTGAAGGTTACTGTCAACTTTCCCTCCTTCCAGACTAATCTCAGCTGTTGCTGGGAACCTCCTGTCTTAGCCAAGTGTGGCCTTTAAAAAGGTAGACAGAACTTCCAAACCATCAGTCTTGATCGATGTGTGTCAAGGACCAGGATATTTTTCCCGCTAGACCTCACGGAAGGCAGCAAACAACACATTAAACTGTAACTGAAAAGAGCCTGGCTACATCTTCTTTACACCCTCCCTTCAGGCATTTATCAGATTCCCTCAAGCTTTCTCTTCTCTAGGTTAAACTGTCCTAGGTCTCTCAGCCTCTCCTCAGATGAGAGATGCCCCAGTCCCTTAATCGTCTTTGTGACTATTTGTTGAGACTATCTGCTATGTTCATATCTGTCTTGTAATTGGGAGTCCAGAACTGGACAAAAAATTATTTTATAAAGCAGGTTTTTAAATTATGTCAGGTTAGAAAAACAAAGAATTAAACTGCACTGGACACCAGATTAATTTGTTCTTACAATCCATCAGGGATGGAGATTTCACAAGTGTCCCCACTCATAACTACATGAGATCAGCTGGGCTTCCAGTGGCTAGGACTACCGTAATGCGTGGGGAAATAGTGCCGGATGGTTCATCTTGAGCATCTTTAGTTGTAACTAGCAGCTGACTGGAAGTAATTTGACTAATTAAAAATCCAAGCAAATACAAATTCACAAAGAAAATCAGAAATCAGATCTTCTGTCATCCAGCCCGATGTCTCAACATCAAAGCTTCAGCTATTATGCTTGAGAACAATTTTTTTGTTCCTTTTTTTCTCTGACTATTTGCATGTAAAGATTGTGTATTCCACTTTTTTATATCTATAAATAAGAAAGTATTGTAGGCACTAGTTTGGTATTTGAAACAGGTATCTAGAAGCTGGCTTCATATGCAGCACTGCAGTCTCTCTCGTGACATTTATAAAAAAACACAGTAGCTACAATATGCTTCCACATGCTTAGATGGTTTGTGTTTAACTTGTATTTCCAATCAGGTACATTTAAAAGAAGAGGATGCCAGGCACCACATGCATAATTTTGATGAATAGACAAAACATTCTCATCTAAAGTATGCTCACTTTATTAAAAAGAGTAATCTAATCTTAGCCTTTATTCTGTTAAATCAGTCATGTGTGACCCATTACTAACCCACTAACATGGAATGTAACTCGAGAGCCAAAGAATTATTCCCACCATATTGCTTATCAGAGAACTCTAAAATAGGTATATACTGTATTTTCTTGTTTAATCATTCTTCTTGGTGATTTATTGGCAAACACACTACATTTGTGCATCTCTCAGCCTCTCTCCTCATCCGTTAATTCTAATTATCTTCCTTCTATGTTTGCATGTGCTGTTTGTGTACATATATATAAAACCAACATGTCACCAAGGAAATATGAAAAGTATTTAGGGACTATTCAAGCAAAAGTATGATACTGAAGAAAGCCTTGCACTGTCTTCAGGAACAACTATGAAAATCAAACTTTTTTTTTCCCCTGCTCTAAACAGTCAGTTATCTTGAATTACTGGACAATTTACCTGAAGCCCACTGAAGTTCCTAGGAATACAGAAGAATCTGCAGTATGTATGCTAGATAACTGGTTTTATGTTCCAAGGAAAAATACTGTAGTCTTCCTGAAGACAGCATTTGCACTTATTTCTTTACAGTTTATAAAGTGCTCTGAGACAACCTTAGAAGAGATGTGTAGGAAAAGCTTATTATAGTTAGAACAGAGAACTGTATAGCCTGGTTCTCAGGAAATCATAGAACTGCTATTATATCTTGGGCTTTCTTCTGAAAATTTATTGGCCTGGCAATATCTGGCAAAAGGGCAGATGAATACTGCGAGACAAATATTTCAAACTAGCATCTTAGAGTATGTTTTTCATTCTCTAGAAGAAATATGTTATAAACGACACCAAGGAGTAACCTGAGTGAAAAATTATGAGTTTCTGTTGTTTTGTTGGGCTTTTTTCAAAACATAATTAAGACTTTAACCATTGCTTCCTCTACTTTATCCCTCCCACAAAAAAAAATAAAAATAAATCTAAAATAGTATCCATGCACATCTCTAAGAATGCCACTACACAATATAAATAAGGTAAACAGGGTGAACAGGTTTCCGTGGTTCTTAGAAGGCATAAAAAGAGATGCATTACACATTGTAGTGGAATCTTTTTCAGCTGTTCTAATCATTAAAGCTATCAGAGACTCTGCTATTTATTCAAAACAACTTAAAGCAACTCTAAAAGTCCCAGTGTGATGTTTTCACTTCTAATTTTCATAAAATGTTGATAAGAGTGGAATCAAACTAGTTAGTTATCAGTCTTGACATTGGCATAATGTGACTGGAAATGTACTATTTGTAATTACTTGAAAGGAAACAAATTACCTTTAAGAGGAAAACCATAGGTAGAAATTGCAGAAATTAGATGTGTTACGCTGCTCTTAAAAAAAAAAAAAAAAAAAA
>VWZK01005934.1:45124-69951 GCA_013396935.1 Baryphthengus martii
AAAAAAAAAAAAAAAAAAAAGCAGCTGCTATTTAACTTGCATTCTATGAGAAAGAATATGTATGCAAACCAAAGGCAAATATGTAATATGTTAACAGCAAATGACCTTTTATACAATCTGTTTCATATCTGAGTTCTTGGAAACACAACAGACGGAGGAACTGAATGATGCTAAATTTTCATTTAAAACCCCTCAAAATCAGAGCTTTGGAGTATAAACTCAGAAACAAATCTCATACAAAAACCTCATGAAAAATCTTAGGTCGCAAATTATTAAATACACGTTTACTTCTAAGTATATTTTCAGTTCAACCTAATCAGTGTAGCTAACCTTTAAGGATACATTTTGATGAGGTTGAGATCCTATGTGAGCACTAAGCTAAATGGAAAGGAATACTAAAGGAATATAAACAGATAAATGAAGAGCAACTGACATCATCTACCTGGACTTGTGCAAAATATTTGACAGTGTCTCCCCCAAGATGTCCTTGTCTCAAAGTTGGAGAGACATGGATATGACAGATGGACCACTCGGTGGATAAGGAATTGGATGGATGGGGTGAGTACTCAGGGTACTGTGTCCAGCTCTGGAGTCCTCAGCACAAGAAACACATGGACCTGTTGGAGCAGTTCCAGAAGAGGGCCATGAAGATGGCTGGGGGCTGGAGCATCATCCCTCTGAGGACATTCTGAGAGAGTTGGGGTTGTTCAACCTAGAGAAGAGAAGACTCTGGGGAAACCTTATAGCAGCATTCCAGTATTTAAAGGGGGCCTACAGGAAAGGTAGGGAAGGATCCTTTATAAGGTAGTCTAGTGATAGGATGAGGAGTAAGTTTTAACCTGGAATAGGATAGATTTAGGTTAGATATTAGAAACAAATTCTTTACTGTGGTGAGATACTGCAACAGGTTGTCCAGAGAATTTACAGATGCCCCCTCCCTAGAAGTGTTCAAGGACAGCTTGGATGGTGCTTTGAGCAATCTGGTCTAGTGGAAGGCATCCCTCCCATGGTAGGGGGGTGGAACTAGATGATCTTTAAAAGTCTCTTTCTATGATTCCATACTATTTGCGTAGCTATCTTAAGATGAGCACGTGGAATAAGTATGTTTCCTGAAGTGGAATCATCCCAACTAAATCAGTGTTGCTATTGTGATTTATATCAGTAGACAACCTAAACAAGGAATCACTTAGAGCAAATTAGTGTCAGTGACTCCAGGCTCCAAAGGCAGAAAGTATCACACTGATTGTTTCATCTGACATCTTTGTAAGTAAGCAGTAGAATTTTCCCCAGATGTGAAATTAAAACAAATAATTTTAAAAATTCAAAGAAGTAGTGAGCTTACGGGCTCCTCTGTTTGATGGTTTTCATGAACTGCCTTCAACATTAAAATACTGGCATCTATATCCAGGAGAAAATATTGGGACTTAAAACAACAGAGAGACAGAAGAGATGAAATCCAATCTAATAATCTTCAAACAGGACGGTAGGTCACTTTTCTTTAATAGCTGTTCATCTTTCCCAAGAAACACGTCATTAAGAGCAGGAAAATTATGGCTGGATGACAATTTCTCTGTAACATATAGGGGCTGCAAGTGGAACTGAAAATGTTGAGAGTGTATGATAAGCTTACTGTATGAAGTTTTACTGGATGATAAAAGGGAGAGACTGTTGCAAAATGCAGCCCTCTAGCCTTACCCGCTCCATTCCAGCCATACACTGTTGAATATACAGTGCTGCAAAGACAGTTTTTACAGTGTAGAATAGGATGAAAATTATGTCATGCTGCTCACCTCTCTGTGACAGATCACTTGCCATGATACTATGTTGTCCAGCACACATTTAGTAATTTAAAAGCAAAATACGGCCCTTACTTTCACTAAATCATTCTATGGTTTGAACTGTGAAACCATCTCCTTTTCATCTCTCATACTTGGCTTATTAATTGGAATACTAGGTCATTTCAAATCTAAAAAATGAATAAAAAAAGAATAACCATAGCAGCATCATAACCCCAGGACACTTGAGAGCAACCATTACTTTCTCCATCTAAAAATACAACTGTCCTGCCTTTTATTTCTCAGAAGGACAAAGGGACAAAAATATTGCATTAGTCTTTATTTCTTGGCATCTATATTTCTGCAGTGTACGGGCTCTGACCTAGACTTCCTGATGGTAGCAGTCAGTGAAATAAAGTGTCACCGCCCTTGCAATCTCCAAAGCCAATAGGCTAAGTAAAGAAAGGATCATCACCTAGGAGTATCGTGCTCTGTGAGGGGAAATCTGAAGTTAGATTTCCTCAACCCTTGATCTGGGCCTGAAGAAAAAGGATGCTCCTCATCAAGACAGAATAAGATCTAGTTAGGTGATAATGATCTGCTTACAGCAGAACTTTACTTGCACAATGTGTTACTGAGATGTTCTCAGAGAAGGAATTCTCACCATTTATATTAATTGTAAGGCTACCAGGACAAAACTCCTTTCAGACATGAATCCAAATCCTCTAAATGTCATATTCCCATTTCAGTATTTGTACAACAATACATACATACATGAAACATTCATATTTACATATGAATGCTATTGATGAAACAGGGAGACTAAAATGACCTCGTATCAATACCAAACTCCTCCATAGATTTCTTGTCAGTCTTAGAAATTTCTTTTCAGGAAAGTGATTTGTGTTAGGTGGTGTTATTTACCTCATTTGTCAATCTAGCCTGGGCACACCCATGGCTAATACCAAGTTATTTGTTTTTCTTACTCTCCAATGATAAGGAGGATTCCTTAGTAATGACCAGATTGGCCCCATTTTAACCACTTCCCATTGTTTTTGTGTATGGGAAGGTTTAACGGCACATTGACTGTGTTGACTCCTAATCTGCACAGGGGAAACAATGTTATAGCTCATCAAATGTAATCAGCTACTAATTGAAAGGAAATGAAATTTTAAAATTATATAGCACCTTCCAATGAGGCAGTATAACAAAGGCTATTTATAGGTTCTGTAAGCCAGAAGCTCTTTATAGTCTCCAAACTGTAGTCACCTCAAGGGTGAACACCAGTTGCTATTTTGTAGCGAAGGATAGCACAAATATTCCTGGAAAAAAAAGTATGTAATTTCACTGGGCAAATAATTTTACCTTCCAAGAAGAACAATCACAGGAAACATACATATATCTCAGAATGGATGCAATTTTACTGTTATTCAGCCAAAAAGAATAGGCCTAACCTTTCTCCTTAATAATAAAATTCCACTATAACTTATGTGTCCACAAGTTGTTCCATATTTCCAAAATAATTTCTCTTATTGAAAGATCAACGTCAACATTCTTAATACCAAGAGACAAGACAGCTTCAGAATACATCATTAGCTCCACTTCTCCAAATTTTGTACAAAAAACTACAATGAATTATAGACTGAACTTCAAGAATTACTCATTGTGTCTTATTATTAAAAGCAGTCAAAACATTTTCAGTTTCACAGAAAGAGCAGATTTAGAAAAGGCTGTTTTATCAAAGCTAGAATGTAGTGATGCAGCTGGTTTGACAAGGAAGTTCTATGTTGACGTGCGGAAACGAACTCCAAACTTGTAAAGAGTTCAAAGCAGGTACGTTTATTACGGTGCCGGATGCAAGAGGGATAGCTCCACCTAACTTGCATACCAGGGACTTGCTCACTTTTATGGCTACAAAACATGCATATTCATTAGTATGTGAAATAAAGGAAGGGTAGCTAACAATGCATAGTTTTAGAATGTGGTTAATGAGAAATTTAGAAAAGAATACAAACANTTCTAACCACAGGATTGGCTAGAGCTTCTCCTCCCCTGGATGGCCTTGCAGAGTTCCTGCTTATCTGAAACTTAAAGTTCTTGTTATCTGTTGCTTGCACCTGCCTAGGCAGTAAGAGCAGTCACTTAGGCTCCAGCAGTTGGGTATATTCCTGCTTTCATTCTTTTACAAATTTCTTATTAACCACCTTCTAAACTATACATTGTTAGTTAGCCTTCCCTTATTTCACTGTGGCACCAAGTGTGGAAAGTGGTCTTCAGACAACCCAAACTACATGAGCACCTTTCTACTTTAACTCGATTTCTTTTTTTTCTTTTTTTTTTTTTTTCCAAAATACGTTAAGAGATTTGTTTTCATTCCATTGAGGAAAAGTTCTGAAACTTCAGCTGTTGCCATAAAATTAGATTTTAATACTTTGGTCAGATCTACCCATAATTTTTTGGCCTGAAACCTCTTCAGTAGCAATTGAAAACAAAAGTGTTCATGATTACATGCAAACATCTGGGGTTTTTTTGTGTTTTCATTTTTTTAAAAAAAAACTGTTGGCAGTTCAAAGGAAGAAAAGTTAGGGGTGTATTGCTGCTAACCAAAATTCGTATGCTGTGTTAACTTTTACTGCATGACTTCCTGAATTTTTTAGAAGGAGAAACTGCTTGAGGCAGTGCCCATAACCACAGAATTTCTGAATGAGTGAGATTTTTATTCAAGTAGCTTTCTCGAGCAAAAATGATGGCTTGTATTTTGAAAAAGAGCTGCTGTCTTTGTGATGAAGAGAAGACACAGATATAAAATATACTCAGAACTTGATTTTATAGGTATTTCAACAGAAAGGTCCACACAAAGTTGCATCTATAAAGATGTTAACAGTAGTATAGCCTTCCCTCTGAAAAGCATATTACGATTTACATTACAGTTTGATGACACAGAGAGTTCGGTAACATGCTGGTTTAAAATCTCTGGGCTTTTTTCCTGGCTCTTGGCAAAGTTTGGTACTAGCCTTATTGTGTTGACAACTCATAGAGCTGAGCTGTGAACATTTCATAGAACCTGAGAAAACAACCCTCTCTCTCTTTTTTCCTCGGTTGTTTTCTTTTTTTATCATTATTATTTTAAGGCTGACAAATTATGCATTTTGAGTTTCTGCAAGAGATAGAAAATGCGAAGAAATTCAGTATCAGACCCAGACTCAAGATTCTCAGTAGTATCCTGAAATCCCAATGTAACTTTAGTTCAGAGACCAACACATACAGCATGGCCTCTGCCACTTCATACACTGTCAGCCTGAAGAAATGTGATGATAATGGCAGACTATCTCAGGAAGCACTAGTCTGAGAGCAAGCATTGCCACACACTCAATCAAAACATGCCATCTACTTTAGTGAGCAAGTATTGACCCATATTATCCCCAAAGAAGTTACAAGGGCCAGACTTTTCCATCTTCTGCTGCCGTCTACAGAAGAGGGAAAGAATAACTTCAGTCAATTCCAGGACAACATGAGGGGAGAGAGCAAAAAAGGGATGGCATGGGATGATCTGTATAAAGAACACAGGAATTTTCTTACCGAGCCTACTAGAAGCAGGAGGAGTCAAAGATTCAACCAGTACTATGAATTTCTGACAGCAGAGGTAAAAAAGCACCACTGTGCACTCAAAAATGTTACATGCACTAGCTCTTTTATTACAAGTACTCATCTTTGACCAGCTCTTGAGGAAGCTGTTTTTCTATACAAGCAACAACTTTTGTAGGAACAGCTGAGAAAGAGGACCCTTTCAGACCTAAATGTTTAAACAGAATGTGTTCCTCTGAGTTTACATCAGAAGGCGGGTAGTAAAGAAGGGCTATATGTAGGATAAGAATTAGGGCACTGCATACCAGTGATTCAAGTAGAAACCTTTGTGATACGCTTATCAAGGTCATTCCTAGGAACAGTGTCTCACTCCACCTAAAACACAGATACAACTGTATAAGTAATTCTGACTATGATTTGAATGATAATGGCAGGTATCTGTAATGCTAATTTTAAGGGGGGCTGTCTCCAGAGGGTACATCATAAGTATATTCTGGCCTGAAAAACTGAAAGCAACATGCTCTTGGAATACTGTTTTTATATGCAATGAATCCTCAAGGTAGTGATCTGAAACTAAAGCAGTTATATGCCTTTGATGAAGACGACTGTGGTAGACTTAAAAACCTGCTACGTAAGAGATGACTGATAGAAATCTGTTTAATTCTTCTTCACAACTTCTGTATGAAATAGTCATACAAGAATGATCCATGCATATTTGCGGTGAAAGGTTCAAATTAATTTAAGTATGCATCTCCTTTTGTTACTTTTTTTTTTCCTCAAAGGGTCAATAGTAAGTAGAAAGAAGATGTTTTTAACCGTCAGAAATCATCAATTCTGTGACTACCAGATACAGTTTTACTTGGAAAAAAAAAAAAAAAAAAGGAAGTCGCTTCACAAGAGAGCATAGTTGCTACAGGAAGTTTTCTTTTCTTTTAACTAAAAGAAACTGACAGTAACTTCAAAGGAGAGTTATACACAAAACTCTGTCAGAATACCACTTACTGGCACTCTCTGGGAAAAAAAGCCCAAATACAGACAGGCAACTACTATATATTTCAGAGGGAGTGGCTGGTTTTGTTTTCACATATAAGATATGCAAAAATTTTACTTTAAAATAAAAGTTTGGTCTGACCACAACATCCATTTACTGAGAACACAACAAAAAGATCTAACTTGCAGACTACAGAATCCATTTCTAATTTAATTTGTAATAGTGGAATCTGTGAATTTTACACACTAAACCCATTGCTCTATAATCAGAAAGTGAACAGTAATTTTGTTGTAGGTATGCTTCTTCATATCTAAGAAAGCAAAGGAGCTTTGTCTTTAATTGAAGAAAGTCAACTCACTGATAAGTGAACAGTGAGTAGGACTTCCAAGACTCAGCTGAAAGAAGTCATATTAAAAGAGGAACAAAAAGAAAAGGTGTACTTCATAGGAACATTTGTGGGAAATAACATGTTGTGATATATTCTAGGAGATTTATTGCTTATTTAAAAAGATCTATTTGTTAAATATTAATTACTTTTCTTAGGTTCTCCTATCTTTTGAAATTTTATGACTAACAAAAAGACAGAAGATTTGTTATGATGAAAGTGGCCTAGCTCATAAATGCCTTAATTAAAGGAATATGATCAACTTGGAACAGGTTGTATGTGGAAATATAATAGATTGTGTTAAGCAGCATTTTTGTAAATATAAAATAAAGGCTTCAGAGGGAAACCACAATGTATGTATTTTGTTTACTTTGCATACTTGACAGCTTTTTGCTTTAAATTAATTTCACTACATACTCTGTTTAGCACAGGACAAGTGTGCTCTTCATTTCTCACCTTCTGTTAGAGCTTTCAAAAAGCAACAATGCAAGAGGAGCTCTTTTTAAACAGAAAAATTACCACAACTCAGCAAAAAGTGGTACACAGATTAAAGGGCAGAGAGAGTACCTGCAAATTCTTTTAAGAAAGTTGACAGTATCCTCTTCATGTTGCAGTAAATTTCAACTGAGATTATTAAATTCTTATTTTTAATGTTTCCAGACATTGTATGAGAAAAATCCAGACTAGATCGCTAGCCTGAAGAATACTGTCCAGAAGCATTTTGTTACCCTTGACCTTGTCTGAAAGCTTGCTTTTCAAACACCTCTCATTTTCTGAGAACTTCCCAGAAAAAATGCATTAACAATGAGTTCTGGTCTGTATCACCCAGCAATACCACTTGTCTTGCACAGAAATGAAAACAAAAATGCTTACTTGCATAACCCACAATGCCATTTTCTTTTTTGTTCCCATGGTCTTTGGTCTTGGCTAATATGAGTATCAAAAAAACATTGGAATTTTACCAGCTTTGCTTGAAATAAGCAATATGGCCTCCTAGAAGAAAACAGGAGACTGTCCACTTCTCCCTTGGTTTAGCTATTTATTTAAAGACTAAAGTGTTTTTATTAATTAATCAACTAAAATCATAACAGCAGGCAGATAGAGATGGAGTTACTAACAATAGTTGACTACAGGTAAATTTAGCCCAAACACTTCTTTTATTGTACTTACAAAAATGTATTGTCCTTTCACACGCACCTCCTTCACAGGTAAGCATAACATGGAGGGCGTAAGCCAGACAGATACTCCTCTGGTCCGTTCCTTTGACTGAATGTAGTCTGATCCTGTATTCTCTCCTTCCTCTCCCTCTTCACCACATCATCATATGAAGCAAATACATCCCTTGAATACTAACCTTTAAAGTATAGATACAATTCTGTCAAGATCACGAAGATTTCTGAGAAATCTATGTAACGCCTTGACCTAATGTATCTTTGTTTCAAAAAAAAATAATGAGGAAGAGTTCAAGACACTCCAGAGGATTTACTTAACTAATGGAAGAGTACAGCAGTCTGCCTTGAACATGCTTGCTTAAAGAGTCTGCTTTGCTGCTATATTAGCCTATCCCGGGGTTAATGCCATTTGTGTGATTTAATCAACATTAGAAAAGAGAGATCATTCCTCCCCTGCACCCATGTTTCTGAACTCTAATTTGAGCTGTTCTGGATTCTGTTGGTATGGGAGCTGAGGATATAGTTAGATTTTTCCCCACCCTCAGAGTCCATTTCAAAGTAACACTTACATCATCCTGTCTAGTAAGGCAGATTTTTCTGGTCTATATTTAAGCAATAAGACATGACAGGTAGTGCATTTTCAGAGTACTATTATATGCCTTGGGTGGTGTGATAAAGTAAGAAGCTGAAAACTTTTCTTAAGTGTCTTTTTTGCTATTATGAAATGGAATTTATAAATTAAAAAAAAAAAAAAAGAGAAAGAGAGAGTCAGCCTCCTGCACTTAAATGGCGTTATTGATATGGTCATGACATCAGTTACAGTCAGTGAGGAAGCTCTAACTATGTTCAGACTTTTCAAGACTGAAATAAAATAAAAGGACAATTTTAGCTTCAAAACTTGCATCGAGATTGTACTGACAATCTACAATGGATTCTCTACCTAATTAATTTACAAATTTTATCAATTAATGTGAATACAACTAAAGCAAGGCTTTGGTTATTTTTGTGGTCAGAGTTTTAATAAGATTAAGCAAAAAGCAATCTCTGCACTCAAAGCCTGATCTTGAATCAGCTACTACTAAATACAGGATAACAGAATGAGGCATTTCTTAGTGTTTTTACTGATTTTTTTCCCAGAAGTTGAGCTCACTGTTAGACTGTCGATGTTTAAGGTCAGGACAGCCCTCTAGACCTGTAACAGAGGCTCTCTGTTAACCCCCATCCCTCCCCAAAAGGGAAGAGAAAAGGAATAACAGAGAGAGACTGCACAATTAGAAAAGGAAACTAGAACAGTTTTAATGAAAATGAAAATAATAATAATAAAATGAAATATATAAAAAATAAGTATCAACATCCCTTGACCCATCCCCACCCCTCCCTGATGACAATTTTGTCACCACCACCACTGATGCTGTGGAACAGGCTCTGGGCCATTCCCAGACTGGGCTCAGCGCAGACAGGCATTGAATTCAGGAGTTAGGATTCTACTGCTAAATTCAGGAACACACAGGTTGTGATTGAAGACAGAATGTACAGAGCCCTCTTTGGGTGCTAGCCATTGAAGAAAAAAGAAGCTGAAGCCCCCTTGACCCTTGTGATCCCTCAGCTTTATACTGAAAATGACGTATATGGGATGGAATACTTCATTGGTCACTTTAGGGTCACCTCTCCTGTCCACTCCTCTCTGTAGATGCGGCCTTTTACTTTCTGCACCTCTCAATGTGGTGCACGAGATCCAGTTGTGGCCTTGCTCTGCACACCAATCCCTGGTACTCTCTAAACATCAGGCATTATCACTGCTAGAAGCAGGAACTGCCTGTGAAAACATGCTGCTAACTTCAGAAAGTGCAGTTAGAAGAACTTAGCTGAAAAGTACAATCACTGAACAGAATGAGTTCTGTTCTCACTCAAACCAGGACACTGGCTTTCTAGAAAATTGCTGCTAAAAACCCCAAATCAGACAGACTCATAAATGAGCAGTTAACTCTGTTTGTGTGCATGGAACTTATTTACCTACTATTTGCTTTATCACAAAATTTCAATTGAGTTTTCTTTTGTCTAGCTGTTTAGCTATATATGCTACTGATTACAGTTGGGTTGTTTCTGGGAAACAACAGTTTTTGGCAAGCTACTTTTATTCATTAGCAGCAATACAGTAAAAATATGAGATTCTGACTATAATAAATTCATTAATCAAGTGAGATTATTTGGTGGACAAATTAGAACCTGGAATAGAATAACACTACCTACTTCCTCAGATCTGTGCCCAGATGATCTTCTAGCCTAAATTTACCCTAAAAAAAAACCAAACAAACAAACAAAAAAAAAGTAGGGTTTTTTTTGGTGGTTTTGTTTTGTTTGTTTCTTTGTTTTGTTATTTGCAACATGGAATCAGGTAGAATTTAGAATATAGAATTGCTTTATATTGAGTTTTCCCATTAATACATACCCCTCTACACATCTCCCCTCACTTCCTATTTTTTATTTTTTAGTGAAAGGTCAAGCAAAACTTCTCCCTTGGGTTAGCGACATATAATTTTCCCATCAGGATAACCTAAAATCAAACTCGTAGTCTGCAACCTCATTTAGCCAAAATAAACTGCTACAACAACCCAGCATTTCCGTCAGGGTTCTATAGACATTACATGGGACTCAGTCCACCACAGAGTTAGGTCATGATGAATGTCTGCCACATTCTAGAGTAAGTTCAGCATTCACAGAACCCAGTTTCACTATGGGAGAAAAATGTTTTTCTACAGTGGATAACACTGGCTTTCACTTCTGACAGCTGCCCACAGTATGGAAATTTGATATCCTGTCACCAAATGTAGTTCAAATAGCTTTACAAAAGGGGTTTTATTTCATATTTCACCTTTCATATAATGTGCTCTTCTAAACATACTGTAGCATCAGAGCTGTGAGAATGTATAGCAACTGGTGATCTTTCAACACTATGCATACTTTTCTTGATGAATGTTGCACTATAAATGTCATGTGTGCTGTGTGTGGAGGGTGCGTGTGTGCTATGTGTGTGTCGTGTGTGAGTCCCTTGCTTCCTAGACTCTGCTGCTCCTGCATCTCAGAGAGGCTGGGCCTGATTCCACATGCTCTGCACAATCCACCTCCATCTGCAATCAGGTTTTGTAGAGAGCTGTATATCCCTCTTCCCTTAATATTCCCTTTCTCTGTTTATCTCCTATTACTCATTAAATTCGTTATCATCTTAAATTCCAGTTTTGGGTGAGGCATTTTCTTCCTTATTTCCCTTTTTATTCTCCCCTGGAAGGGAAGGGGGAGGGGGAAAAGGGAGCTAATGAAGATCCTGCTCTGTGGGACTTGCTCTGAGCCTTAAATGGGGACAGAAGTGCACTTCTAAACATACTGTATCACCAGAGCTGTGAGAATTGCTAACAACTGGTGATCTTTCAACTCTACACATATTTTTCTTGATCACTGTTGCACTATAAAGAATTCAGCTTGTATAATGCTTCCAGTAAAGCATGAGCGGAAAAGAAGAAAGCTGAAATTCTAGTAACATCTTTCAAAATACAATTTCTGATGTATCTGTAGATAGGCCAGAATTCTTGGCAACATTCAATTGTCAATTCCTTCCACTGGAAGGAATGGTCTCTTAATCTCTCATAAGTGAGTGCCCAAAGTTCTTAGAAGTTTTATGGGTTTTTGTTTGTTTTGGTTTAAGAAAAAGGAAACTAAAGTGATAAAGAGTCTTTGGATTTCTATATTGATCTAAAACATATTTATCAGCATTGAAGTTTTGTCACTAATGAACAAATAAAAATCAAACAAAAATCTAAGCAAGTTGGACCACAGCTCTGGTAACTACCTGAAGCATATTTAAAGATTTGAAGCACTCCAACAGATTTCTATTACATTGTTGTATCTTAAGGAAAATGGCCCTCTACAGAGCCTCCAAAATAAAGTTATGTCATATTGGAAGCTGTGTCTTATTCTTTCTGTAACTAATCTCCATAGATCTTTCTGTATTAACTGCCTCATTGAATGGAAACTTGTAAGGTGAACCTAAGATGATTTGGCTTAAAATAAACAGCTACGGGACATATTATCGGTCTGCAAGTATTTTAAGGGAAGAATTTGCATGAGATGAAGAAACAACAAAATAACCAGTAACAAAGGGTAATGCATGGGCGAGAAAAAATTAAGTGGAATATAGACTTTTGTGGGCTTTCCACTTCCTTCCTCCAAAATACCAATTTGATGAATATCCTCACAACTGTTTCCTAAATAAGAGGAACTTCATGCTTAACTTTTTAAAGGAACTTATCACAATCCAGTAGGACTGATCCTGTTCCACCAAAAATTCTTCAGGGTCAATAAGGATCACAGCCATAATATTTCGCTTTCTTCCCATCTTTGATCAGATACAGCTTATCAGATACTCCAAAGGGTAACCAGTCTACACTTTGCAAAACAAAAGAAAATAATCAGCATGACTTTGTAGAATGTTCTCATTATCTCACCACTTTTCACAGGATAGTGTGTTTTGGATTCAGTCTAAACTGCCAAGCACTGGGCCTTGACAACTAGACACATCATGCACAGCATTGAACATCTACTAAAATGAGACTACATATATCAGTTCCCACTTGTATGTAGGAAGTGGATAGATCAGAGTCTGACACTTAGTTACTTCTTTACAGATATGAATTTAATATATTTTCAAAACAAATTTTCTTCAGCATGAACAGTGATTTAAATTACCATAACACATATTACGCATGCAAAATAAGTCTTAATAGTTTGCAGTACAGCACCCACAGAATTCTGCAACAAATGGATTTTAATCTTATTTTTAATGTTCCATTAATGGCTGAGATATCTTTTAGCTGAATTTTATTCATTAACAGAATACATTACCTTCAGATAGGACAATGTGATGAAGAATCTGTTTTTCAGGCTATTTACTTGGATGGAAACCAGTGTGTTCCTATATGAGTACTGAGTAATCATGTGCAAAATAGGACCACCCAACATCTGTCTAAATTCACTTGGATGTCAGTTTTGTATTCCTCTGCTACAGGACTTACAGGAAATTTATACCGAATACATGGGTGGGGTGGGATAGAATCCTTCCTGTTTGCTTAATCACATTCAGGGAAGAGCGATGATCCATTTTGTCTGGTTCTCTCCATTACTCTTTCTAAAATTAACTCACATCTGACATTATAACATATGTTAAATATTATGTAAGTGGTCTGTTCTATATTTGGTTTATTCAGTCATAAATCTCGGCATGCACAAGAAAAAAAAAAAAAACTATGAGAGAAAGAAAAAACAACACAAAAAAAACCCCCCACAACCTTTTGCAGACACAATGAAATTGGTAAGTGGGATTGCTCCCCTTTCCTCCTAAATTCATAAAGGAGATGAAATAATCCGCTGACATTATGAAAGCTTACAAGACTTTTATCCACTAGGGAAAAAATTTTGCAGGTGAATACGTTCTTTTACTTTGTAGAAATGGAATTTTCACAGTCCAAGGGAGCTTAAGAGCTACAGTTATTTATGTTGAAATAGGCTCCAGTCTGGCAAGATGTGTCTGGTAAGCATCTGAAAGCCAATACATAATGCCATGAAATAAGTTAGGAGTTCACTCCTTTCCTTTCTTACTGTTCTTGGTTTCTACTGCTTTACCAGTGATATCAAGCTCTCCCTACAACTGGGAAAGTAAGGTTTTGGCTGGTAGGAAACTGGTTTTCTGAAGAAATCTTCCAACTTTCCCAGTATATCTGTCACAACTTTATTTCCACTGGGAAAGTAAGGTTTTGGCTGGTAGGAAACTGGTTTTCTGAAGAAATCTTCCAACTTTCCCAGTATATCTGTCACAACTTTATTTCCCCAACAGCCATGCACTGTTTAGTACAAAATTTCCAGCACTGTCTTTTTATCAGCATTATCTCTCTCATTTGATTTGGCTTGGCTGAAATAAAATACAGAGGCACTAAATTATTTATTGCAGACCATTTGCATTTTAAGCCCACTGACCTTTCTTTATGCCCACTGATTTGGACTTTTTAAGAGCTGAAGGTTTTCAAGCCACAAATGCCTTCTATCAAAAGTACTAAACCTGAAGAGCTATTTTTAAAAACTGAACAAAACCAGAGGTAAGTAAGATTTTTAATGTATCTATAGTTATTCAAAATCTACATTTACGTCTTCCTCACATCACATTACTTCATAGCCATAATTATCTCCTAATTATATATTTATTTCTGAATAGAAGTATGCCCAAGCCACATCATATAATTTCTTCTCTCCTTGGTCATTGGTGCTGAAGAAACCAATTCATAGCATTTAAAGCCACAATCAGATTTTCCTATACTAAGGTTCACACTGAGATATACCAAAGCACAGTTGTGAAAGTGCACTACAAGACTTACTCTGACCCCTGTAACAAACTACAACATTGTGAGAGCCTGACTCGATTCTGTTGCAACTCTGGCTGAATGGATGGTTCATATTCTAAAGCGATTCTATCATGTTGAACTACTGTGGAAGTATTGCCATCATTGTTTGGAACGAGACATTTTGCATTTTTTTACTACAATATGACATACGATAGTCTAACACGGTGGCTCAGAGCAGTGGAGATCAGATTTTAGTCAGCACCGGCTGCAAGAATGAGGATTAAGCATGTAATAGCCTGCTTTATCTCTCTCGACAGGCACCTGGGCCTTCTGCAAATGTTTTTCTCCTACTACCATATGAGGCACTTCAAATACAGAATATGTAGATCTCCTAGTCTTGGTGTAGCTGGCTTTTATGATTGGATGGTACCTAGGCTATTATGCAAGAAGAAAATCTACTCTATAGCTACTGCTGAAACCTAGCTTTCCATTCTCGTTACCCCACAATCATCCAGAGCCACTTGCATTGGCCTGTTTTAAATGACCTAACAGTGATCTAGGCTCTACTGCTGCCTAGTGGGCTGAGTTAGAGAGAAGGGAGCTAATTATCACAGGAAGGAGAACAGGGATTAAAAAGATAATTTTAGAAAAATATCTTTGAAGACCAACGGCTTGGAAGAACAAGATAGATAGATAGATAGATACCTACAGAAAGCGAAACGAAGTCCCACTATAGTCTTGTTAAAAATAATTTTGCTACTAGTACAAAATCTGCTTTATCATCTTATTAATACCTTTTGTAATATCGAAGTGCATTGGGCCAGACTGAGCTGAAGTTAATTTTCCCCGTGGAAGCCCTCATAGTGCTGTGCTTTGTACTGAGAGCTAGAAAGGTGTTGATAACACACCCGTGTTGTGGTTGCTGCTGAGCAGGGTTCACACAGCACCAAGGCTGGTTTAATATTCCCCCCTAAGTGGGATGGGGTGGACAAGGTCTTGGGAGGGGCCGCAACTGGGACAGTTGACGCAAACTGACCAAAGGGATATTCCATACCATATGACATCAGCTCAACTATAAAAAGCTAGGAAAAGGAGGACAGGGGCAGGGGGGCATCATCTTGTCCTCGAGAGCAATCGCTACATGTATTGGAGCCCTACTTCCCGTTATGGGCCAGACATAGCCTGCTGATGGGAAGTAGTCACTAATTCTTTGTTTTCTTTTGCTCCTATGCACAGTCTTGTTTTGCCTTTTATTAAACTGCCTTTATCTTTACCTACAAGTTGCATCTTATTATCTCCTCCTATTCCAACT
The DNA here is from genome assembly GCA_013396935.1 of Baryphthengus martii. Taxonomy (NCBI): domain Eukaryota; kingdom Metazoa; phylum Chordata; class Aves; order Coraciiformes; family Momotidae; genus Baryphthengus; species Baryphthengus martii. Next base: position 60,731 of record VWZK01005934.1, read on the forward strand.
AAGAGGAAGAAGAGGAGAGGGAGTGATGGAGCAGCTTGGTGGGCGTCTGGCTCTCAGCTGAGGTCAAACCACCACACAAAGGGACTAAGCATCCTCATTTTATGTATAAAAATATCCTTCTTTTGTAACAACATAGTACATCGTTGAAAAAAACAAACCTTTCACAAAACTGTAACTTCAAATGTCACAGAAAATACTTGTTTCAAAGCCCTTCAACATATCTTAAATGTACAATACAAAGTCACAAGAGACGTCAAATGACTATTTGCAGTATGGAACAAATGGAAGGAACAAAAGACTGGGTGGGTAGCGTAAATAGCGACAATAGTGAAGTGTTATATATGGCAGAAGGTAAAGGACTAGGTTCCTAATAGTTCATATCCATTGATATTTAGATTTCTTTGAACATGTAAAATGTTCTTGAAGAAAGTGTAACTTTTATTGAAGGAGAGGGATGTAACTGAGAGCAGGAAAAGGAGTAGAAGTAGCCATTGGGTGGACACAACTTGAAATAGATTTTTAGCCTTTCTTCCTTTTCACTGGAATTGCTCCCCCTTCATATTAACTGACAATTAGACATACATGAAGACACAGACAACATACAAACATACACAAGATATCATAAAAAGCTGTAGTCACAGATGTCATCCCAAAACATACAGAAGGACCCTACTAATAGTTTCGTGAGCAAGTTCACCATGTTGAGGAACTAAGTTACAACTTGTTTGCCAGCTATTAAGCTCTAAATAGCCTCTTCCTCAACATACAGACATATTTCTGTACTTTTGACAGAATGGTAGGGGTTGGAAGGGACCTCTGGAATTACCTGCTCTAACCCCCCTGCCAAAGCAGGGTCACCTAGAGCAGGCTGCCTAGAGTTGCATTGTCCAGGCAGGTTTTGAAAATCTTCAGAGGGGGAGACTCCACAACTGCTCTAGGCAGACTGCTCCAGGGCTTCTTGCCCCTCACAGGAAAGAAGTTTTTCCTCATGTTTAGGTGGAACTTCCTGTGTTCTAGTTTGCATTTGTTGCCCCTTGTCCTGTCACTGGGCAACACTGGAAAGAGACTGGTCCAGTACTCTTGACCCCTGCCCTTCAGATAGATACTTAGAAATGGGTAAAATAGGTATTTATACATATTGGTATGATAGATATTTATAGACACTGATACATTTATAATCATTAAAATATATGTTTTTACTAGTTTTTATATGCTTCATGCCACATGGGAATGAAAACCTGTCTGTCGGTGGTGCAACTACTTCATGGGTATGAATTATTTCAATTAGTATCACTGAAAAACAAACAATCCTACTGTAACCCTAATGAGCTATAACAGAATACAATATACGGACCATAACAAGAAGTTATGTATGTGAAGATACTATCTTGAAACAACCACACTTCATTTTTCAGAAAAAAAACACTAGTTAAAAATGAGGACAGAATTAATTCTGCTGAAAAACAACACAGGAAAACAATAGTGTCCATCATAACCAATTTGTTTACAGAAATCTCCTAAAACAATAATTTCATAATAAAAAGTCAAAACACAGCTCTAGAGAGACAACTATATGAAACAATGACAATGGCGATGAAATAATCAGTAAGAGATAAATTCCATAAACACACACCCAGAAAAATACAGTATTATGCAATATTAGCAGTATTGTACTTGGTTACCATGTGCCTCAAAAGTCTAATGTGTTAGACAGATGGAATTTTGACTGACAACAGCTCAATGCCATCTTCAGCTGAAGAACAGCAGTGCAGGAAAATAAGCAAACCACATTTTTGCATTTCTCAGTTACAATTTCTACCTAATTATTATGTGTTTGGCATATTTTCTGTTTTCACTTAGATATGATTCTTGAAGTATTGGATTCCTATAGCACAGTATAGCATACAAATCTTTTCATGTTTGATCTCCCATTCACTTGCAGAGGTTTGCTGAAAGAAGGATCAAAGTTTGCTCAACTTTTTCCCTTTCCCATTTTCCCTAATGACAATTCCACACTAGTAATTTTTTTTGTTGGGCAGCAAATTAATTGGTGCTAGTCAAGACTTACTTGATCTGAATTTGTGTAGCTAATTAGCAAAATTTCTATAGATGTAGAGCATGCTAAGCAACACGTATTTCAATCTTTCAAGAAGCTAAAATTCAGGTAAAATCAGGAGAAATCAAGCTCTCAGAGGCAAAAGGACATGGTGCAAATTCAGTCTTCTGATTCCCACTATTTTTTACTGGAATTATTAAAATAGGCTTCATAGAATCATAGGATAGAATAGAATCATAGAATCACTTAGGTTGGAAAAGACCTTGAAGATCATCTAATCCCACCCTCCACTGCTAAAACACGTCCCTACCATGCTCATACGAAATAACTAGTTTGTACTGGTTGTGTACTGGTTTTCTGTACTCTGAATGTAAAACATGAAGGTTAAATGAAGATGGTAGTAAGCAGTCACTTGGTAGTTACATAGTCTGTGTTTCTTTTTACATATGTGCACTCACAGCTAAAAAGCAGAAAAATGTGGATTTATTGTTTTGATAGGTAAGACAGAATATTGAACGCTGACTTGGCTCTAGTTATCTTGCAATAAAATCCAGTGGTTCTGAATGACTCTTAGGTGAGAAACTAGCTTTTACAGATATTAAGCAAGTATAAATCAGGACTGTAAACAAACTCAGAAAAATAGACCCAGGAAAACTGCATTGTGGATGGACCTACTAATACATTTTAAAACAGAGATTACAGGAAAATCTAAGTAAGTTTTACTGTCTCTTTCAATTTTAACACTTCCAGATTCTTAGTAAGTTATAAAATTATGACATTTGGTAGCTTGCTTTCAGCATTTTTATGTGTTTCAATGAATAGTACAGTGCTGTAATAGGAATGTATCTTGTTCAGATCTATACTATTGCTACAAATAGTCAAATATTAAAAAGGAAGAGAGAGGAAAAATATAAAGAAAGAAATATGAATAAAATGTAAATTACATGAAATAATAAATCAAAGATCTCAAGTATGACATTTAGATTTTTGGTGGTCCATATGTTTTACATATTACGAAACCATCATCATAAACGATTCTTGCTAAAGAATACAATTCACATTCTTCCTAAACCATCCTATCTCATTTGTTTACAGTTTCCCTCTCAAAAGCTTCATTAAATTGAAGACAGCGTGAGCAAGTTGAAACAATTCATAAAGAATAAAAGATCTCTATTAAATAATGTCAACATCAAAGGCAACAATAAGTAATCTGCAAAGGGAAGGCTGTGAAAGTATCTTTTGAGCTGGTTAAAAACTGGCAATTATCAATTTCATTTTGACAGGAATGAGAAGGAAGAATATTCTGTACATGTTTTAATCTTCTAACATATTTTATAAAGAAAAATAAATCAAAAAACCTTCAGATATTTTTGGTGAATATTTAACTAAGTCTGTACTAGCACAAACAAGTTTACACCACTGAAAGCATTAAGACTAATGTGTTGGCTTCATCCTTTAGTTTTCACAAAGTCTTACTGTTTTTTTTAGCAGACAATGGTCTAGTATTCATGTAGAGAAAAGACATCAGCTGGGAAGAGGCTACCACTGCATGGAAATAACATAGCATGCAGCCTTCTCCAGGGCAGGGCCTGAGGTTGCAAAAGAGTGTCAGGGAAGAGAAGCACCACTGCTCTGCCAATGAGAGACCTCTTTCCAAAGAGCTCCAGCAATAATGAAAGGTGGAATGAGATAAAGACAATAGGGAAGTCTTAATAGGAGATTGCAGGAGGGTAGCACTTTACTTGCTTGGCCCCTTACGAACAGTGAGATGACCACCTGAGAAAGGAGCAGTCTTTTGCACGTATGCGGATGGATCACGGTGTGCATGAGCAATCGCTCTGTTCATGTCACAAAGAGAAAATGCTGGTGTATAGCCTTTCTCAGGCACTATAGGGCCCACTTCTCTGCAGTTTAATAGTAGTCATGAGAGTTCAGCTATAATAGCTTATACTTCATTATTCACAAGACATAAGACTGAAGCAGATCTATCCCATGCACAGACCAACTGATACACATTTTTTTCATATCTTCTGTGATTGTAGTAGAATGAAAAACAGAGGGAAATGCAAATGACTTTTTTTTTAAAGTCAGAGTTACTAGTTTATAATTGTAGCCTTTTTTTCTTTTCACTTTTGTTCTTGCATACAGAAGAATAATCCAAGACAAAGATACTAATTATGGCTATCAAGAAGATTTTCATATTTTAAGAATATTACATTAAAATGATGGTCAAATAGGTTAAAAGTTTGTAAATTTAACACAGAATAAAAATAAGAACTATTTATTTCCAATTAGGAGGCTTTAAAGACCACTATAGATGTTTTACATCTTTCCCAAGTTTTTTAACACCAGTTTTGCCTGCTTTCTAATTATATTAAGGGAGATTAATAGTAATGGCACCAGAGTCATTCTATTTTCCCTGCAGATTCATGTTCATATAATGCAGAAGACTTCCCTAGCAAATGTGTTTCTGAAAAGCTGCTTCAAAATTCCAAAAGATACTCCAGACACATTTAGCCTATTGGAAGATTAGAAGGAAAGAATTTACTGCGATGGGAAATGTGGTGTTCATTTCACAATCAGATCTGGAGTGATTAATTTAGAGCAATCCTTCTGAAGAGCTTGTATGTCTAAAAGCTGCTCTCTTTTATTCAGGCTTTCTCAGTGATTTAATAAAGTGTATTATCTTTTCCTATAAGCTTCACTAAGCAAAGGGTGTCAAATAAGCCTTGCACCCCAATCATTCCTTAAGGAGAAATAACCTTAACCCTACTAAGCTTTTCATTTAACACTCAAAATGCATGGGATTACTTCAGTAGGAGAACACAACCAGCACAATGGAGCTCCTTGTGGAGAACAGACACACTTTTCCTAATCAAAACCTCAGAATGTTGAGTTTATTATGCTACATTTACATAGAACTAAAAATGTTTGAGGATGTGATGCCAAGTTTGTTAAAGATGGGCGATGCCCTTAAAACAGATGAGAAGATCCTCTCATTTTTTTTTCTGAATCTAAAAAGTCATGCTTACAGAAGGAAAAGCACAATACAATCACTTTGCCACCTTATATTCAGAAACACAGCTTATATTTTCATAGTTTGTGTATATACATCCCACATGTTGTGTTGGGAGGTCAATTTGAGTCAAAAGTTGCTGTTACATAAACCATGCTTAATATTTTTTAAAAACCCAATTTTATTTAGATCAAATTTGCGACCGCTGCATGATCTAGGTCAAGAATCAGCAGCCGCTCAACATTTTCTTATAAACACATTTAGTTTTCAACCATTTTGTCTTTAACTCACTCTATATAATTACCTCCTCCTTATTTCTATGCACACTAATTGATTCTCTAAGGATTTACATTTTTATTTTGTAACACAGGAAAGATAAAATTGAAAAATACAACAAATCCTTAGCTTTTTCTAGATCTGTCCCTGCTTCATATAGTATTCAGTGTTACTGTTTTCACGGCTCAGACTACCATTTATAGATATTATTATTACTACCATTTACCGGTTTCTAAATGCAGCCCTTCTGTTCTCGAAGTTTAGCCACTTGTGGATCAGGAGTGACTTGTTTTAACAAAAACACTAAAGACAGTAAAAATGTACTGCAGTAGTCGCAACATATGGATGAAATATCAAAAGTTGGCAGGCTTAGAGCAAATAGTGATTTAATTATTTTTTAAAGTAGTAGCTACCAGACTCAGAGAGGAAGTATCTATAGATTTCCCATGAAAACAGGGAGGGTAAAAAATTGGATCGTTTAAGTAGTACATTTATCAGTGCTCCCTCTCACTTGTTATCAACTCTGATGTTATGTCTACATCAGAATCCTGTCCTCACTTTTCTTTATTAAATTATTTTAGAAGTGTAGAGCTTTGTACCTCCATTACCTTGATCTAGAGGCTTAGAGTAGGTGGCTGTAAAGTTACGGAAAATAATTTGATCACTACATCACCTGACCTATTCCAGAATACAAATGAAAAATAGGGTAAAATCAGAAAAGATGCACAGTATATAGTTTTAGTTTGAGTAAAAACCATTCAAAGATGGAGGAAAGCCTTTTGCAGTATTTATGTAGAGTACAGCAGGAGCACTGCAGACTCTTCCATGCTGTGTGGCCAACATGTCTGTTTCTCACTTAGAAGACTAAGGAAAGTTCCATCTCACAGGCTATTTAATCCTCAGCTTCTTTGCCAAGATCGCCAGCAAAGCTATCAATTATCACATCACAAAAAAGAGTGAACAACCATCCTGCAGAAGCTGGCATAAAACCATCAACTCTTTTCACATACCTCTTCATAGCTATCAGATGGTAGTAGTTTTGGGTTGCTACTGAATTAAATATTTCAAGTGCTCAGTTTGAGGGGGGGGAGGGAGAAGAAAAACTTAGTCACAATGATGTCACAGGGTCTTACTAGAAGTCTATTCCATGACATTATCCAAAGTTATGATGGTTCCCATATTTAGACATACCAGATTCTCAGTGCAGTATCCCAATCCCTCGCACTAATTTTTAGGTGGGAGCCCAATGGGTCACTGCCAGCAAGCATGCTAACGCTTGTTCACCAGAATCCATAGTGCTGGCGAATATTTCACTGAAACTCTGCTTAAGGGTCTCAAGTGTATTTCAGCACACTCAGGGTATTAGAGCTTTATATCATTTGAAAGAATCCTTTATTTTTAGTGCTAAATCAACAAAGCTGTTAGTGTCATTTTCAGTCAGACTGTCATCTACTGGGAATTCAAAATTACACTCAGCTGCAAACTATTGACACTCCTCTTAACAAAAAAATGTTTTTAATAAATCTTTACATTAGCCTATGAGATAAAAAAAATCTTTACCATGAAATATACAAGTGTATAAGTGTTTTATGAAAGTTTTATTAACTTTACAAAAGAAGAATTGGCAGTGAACCATGAACATCCTGTACTCCTAACACGTGGTTATAAATTACATGTTCTTTCCAATAACATCTGAAAAAGAGACTGTAATTTAAATTTCAAAACCACTTGGCATACCTACTATATAGTGCTGACATGAAGTAAAGGGAGGATCTGGAGAGACTCAAACAAAGAGTGAAAATATAAAGACATCCTTAGCTAAAAAGCTGCTGATGAATACAATTCCTTTCCAGCTGGACAGGGATCAAGTACTTGCTTGTCATATCATTCAATGCACTGTTCAATCAGGGATTCTTCCTTTCAACAAAAAGAAAACTTAAGTGCTGCTAATCATCCCTTGTGGAACTTTATCTTGCAGATACCTTCTTTATGTCAGGATTTCTCAATGACCATAGCCAACAGTAGAAGGATCAAAGTTGTTACTAAACAGAAATGCAAACATGTCTTCACTGATGGGGAAAAACAGTTATCTTGTGTCTTCACTTATAAGATTTGAAGCTACTTGCAGCTTAATGATATTTAGTGGGAAGTAAAAAGAAACCCATATGAAGACTCTGAAGAGTATCTATAGAAAAGATTTTACTTTCAATTTCTAGAAGACTATGACTGCTCAATTTAACTTATTTATTCTGATATCCTGGAGAAAGATATATGCCACTTCATCCACTTAAATATGTACTTTAAAATGATAATATATTCAAACCTGACTTTTTTGAATAGGCCTACTGTTTGTCATGTCACATCACAAACTATTCTCTCAAATGTTATAGTATTTTTAAGTCCTAGAAATGCCTTTAATATACAATGCATATGGTTACAAGAAATGTAAATTTTTTGAAAGCAGACTGGGTAACTAATTTCATGCAACTCATCCTCACAGTGCTGTCTGGATAAAACCGGATTTTCTGCCTCCTAGGAGCATGTGAAAACCCAGAGAGAAGCTAGCTGCCAGTTACTTTAGTGGCTTGAATGGAACACAAGCCTATGGAGAGAAAGCCAAACCACAAATAATCATGCAACATCAAGATTCCTTAAGACCAGTCCTTAGCACAAAGCAAACACAAAAGCACCCTGAGAAGAGCAAGTGAGAAATTGAAAAGTCCAAAGAAAGAAAAATGGAATCACCCTAAGATTAAAAAAATCATTGCTGCCACACACCTCTTGTGACAAAACCACGTAACAAGATCACCAACAACACTTTCTAACAGCGTATTTATCAATTCTGCTGAATTTTGTAATACTGAATTGCAGATCTACTTTTGTATAAGGGGAAAAAAGGTCAAAACAGTGAGAAAAATGACTTCTTTTAGAAAACTTTAAATAGATTTGGCAGGCAAGTCTAAATTTCTCCAGCCACTATAGTGAAGTAATATGTTCTTAGAACTGTGAAACATCTAGTCTGACGTTTGAGAAAGTACCTGGAGACAGGACTAGTTCATTGGATAGTTTGGGTCAGGTAGAAAAACAAATTACAGAAAGAAAATTTGTATTAACTCTGTTGAGGAAAGTGATTAGCACATAGCACAACTAGTCCAGAAGATCTGATGGTAGATCAGAAACGTTATGCTGAGAGATGTAACAAAATTCTAATGCACAGCAAGAATTTGGAACAATCTGGAGAGCAGCTACAGAAAAAGCCTGGACAGCAGCTGAAAATATAGGGAAAACTTTTTTCAAAGCCTGTGTATATGAGAGACTTGAAACCCATAGAGAAATCAGAAATATTATTCCTAGCTGACTCGATTCTAATGAGGTAGAAAACTGAAGTGCAATCATTGAAATGGATCCTGATGTTTATAGTCCTGCAAATAACATGTTTATAAGCATTACTTATTCTGAAGAAAAAAAAAAAATCAGCTCAGTTTCAGATTATATTTTTAGAAATGCATGTTACTCAGAGTTGGAGAAGGCAGTGTTTTGGTCTGTAATATTTTATTCAAGTTCAGAATTGGATCAGTTTCACACAACGATCAGGATGGCAAATTTTCATTTGTGCAAAAGTGCTTAGGAAAGTCTGCTCCCTCTCTCAGATCACTCACATTAAAGCAGGACCTAGAGGACAAATATTCAGAAGTGATTCACAAAAGTTGATCTAGCAACAGAAATAAAGTCTTTGATGTTTTAATTGAATTATAGAGCCAACAGAAATAAAATTGGATGTTAATGTTATTTTGATGTAGTACAGCAGCATGAATTGAAACAATAACAGTGAAATAAAATATATAGATATTACTCAACCAAAATACTTTGTAA
>VWZK01005936.1:0-47651 GCA_013396935.1 Baryphthengus martii
CTGTTGAAGGAACAAGGAAGAATCCAAGCGAGGACGCAGAGCAAGAACCCCTGAGCTGAGAGCAACTGAGCCAGGGCCCCCAGCAGCCGAATATGGCGTCTATGGGGTGGAATACCCCATTGATCAGTTTAAGGGCACCAGTCTGTCCGCTCCTCCCTGCAGGTGCGGCCTTTTTCTTTCTGCACCCCTCAATGTCGTACACAGAATCTAGCAGTGGCCTTGGTTTACACACCAGTCTTTGGTCATAACTGTAAACATTGAGCTGCTGGAAGCAGGCACTGCCTGCGAAAACATGCTGCTCATTTCAGAAAGTGCAGTTAAAGGAACTGAGCTGAAAAGTAAAATCACTGAACAGAATTGTTCTGTTCTACCTCAAACCAGGGCAGTCTATGACTGTATAATCTACAACACTCTGAAAAAGTAAATGATAAGTGAATAATCCAGCTTTTTCCCAAACAAGACCTATTTTCATGTTTACTGCCAAAAAAACCCTAACAACTATTACAACAGTTTACACAAAAGGACCTTATTACCCTGTACTTGTTTGCAGATAAAATGAAGCTGTTTGAGAGTATGAGTGCTAATTTCTGTCCTTTAACCCAGCACTTGTAGGGACTCTGCTTCTGATGCTTTCAAACCAAATTAGGTCATATATTAATAAAAGAGGAATAGGCCCATAAAATCTTACCATTCTTGATGGAAAGTATAATTTTCCAGCAAAAGTTTGTGACAAATTAAAAGCTGACAAACAGTTCAGTGATGTTCTTTTATCTAAATAAATAATATCATTTTTCATTTATTTTAATAAAATAAAATGCCAAGAAGACAAACAATGGGATAATGGTTTGATTTGTTACATTAAATATTTTGATGGCACATTTTAAAATCCAGAGAGTACCCTTTTATGAGAGATATATTGCTTCAATACCCAGGGATTTTATTTTTTTTTTTCTTGGTGTTCCTGACCTTTTGCCCGTTTGACTATTAGCTTCCTAAGATGATAGCAATAAATACCTTGTGTTTTCTGTTCAGAAGGAAGACAGGCTATTCATTTGTATTCTCTAAGGAAAAAGGATAAAAGGAAAACTGGGTATTTTCTTTTCTATTCTCTCTAGAGCAGCTATAAAGGAAACTAGCTATTTATTTGAATTCTCTGAGGGATTGATTGCTTAATGCTCAAAACATCTGGAATAATTAAAGGAAAGAAGGTGTTTCCATTGCAGAAAACAGCTCTGTAGAATGTGAAGAATTATATCTTACCTACTCAAGTATTCAGATACCTTTAGAACAATATTTGAAATTATACAAAAAAGTTACTATATTAAGTACAGAATTGCTGATGGTAACATGGAACTGAATGTTGGCAACAGACTTAGAGAATAGAGTTACAATTTAGACTTTAGATTTAAGAATAGACAAAAGGCTTAAAGATTTTGGGAATCTGCTTATTAAAGACATGGAAGAATCTTTAATCAAAACTACAATGCAGTCAGTGCTGCAATTGGACTCAGACTTCACCAAGAAATTTTGTCTAATTTCTGATAGTAACATATGACTCCAAAGGAGCACAACTCAAAAGCCAAAATTTCCAGTCTATTAAAACCAGTTCAATCTAGCTGACATTACTGTGATGTGAAAATAAGGAAAAGGAGCATTTAGCCATTCATTTTATGTATTAGACTACTGAATATTGAATAATGCAGAAATATTTGCCCAAAACTTGAACCGGTTCTTTTGGGAGATCTCAGAAGTTTGGTTAATGTTTTTCAACATAGTAAATTTAAATTTTCACATTTCTGCACATTTTAAGCTGAGAATAGAAGCAGGAAGTAGCAGGAATCCTTTGAGGGAGAATATGCTCATAAAATTTTCAGCCTTATTTTATAGACTTAAGATGTCCGATTTCTGTTTGGATTTCATTAAGTTTTACAAAAAGTTTGAATTTAAAAATGTGGTAGCAAACTGTATTTTCAAATGTCATATATAACATCTGCTTTGACCTCTTCTGTCATCCAAATTTATTTTCTTCCTTTTTTTTTTTTTGAATACTTTGCCTTTTACTTTCTTTTAACAAACTATATTGAACACCAAAGCTGTAATTCAGACTTATGGCCATTCATATTGCATTATCTGAGGCTCCCAAATGAATAGCCTGGCATTTTATGGGAAGATCATGTTTTATTCTATATGTAATTCTTAAAAGCTTTTCAAAAAAACATGAATAATTGACTGTGAGGGTCTCTGGATTTTCTCTGTATGAGGTGAGATACATTTTCTGCTAAGCAAACACTACAGTAAACTTAGGTTTAGGTTTACTTATGTTGGGGTAGCTCTATAGGAACAGCATAAACATTTCTATTTTGATGGTGTGATACTTTTCAAATGCCACAGCTTCTTTTTTAATTATTTAATTAACTAAATCTAGTAAAAGAGTGAGGTTGGAGGTACACTAAAGAGGCAAATACCTCATTTCTGATGCTGTAACTCTAACACGAGATCGCATTTCACATCATAGATCTGATTTAATGTTAGTATCTGCAGTTATTTTGCTCTCAGTCTCCACGCCATTACATCAGATTTAAAATAGTGAAAGAACACTCATTTAATGAAGAGTTAGCCCTCTTACCATTAGCATTCAAGATTCACTGCTGAGATACACAATACTGACTACATTTCAAGATTGTTTTTACTGTGATTCTTGCCCCTATTTTTCTTAAATTGTTTAATTTCTTTGTTGTCAAATTTTATGGAATAAATAAGGAAAAGAATGGAGAAAAGGGAAACTTGGTAGAGACACTGTAGCATTTGGTCTGCAATTTGTGATTATTGAAGCACGAAATAACACAACGTGATTTTTGTTCTGTGTTTTTAGATTGTTTGGCCTGTATCTCATTCCCGAAGGGACGAGTGCAAGTGGGCTGGAAAAGATATTCTGGTATGTACAAATCTTTTTGGAATATTTTTTTTTCTTTTATAAAACATTGTAAATATTTTATTATGTCTCGTTGTGTTGATTCTTAAAGTATTCTTCCTTCTCTCTAAGGTCACATATCTGATCACAACTTCAGTCTTGAGTTATCCCAAACTTCTTACTCAAAATAATGAAATTTTGTCTTCATGAGCGAGGGCTTAAATTTATAAATGGAAATCATGCAAAGTAAATAGGAAAGAGAAGGAAGGAGAAACATCAGAATGCAAAATATTAACCCTTGTATACTCTTTTGTTGATCTCAGAATATATAATATTTTGACCTATTTTTGCTCTGCTCCAAATCCCAGTCCTACAATTGGTTCCAAGAAGTGCTTTCTCTTTGTGGCATCTCACTGGAGTCAATGGGTTTCCCTGAGCTCTTTCCTGCATCGAGTTCATGGCGAGATTGAGGTCAAAGTGGTTTTAACATTTTGCATTAGTTTTGGTGCCTCAGGAAAGACACTACTACACTAGACATAATTTTCTGGACATTTTCACTCATTCCTGCGTATATCTTATTGCCTGTATTTATGAGGTAGGAGAGACATAACCAGTAGCCCCCAAATAACCATCATTCCAGACTGATAATAACTGTCTTCTTTATAAGAACAATATGGCAAATGAGAAGACAGGGCTGAAGAAGAGAAAAATACTATAAAAAATACATGCATGCAATAAGCCAAACAAATACTTGCATAGCATAGCCAAATGGGAAATCATTGTGGTTGCCAAGGTATAACTGAGAGTGGAACTTGGCCCCGTGTGTATATGCTATTGGCCTGATTTTCAGAGATGATTCTGTAAAATATTCATAATGCCAACCATATGCCTCTAGAGAGCTCCATTTGAATAATTTCCTAGGTCATAATAGAAATATTTTCATCAGTCTTTACCTAGACCATAGAGGACAGTTGTCTTCATAAAAAGCCATTTGGGAACAGTAGAGGTGGATTAGGGAAAAACTAAGAAATATGGGCTAAGCTATATATGTGAAGGGGCACCTAAAGTGCCAGATACTGGGGCTATCTCATTACATAGAAATGATACATCTAAATTAATCCATCTTCGTGTTCACAAATAAGTTTCAGGAGTATATTGCAAGGTGAGGACTAAAATATCCAATATTCAAGGTTAAGAAAAAATAAGGGTAGTGTTAAAGGTCTGATTGAATTAGCTAACCTTCCAGCTTAATCTTATACTAAGTAATATATTACATTAAAAAGGTTTTTTTATAGATGGGGTTGAAATTTAGAAAATTAATAAGAGATTCAGCATTTAGAGTGAAAGTATACTATCTTTTTTTTTAATAATTATTTTAAATTCACAATAGTAAGAAAGTGTATGTTTTATACATTGCACTGGGCTGATTCCAATCCATTCTTTGTAAATAGGACACTATTATTCTGAAGTGAGCTGGGAAGTTCAGGTCCGCACCCTCTGACTATTTATGCTTTAACTATTTTATTCACTGTACTTCCAATGATGTTAGGGCAGCTACACCTGCTGATCATGAGTATATCTTGGTGTGTTCAGGTCATCATCTTTAAATATTTACAGCTATGTATTCTTGCCGTAAAATAGAGCATTACAAACGATGCATTTAATGTAACTGCTTTAACTGTAATTGCAGATAAAGATTACAGATCATTTAGGAAGCTTATTATTCCTTCCTCATTTATTCCTTAAAGCCATTGTCAATACCTTGGGAGTGTGAAATGTAAAGGCCATAAAAATAACTCAACAGAGTCTCATTAGAGTGAACAAGAGAAACAGAGGACAAAAATGTGGCGTATAAAACATGCTTGACTTAATATTGCTTTCAGCATGGACCACTGCTAAGACACTAGATACTCTTCGTTTGTGGTGGTTTAAAACTTTCTACATGACAGTCTATACTTCTACATTGAGGTCTTTTTTTTTAAAAAAACCTTCTTTTAATTATTGATCTCCAGGGGAAGTCAGTGCTGAAAATGCAAGTCCCCACTAATAGGCCAGGTGCACTGCAGCAGCTGCAGCACAAGTATAACCCCGGCTCTGCCCCACTGCTAACCTCAGCTCTGACCTCCGAGATTTCCTCTCATAATTATGAGAGGTAATTTACTGTCGTTTTCACTCCTTCAGAGGGATTCCTTATGCTGACGCTGTCAGTCATGCCAATCTAGGCTCAGCAGGTTTGTAGCCCAGGCCAGTCCATTCGGGATTTGAGGAAAACGACTGACTCGAGCCATACCCACTTCCCCGATATCCCTTTGTTCCTTAAGCAGTCATTTTCATTTCTGTTTCTTAAAGTGCTTAGTATATGTTAATTAGTTAAGCTTTGTTCACTGTATAGATAGATAGACCTTTTAAAGTATGCTTCGTGTCTTTTTTTTTTTCATACGGGTAAGCTGAGAAGAGAGGCTGAAAGGCTATGCAATACTTACAGCAGGACTTCTCTGATGGAAGTTCACTGCGACACTTGCCCACAAATTATAGATTTTTTTTTCCAATAAAATAGTAATTACTGTCCCATGTAAGTACTTAGTATTATAATATATTTCCATTTCCTCAGTATAGAGTATCGCAAGCACCAAAGTAACATTGTTCATGAAAAATTAAAGACTATAAATAACAAATAAGATATTTACTTACGTAATTCATCTAAATGAGCAATTCTGTGAGGATTTCTTGCTATTCTGGACTTCAGTCTCTCATTTGATCTATTCTGGTTGCAGTAAGTCCTGCGAATATTTCTCACGATTCCTGAACAGACCTTGGTAATCATCAAAGAAGATAAAATCTCTACAGAATACTTCTCAGCTTTTATACTGAACTTACACTACAGATAATGTTGTTAGTCATATCCCTCACTAGAGAGCCTCAATATTTTGATTTTAAGATCTCACAGGCACCTGAGACCCAGCAGCAACACATGGCAACCTCTGCATTACATATGGGTTAAATAATAGGTAACTGCAAAAAAAACCCAACCAAACATGGCTACAATTCCACTTTGACATTCCTGGGTTGTCATAAACCAGGAAAGCAAAGTCAAGGTTGGGTGATTTACAAAAGTTACCAGAAACACTAGTTTGTTTTGCAGGTAGGGATAGGGTAGGGATAACTTCTTGTCTGGAAAGCTCATCTAGTCCTAAAACTATTAATTAACTATTGTTTTAAAAGTTTTGGCTGCTGTTTAGTTGATACATCTCTGCACTAGGTTTGGCTAAGGCACCACAGCAGTAGTCCACATGATACACAATTAATCAGACAATTAAATCAGAGAAATCCCTATTAAAGGGTGTGATAGATTTCTATGACTTGAAAGCTTTAAAGATGTGTTTCTGAAGGGCACCTTAGGATATTATTTTCAAGTGTGATTTGACTGTCTAATTTATTTAGCCAATTTTAAAGATCCTAGCTCAAATTAAATTGTTGAAATGATCCCTTCTGGCCTTGACATGTATAAATCCTTAAAATTTCAATGGGTACTTTAACAAAGTCACATAGGACAAGCTACATGATGACAGATAGATACTTAAACACACTTTGCATGCTGTAGGAAGTCGCCTTCTCCTTGGATGTTTCTGGTGAGAAATAAATGTTGATATATAAACAGATACAAAAAATACTAAGTACTTTTACTCGGTACCATCAAACTTCTACATATGCTCTATCACACGAAGAAACAGGTCATACAGAGAGCTACTTTCGTGTCATTTCCCTTAACAGCTAAAGCATATCAGCACAATTCTGTATGTACTAACACTGACTGGTTGTAATCTCTAGGAGATAGACTTCTACTCGGGCTATTTAATTGCCATTAAATTTTATGTAGTTATTGTCTCTTACCTGAATTCAACCGTGATTGATTTTTTTTGTACTTGATAGTTCTCTTGGTGGTAATTTGGAATAACTTTAGAAAGCTATTCCCAGTTAGGAAGAAGTGAGACTTTTTACACTACACATGATATAGTTATATTCTATGCATGCTTCTTTGAATTTAAGTGTGGCTTCTTCGCATTTAAGTATGGCTGGAACTAAACTACTGAGCTTATAGTTCTTGCAGGTACAATCACATGACTTTAATTTAATTCACCATCTGATTTGTTATGATAATACTTAATTTAAGCCAAAATGTTAACGTGTCATCTCTGCTTATGCTTCCTTTAATGTTTTCTGGCCCCTCCCTAAATCATAGGAAGACTAGCAATTCTATAGGCTTACAGATCCATCAATGTGGAATGATTTAATTTGGAAAGAAAGAAGAAAAAGAAAAAAAAGAAAAAGTGGTGTGTTACTTAGCAAATGTCCCTCAGCCATTTCTGGTGACACTTTGCAAAAACAAAGTTGGCAATAAATGAGCACTATTCCCTTTAACTCATTTTATTACTAGTGCTGCCTTAGGGAAAATAGAAGAACATGGACACAGAAAGTAAAAGTAATTATTTTCATCTGTTATTGTAAACAAAGATCTGAAGAGGAAATCTGAAAATTAGATATACAATGCTGGCTGGATCAGAAAACCTGCTTCTAAATTCGTCTGACAGGCACAGTTTTTCTGGTCAAATTACCTCTGGCCTTTTGGGTGTGCCAAAAAGAAGTTTATCTGCTTCTGTCAGGGTTCTTCCCTTGGAGGATATCTGCATCCAGATTTCCAGCTTTTCTATCACTAGCCCTCACTGCCATTTTCTGTCTCCCTGTCTCCAGCATAGTGCTGAAATCCATTAACAGAGCCTAAAGACCCAGGACTCTCATCCAGCCTGGGGAAAAGGGAAAGATGAATGTCCCCTGGGAGTAGGAAAGGGTAAAGCGAGAAAAAATCCAAAGCAACAGACCTGCAGTGAAGTAAGGAACAGAATTTGCTCTCACTATTGCCTACTACAAGGAGAAATGTGACTTTTGAGCCATTTGTGAGATGAATAGTGTCACTGCACATCCCTTTCAACTCTATCAAATGTACCAGTTAGTATGCTAGGTTTATTAGGTCAAAGGCTGTTCACTCCTTGATCTTGCCCATGATGTTTAATGTGAGCATAATTTCCTACCAAGCATTTCTTACCATTTGGGAGACAAGAGAATGAGACATTTTGTAAGTAGTGTGCTGTTCTAATATTGCTCCTGTGTAAAACTGCTTTGCATAGTCTACAAACAGAAGTGAAAGACAGGGAGACGAAAAAATAAACCTAACAGCTCTTCACTTAGAGGTGAACTGATCTTGGTACAAAAGAAATACAGTATGCTAGAGTCTTTCACAGTTGTGGAGTTCTCTAACAGAATTTACCCCTCTGGGAAATTCTGATTGTGCCAGCTCCAGCTCTTGAATGGAGCCCCACAACACACCCACCAGCATAAAACCTTATTTATGGCTCTTAGTTCAGATGTCGATCCTACAGCTTGTGTTCATTTAGGCATTTGCATATATTTCTTTACATGAACTGACCAAGGCAAATCAGTTACTTTAAGGTAATAACTTGTGTACTTATACAGAGGCAGAATTAAGTTGGCAGTTATTCAGATTTTCATATTTTACCCACTTATGTGTCATGGGAAGTCATTTAAGTCTTTCAGTATGGGGAATAAATAGATACAGATCAAGAAGAAAGCTAATTTTTCAATTTTGGGCTTATTTTTCTGTTTATAGGTATGACTATAGAAATTTGCTTCTGCAGATTTAATGCAGTCTTACAGAAATGTTTTCGAAATACAAAGTCACAGAGTTAACAAAGGGGAAGTAAAGGAGAAACGTAGGAAAAATCATTCCCAAAATTATGGGGTTTAATTTTCTATCAATAGGTGTTCCTCATAGGCTCTAGTTTGGCCTTGGTAAAGTCTGAGAATTACTTTTATTTATGGCTGAGTTATCAGCTATTGCTATTTTTAAATGATGTTGGGTAATTCCTTGTTATGATTTATTGCATCCCAAGATGGACAGAGTAAATTTATTCTTTGTACGTGTCTTTCCAGAGAAACACATTAACTGGATGACTAGTAAAAATGATCAATATGTTTAGCCCCTGTTTTCTCTCAGGGCTTCAGTCTGAAGTACATAAAGTCAGAGAAAAGCTTCTCTTCTCATGCCAGTTACATTTATTTTTTTTTCCTCCTGAATGTGCTTCACATTCTTTCTGTTTTAGCTAGTTTAAAAATTAAGGATAGATCTGCTCTGAAATACCACATATCACAGCTCCTTTATACTCAAGATGTGGTTACTATGTCACTGTTAAATTAGTCCACAACTAAATTTTTTTCTCTAGTCCTGTTACTTACGTACACCAAAAATAGGTCTACTAAATTCTTCCCTGCTGCACACAAGTCCAAAATATTGTCTTTTTATTTTTGTAATAAGTAAAAGAACTAAAGGGAAAGTTCTTAAAATAACTTAGGAAATAATATGCAGTTATTTCCTATATCAAAGCTAATGCTTTGTTCAGTTTCCACTTCATCGCATTGATGAAAAGGGATTTTATCAAAGTCTGTAAATATCTAAAGGGTAGGGGGTTGGACGATGAGCCAGTTTCTTTTCAGTGGTGCCCAGGGCAATGAACACAAACTGGAACAAAAGAGATCCTACTTAAACATAAAGAGATACTTCTTTCCAGTGAGGATAGTGGAACACTGGAACAGGCTGCCCAGAGAGGTTGTGGAGTCTCCTTCTCTGGAGACTTTCAAAACCCACCTGGACATGTTCCCGTGTGGCCTGCCCTAGGTGGACTTTGATTTAGCAGGGGACTGTACTAGATTATCTCAAGAAGTCCTTTCTAATCACTACCATTCTGTGATTCTGTGATTCTATGATCTTCATGTCAGCAGATCTTTAAAAAAATTTCAGAGCAGAGAAAACTTTGTACTCAAAAGATGATGGAAAAAGAAATGTAAGAACAGTAAATAAAGGGAGGATCTTTACCTATTTATCTTTCTTTTTTTTTTTCTTGTTCTTTTTCTGATTGAGTGATGTGATCTATGTTGGATCAAATAATCTATTGATCTGTTTTTCCCCTTGGGTAATTCCCTTCTGATTAACATCGTCCAAAACTTTAGATTTCTACACATACATATAAATATAAAAAAAAACCCAAACAAAAAACCCAATAAAAAAAACAAATCCAGAAAAACAAACTAACAGAAAGAAATAAAAACAGCTTAGCAAACTTATTCAACAATTTCACTTTGATTCCAAATTTTTAATGAGGGGGAATTTTAAGCTTCTGTCACTTAAGATTTCTCTGTTCAGCATCTCTCTGTGGTGTCAAAATAGTTTAATATCCACACACAAATTTCCGGATTCCCACAGTAAGGCAAATGTAGCTTCACAGTCTAGCTTATGGAGTATGTTTATTTACAGGCACAGATATTGCTAAGCAACTGTCCCTTGTAGATGCAACAGTCTTTTGCTCCCTTTCAACACTTCATGGTTTTACATTCACTTTCAACACAGAATTTTTGAGCACATTTATCTCAGGTGGCTGTAAATAGAAGTCATTACAGGACATGCTTATAATATGCTGAATAAAGTCAAGCTGACTGATATGGAGTCCTAAGAGTTTTATGCGCCTGTAACAGGCTTGACAACCTGTTTGTCTGAAATACTCCACCCAATTAGCAGGTGTTGATTCTGTTTGTTAAGGCGGAGTGTAATCTGATTTCTCCAGGAGACAGGTGATTACCCCACCCAGATAGAAGAGATAGGTGAAAGACACTCTTTAGATCTAGACTGTGGTTGCAACTAAATTGCTGCTGGGCTTTGTGAAACTGTTTGAGCTGAAACCCATCAGTATTGTGCATTTCTTTGCTTGTAAAGCCATGGCCAAAATGTGGGACAGCTTTCCTTTATAGAGCAAAACCATTTTTGTTTGACAGTTATGGTCAGAAAAGAACTGGCTTCTTCTTGACCTCAAGGCTTCCCAATGTTTTGCATTATTCCTGAAACACTCCTCTATTCCTTAAATAAATCCATTCTGTGCTGTAGGAAGTGTGTACTACCGCAAAACATAACAACTCAAAATAAAGGAAGCTTGCTAACAGCCATGGAAAGGCTTAATGTACAACAATCACACTGTGGCTGCAAAATCCTGAAAACCTAATTGTTTGCTGGACTGCATCCACAAAAGGCTTCGTTTTGTCTTGTTAACTATGCATTAACCAGATGTACAAAAATATGAGATGGTCATTAAATCAGGTATGTAGTGCTGCAGCCTTTTCTTGGCATCCCTCTAGCTTTTCACAGATCCAGAACAATTATTATCTGCATCTGCCACATGAAAATGTAAGGGCTGCAAAGATATCTTGTAATTTGAACATACTGAATGCAGAAAAAATTGAAGAAATTTTAGTTCCTAAAATTGCTAGGTCAGATGGTTAGTGCTAACGAAAAAGATTTGAAGGCCTGATGTATTTAGTCTGTGCAGTCAAGGGAGGCATCTTTAAAGCATGGCTTCTAATGACTTCTTCTAATGTCATCTGGCTTAAGACTGTTTTCAGGACAGACTCAAGGGAGTATCCCACCTGATTTAGCTACCTCCATGCATGTCCTTGGTGGTAAACTGAGTCAATTGACCAAGTACTAGCAGTGACTACCAGATTTGCAAGTAGACAAGCAGGGAGACATTTTGTGCTTCACTCTCACTAACAGAAAGGGAGAACCAGAGGAGCTTTCCATCTGCTGCACAAGTGTGCTGACAGTACAACTGTTTGTTAAGATGGCATGCAGTTTTGTGGCTTGAAAGAATCAGGATATGTCTGCCTTTTTTTTTTTCTGTGGCTTTTTTTTTATCATGTGCTTTGTTAGTTGGCTTCTTTTTTTCTTGTCTTGATGCTTTAATGGTTTCAATTCATGCAGACATCCTGCAACTTGAGTAAATTATACATTTTAAATATTCTCATGAACTCTTGTCATATCAAAAAATCAGACAGATAACAGGCGTAACTTAATTGAAAAGATAAATGGAACTACAGTAAGCTGTACTAGGCAACCAAAAATGTCTTATCGGCCCTCATCAGCACCTTCAGTCTGAAATTTCTCAGGGCACATCTTGACAGCAGAGTAAAATGTAGATACGGAATTAATCAATGGTTCCTCTGTAATGTTGGCAGCGGTCACCATGCCTAATCATTTCTGACATCTCCAGAGGGGTCACATTCTCCAGATCACGATCCAATGTAAAATCCTCCAGATCACAATCCAATATAAAGGCCAATGAATCTAGGAAGCTGTCAGCTTTTTCAAAACTCTGAGGTGGGAAAGCAAGTACAAGTAGAATTCAGTCCACAAGATAACATATATTTACAAAAAGACACTAGGGATTTTTTTTTACCTAGACATATTCTGATTTGTATTGGTTTTGTGTGTGTGTGGTGCAATACACACTGTTTATAAGGCTTTGACTAATGGAACTGTAATCCTCAAGAACTAAGTTAATAGAAATCCCTTTCTGTAATACAAACCTTGATACTTCAACTGCTCAACTTCACTCAGCACTCCAGACTCGCTCTTTTCCAGAGGGTAGGACTGTAAAACATTGATCCTACCAATTGCAAGGTACAATAATGACAAAACTGAGATGGAAATGATGTTATTGATCCCAGCTGCAAGGGGTACACAGTAATAAATCATAGCCTGCAAATCTTTTCATGCCAGCTGGCCTCCCCCACTCTAAAATCATGCACCTGCCTATACAGGTTCAGCTGGAAGGTTATCTAATCAAGTACAGGTGCCAGGCATGATTTCCCCACCCACTAGAGCTTCCTACAGAAGCTCTCAGTACTCAGGGTCTTTCCCATTACTACCAACGCAGCACTTCGCACAATGTGGCAGTGTTACCAACTAGGTTACTCCAATACAATAAAATTTTAAAAGATCTTTGCATTTTAACAAGACTTGAATAATTTAATTTGTTCCCTGCCTATTCTGGACCTCTTTAAGCAGACTGTGCTCTTTGACCATATTGTTCTAAGTGTTACTTTAATAGAAAGAGGGTAACTAATAATTTTTAAATAATGTTGCTGCCTTTTACAAAAATTTGCACATAAGCAGAAAGAGCTGTGAAAGTATGCCATGTAGAGCTCTCCCTGAAGAAGACGTCTTTGCACATGCTTACAGATCCTGTTAAAGTAGCAGGATCTAGCTGGGAGTCCATCATCTGTGTACGTGGCAAACATATATATTTATTGCACTAACACTCCAGAAATAATTTCCTTGAAGCAATGCTGCTGCATGCTGAAAAAGTTACCTACCCAATACAGACTGAGCTGATTGCAGCTGACTGTAGCTCAGTAGCAAAAGACAGAAGTTAAAAAGTTCCCTGATAAGTCCAGAACATCTTTCAGCAGTGTGATAAATTTGAATGACAGCAGCAATATGAGGGATTACTTGCTCTCCATGGATATCCCTGACCTCGTTACTTGAGAATTCAACTAATTGGGTAGAAGAAGAAGGAAAAAAAGTAAACATATTAATTAAACTCATGCATGAGACTTTATGTGGAAACTGTCCATCCATTTTGGTTTGAAAGACAGAACATGTATTTATTTTTGTTTGTCCAGCTGTTAGATGATAGCTTTAAATCCCCTTGTCCACCCAGTTTAGACAAAACCTTCTAATATTTTAACCACTTGGCTATGTGGGAAGGCTGAAAAAAAGGAAGAATGTGTTACAGAGTCTGATCTTTATCTGGATTAAATCAGCAGAAAACTGTTGAAGCTAATGATACTGTAATGGATTATTTAGCCTTCTACTTATTTCCTTGCATAATCTGGCCATTTGCATTTACTGTAATATCTGAGAAGCAGTATGGACATCAATGTTGGTTGAAAAAAAATGAAATATCTTTCTTAAAATAAGGGGGAAAATCTGGATATGAGTGGTCACAGGGACTTAACCGCTAACTTCCACTTAAAAAGATGTCATTAAAACTATTTTCTGCATTAGTAACCCAGATTGAAAGATGTAAATTCCAGGCTTCTGGAGGAGAGATAATTACTGGAAACTCATAAAAAACCACCTAAATTCTGCGTAAATTTTCATACGTAGAGCAGATGTTTTGACAGATGGATGGACTTTATTTTTGTAACTGTCCAGGAAAAGTCTGCATAACACAGTCTAATCAGTGTTACATATCTGTAGTGTTTGTTTTTCAGTCTTTCTGCATTTGGCTTCTATGCTTTTGGTTGCAGACATTTTCTTTTTTTTTCAGGCTAATCTCTCTCTACATAAGCCTTTCTATCAATTTGATATAAAAATATTAGAAAACTCTTAAAAATAAATGTTTGTATTCAGTTAGTGAGCCAGACACATTGATCTTCATATAGAGTGTGCCTTTCTAAAAAAACTTAATTAACAGTTCATCATCTCTTCAAGACATGCTCTCTGCCCTTAGGCATGATATATAATATTTGGAAATGAAATTTCGAGTTAAGATCTCTATGCAGACACACTGGACCTCTTTAATTCACACTCTGAATTTCAGTGGCAGTCTAGTAATTTCTCAACTTGTTTCATGAGTAGGGGTTTAGCACAGAAGAATTTGCAGTGGGGTTGATGTTTTGGCTGCGTTACTATAGTATGGTGCAAATGGTTTTAGCCACTTTCATTTTAATAAACCATCAGTGTGGAGCTGAGGATCCAAAACCCATAACCTTCCTCAGTTTAGAGGAAGTGTAAACATCTATAACATACCTGAAGTAAAAATTTTTTTTCTCACTCTGGAATGCCCAGGAAACTTCTGGGGCACTGTTCCCTTCAGGTCACGAAATGAACCTTTAACTCCTGTACACAAGGTAGAATGGCTTCAGCTGGATGTCCTTGTGCCCCTACATGCCAAACTAACCTCAGGAATGCCTGTAGTGTCTGCTTGGGCTTTAACGAGGGATACAGTCCATATTCCTTCAAGCCAAGAAACAAATTGGATTGTGCCCCATGTTTAAGATGCTTCAGCCACTGTAGGCGGCAGAGCCAGGACAGGGCATGAACCATTTATTTGACCATTCTTTGGAGGATATTTGCAATCATGCCATCACATGACTGTTTGCAAAAGCAGGTCCAGCAGTTCCAGCACGAAAATATAAAAAAGTAGCTATCTGAAGAAGCTTGCTCTGTCAGGACAGAGAGATAAGGGCCTTGCAGGCTGTGATCAAGGATGTCAGATGTGATGTAGGGACTTAGCTGCTTGGTCTTTAAGATAGAAGTAGTTCTGTACAAGGCCAAAGGCAGAACCTACAGCTCTTGGGGGAAACCTTATACTATTTATTGAAATATAAATGAAGATTAATCCTCTCCAGGGGTAAGCAAGGTAAATGGATGGGGGTTTTGAGGACTGCAGTAACTCCCACATGATGTATCTAATTTTCTCTTTGAATATCTACCTCAATCATTCTGTACCATATGCAATCACTTACGTTTTTTGCTGTATTATGTATATATAAACCTAAGCTTTAAGCCATAAACCAGTGTGCAGCTTTATACAGACAAGAGAAGTTTCTTAATATTAAGCTGTCCATTCTAATAAACAGGATTGTCGAGTGAGAGAATTTATAATGATTCACTATGGTGATTCCAATGCTCCTCTTAAGAGGGAGGAGGGTTATTTTCATAACCCATCCAAGTACTACTTTCCTGCCTACAGAGAACTTCATAAATCTTGCATTCATTTTCATTCACGTTATTAGGCTAAATGTAATTTAAACTCCCACGCCACCCTGCTTTCATGTATGAAAAAAAAACCTGATTTCCACCTTGAAAATAATTTTTTAACTGTAATTTTCTTCCTTTGGCTGGTTTACTTGACAAAGAACAATATCTGAAGGGTATGGATATGTCCAGGATATGTTCCCTTTAAACAGCATCCCTTTCCTGGGGAAAGTGAAAATGGGTACAAAGGTACTGGAGGGGCTGAACTCACATATGGACATGGTGTTTAAATTCCCTGACGATTTATTCCTTACAGCTTCTGTCTCTGGGTTACTTCCTCTTCCTCTGGTGGATATTTTCTCCCATCTGCTGTATTTTACTGAGATACTATATTTCTTTTGTTGTCTTTGTCTCCTTTCCAGTGCTTTACACTCTGAGATCATGTAGTGAAATGCCTTATTCTGTTGGCACAGACCTTCACACTAACAATATAGCACTGGCCTGGGGGTCTGGCAAGGAGAGACTCTGCTGCCAAGTGGGACAAGCCCAGTTGGAGACACCCAAGTCATTCCAGGCCTCCAGCCAAGGGGGTTGGGGAGTTGCTTTGTAGTCGAATTGACATAGCCACCGGTGTCGGGACCAGCAGAGCTGTCTGCCAGGTTTCAGAACTGGTGGTGCCTGAATGCCATTGTAGGAGCCTTGCCATGAGAGCAGAAATGGGGAAACAGAGACTGAAAATGGGAATCAGTCACCCAGGTCTCATGTAGTGGCAGACCCAAACTGCATGCAATGCACACACACTTTCTCTAACCAGAATATCTTCTTTGTGATACATGTGTGCTGAGATTTACAGTCTGAGCAAATCATTCAAAGCTGTTCAAGCTGGTGTATTACAGATTTATGGGAAGCTTTTTCATCACAGAACCACATAAACCACAAAAAGCTAATACTACCACACAGCAAACTTTTGCTAAGTTTAGAATAACGAACACACAGGTACAACATTTCTACGGACGATGCTGTACCTCTGCAGCTGTACTTGAGCACAATTAGACAAAAGAAGGAATCTGATTACTCTGCAGTTGAAGTCAGTGCGCCTGTTGCTATTGTTCCAGGGAGAATAGCACCGTCTCTCAGGCAGGGCAGAAACTTTACTTTGAACTTCATAAGTTGACAAGGGCTTAAATCAGAACTATAACTTTACTTTGATGTCATTTATTGTCGTTTAATACCCCCCTATTTATTTTTTTTACAATCATGTAAAATATATAAAGAAACCTAATCTGTTAGGGAGGTGTATGGGAATTTACTGAATAGACCTTAATGGTTCCTTTATATAACTATAAAAAACAAGGAAGCTCTAGGAGCAGTCTGAACTGGACTAGGAGCTTTAAATGTTACATAAATTTATTTGTCATAGTCAAAGGTTTATAGCTGTAGGTATTTACCTTTCCCAGTGTTTAACGAGGTTGTGTATTTCTCAGACATCTATGGTAAAAAAAATTGTACAAGGAATTAAGGAATGCTTAAAAGCAGGGGTGAAAAAAACAAATCTGCTTTTGGAAATATATTATAAATCCTGAGTGACTTTATTGATATTAATACATTTACACTACTATCAATCCTGAAGACCTGAAGCCAAAATATGGCTGTGATAGAGTTAATTCCTCCCTCCCCCACCACAGGCTAATCTGGAATGATTCAGTGGAGCTGATGATAGAATGTTTCTTAATTTCCATCCATAGAAATCAAAGAAGACTCTGTACCTAAACTGAGTAGGGTTTTCATTTTCACCTTTAAAGTATTAGCTATCTAATACCTTCTTGCTGTATATTGTAGATAAGCAGCTGAACAGTATTTAGTGAGTGCACATACAGTTACAAGTGCTGTGTTGCTGTAAATCAGAATAGCTCCTCTGAAATCAGCACAGTCTGTTTGGATTCACACTGGCCGTGGGTCTGGCCCATGTACTCACAGCATTTTGCCAAGGTACCTGCCCACTGGCCTCTAATGTTTCATTTTCTTCAGGCAGGCAATTTTCAAAAGCTTTAATTAAGTGTAGCAATAGACCACAAAGACATTTTTAAAATCACGATACATCAAACCAGGCCAGGTAAAGCAAAGTCCTACTGAAACAGTGATGTGATTAAATTTGGCTAGATACAACTCTAAGTGAAAAAATTATGAAATTTTTAATAATGCGCAAATCATTGGTCAGTTTTAAATTATGTAGAGTCAAAGTCAGATGCTCTGTCTGAAACACAGAATATCAGAATTTAATGAAGGATCTATTTTCATTTTGTTAAATTCTAATATTACTTAAATTTGCAGTATTTTCCCATTTTTACTCTTGCAGACATTGAATTACTAACACATTTTCATGGCTTTTCCATATTTCTTTTATTAAAAGGAACAAAGGACAGCAGCATTAAGAAAAATATTGAAACATACATTGAAATTTTGATGATTTATGACAGGTATTTGCTTAGTACTTTACCACTATGACAATGGAAAGCATATACATATGGATGCATATATATATATAATAAATGTATCTTATGTTTATACATGTGTGGGAGGAAGAATAGGTATGCACCAGAAATTGTGTGTGTTTTTATTAGGAAAAGTCAGAATAGAAAGATTAAGAGAGATCTCTAGTAACATCCATCTCTATTTCTTTCAATTTCCTGTTGGCTTACCTTAACTATCTCTATGTTTTCTCTTCCATCTCGGTTGGAAAGGTCACTTATCAACAGTAAGGACATAGTAAGATTCTGTATGCTTTTCTCTGAGTGCTCTTTTTAATACACTGACATTATCTGCTACTCAGATAAACAATGAAACTGAAAGAGCAATGTCATTTCAGTACAGTCCTCTGCATAAGGCAGGGAATCAGTATTTTATTTGTGTAAATTCACTGCTTTTCTCTGTGGTGGCCTAAGGCATGCTTCAAATTGCACATGCATTTTCCTGGCAGAGCCATTATTTTGTATTTGAGAATATTTGGTTTAATTAGCAAGCAAGTTACAGAGACTGATGATACCAGCCAATGAAATTTCTGTGCAGGTGGTAGCTCAGGTGGCATTTCCATGGGTGTTGCTCCACTTGGAGAGGTACAGCTGAGTGCTCTACCACGAAAAGTCATCAAATATTTGTAGAAAAATTTCCTTCATTTTAAACAAAAACTGTACCAGAAATGGTTATTTTATTTCAATGTTCTTATTTTTCTCCTATTTAAAATCCATTAGTTTTCATTGTGACAGTAGACTGATTGTTTCTTTTCATTGTTAGACCTGATTGAAATAAAAATATTAAATAAACAGGAAAATCTGACATCTTGACTATCAGATTAGACATTTCTATTTTAGTAACAATAATAACGGCATTTTTACTTATATATAACAGATCATGTTTGTACTAGGGACTGTTAATGTTGCTATTAAGTTTTCAATTGCTAAGAAATAGAATTGTTCATGGTGGATAATTAGGTAGAAAATGTAAAGTCCAACTCTTGCACAGCTTACATTCTAAGGGGGGTCAATAATTATATTAAAGTGTAGCATACGTATTCATCTTTGTAAAACTGGCCCCTAAACACAGACAATGGGGATGAGGCAGAATTCACATTACTGTTAGAAATATTATATCAATGATTTGTTTTTCATCAACTCCTTCCATCTGGCCCATCTTTCTTCTAATTGTTACTTAATTGAGTACAAGCAAACAGTTGGTCCATTTTTCTTCATTATTTCATTCTGACACATTTCTATAAATGGGTTTTGTCTTACAAACATGGCAATAGCATAAATTACAAAGATGAAGCATGTCTGAAACAAAAATTAGGAAATTTTTTTGCGTAATCTTTTCTTCAGGAGTGGATGCTTTATTAAATGGCAACCAAAGATATTTAAATGAGAACCTAAATTAGGCTATTAAATGCTTAGCAATAAACAAGCTTATAAACAGCATGAAATGATCACACTTTTAAAATCTGTTCATTCAGCCATACATCCCTAACACAGAGAACTCCCATTAGTCATAATAATTGAATTAACTCTGTGGATACATTTTTTCTCCCGTTTCTTTGCAGAGAGAATGTGCTAATTTCATCAAAGTACTTAAGGCTTACAACCAAACCCACTTGTATGCTTGCGGAACAGGGGCTTTTCATCCAGTCTGCACCTATATTGAAGTTGGAAGCCATCCTGAGGTAAATTATCTTAAACCAATATTTTTTCCTTTTCCTCTTTTTAATCTTTATTGGTGTTTAGTCATGATTTCTTCCTGCCAAAATGCACTCTCAGTTGTTTCTGTGGCTTGATGAGTGGATCTGGTAAGACCTGCTCCTGAATCAGGTGCCGATGTGCTGGTTGATAAATCTCAGCAGAATCTGACCTTTTCTCCCCTACATAGCACCTTTCATCCTAGGGACTTAAATAAATGTAAGCAAGCCATTCTACCTGGTTCATGGAGTTAAAAGCCTTCTCTTTTTTTTTTTTTGTTTAGGACATGTACAAGCTGAAAGAGTGGTAGTTCAGCCTCTGTGTTTATCCTGGGGCTAGCGCTGTCCCTTAGTCTCCAACCAGTCAGTACAGTCTGACACTGTAACAGCTTTCTCCCACCTGGGAATTAAAGTAGTGTCACATATTCATAAATCCCGCTTCTGAGATTTGTCCTAACACACTGACAGTTTTTCGTATGTGACCTAGGTTATGTTTCCTTACTTTTTAGTGAAAAACAATAAACTTTTCCACTCCCCCCCTTTTTTTTTCTTTTTTAAGAAAATCGGTAGTTTGCTGATTTTTGCTTAGTGTTACAGAAATCTTGTGGAAGCTCTTGTGCTGGTTTGTGAGTGATCCTCATAATAGCTAAGCATGGTCTTCCCTGGTGAAAAAAAGTATCACTCTCAGAAGGCAATGCAACTATGCTTGTTTTCCTGGCTGAAGATTTGAGTAGAATGTCTCTGTGCTCCACTGTAATGTTTCTTCTCTGCAGAAAAGAGAATCTTTTATTTTCCTGTTAAAGTAAGTATGTAATATAAATTAGTCCACTTTACTTTGTTTTCGATCTGGCTTACCTGAGTATTGCTCAATAGGCTATTTCAGTTTAGCAACTAGATTCTTGTGTTCTCAGCAGTCCCTAATGTACGGGTATGTTTCACCGGTGAATTCGTAGTTGAGTTACTTGTAGTTTCGGTGACGTGTGAAGAATAGCTCTTTCAAGTTACTTTATGATTTTGCAATTAAGTTTTGCAGATTTCCCTGAAAATAAAGACATGATTGTTAAATGAATGAGGATTCAGTTATTTAAAAATCAGGATTTCTTCTAACAGACCTTTTGAGTGTTGACTTTATAGTCTGGAAATCATTTTCTCTTACAAAAATGTTTTTTAATGCTTGAAACATGAGTCTTTACAATGTTCTAAGCATAAAGTTTTGAAGGGATAAAGGAGCTGCAATGTATAAAGGTTTTTTTCTTATTCTTTAATGCTTTCTTCCTGAATGCATACTTGGCAATTAGTGATTGTCTCTTGACCACACACAGTATGTCATTGCTTACTGCATTAAACAGATTCTCTGCTTCCTGAGATCCATTTGGGAATTGGTAGACGTATTAATTAACTCTAGTTCCGTAAGATGTGTGTCAATCAATTCCTGGCTATCTGCCAAGTGAATCTCTCGTCCGAAAGATAGCTGGTATGAGGTCATTTACTTCTACATTTGACTGGTTTATGACTGTACCATAAAACTAACACACACTTTATCAAGGATTTATAAAAATGATGATCAGAGATGAGAGGCCAGACCCAACCTTGATTTAACATTCTGGATTTTGAAAGTCTTGAGTCAATGATGTGTTTGGCCCTGGAGCTGAGAGAGGATATTTGTTTTAGCTTCTATTTAGCAGCCTCCAACTATAAACAACATCTAAATTGTTGCGCTTTTTTTTGTTGTTTATGCAGTAAATTTGTTAGTCCCCCTGTGCTTGAATCATTCTCACAACCCTTGATTTCTTTTTCACAAACCAGGGAATCATGGTTATGTTTATCCGAACTGCCTCAGACACTGTTAGCTTTTGATTTCGTTTTCATACTTAAGCTATGAGTGAAGTCATCTTCACCTGCCCTTCCAGGACAGTCCTACAGGAGAGGTCACGGCCTTCTCAGCCCTGATCTGCCCATGCAGACAGGAAGCGGGGCAGACAGGAGGCAGAAGTACCCACATCTTCCCAGGCTTTGACAAATTTGACAGTCAGCCTTGGCCCTGGCCCTTGCAAAGGTAAAATTCAAGTGAATAAATGAATTTATTAGGTTTGCAATCAAAAACAATCTGGCCTGTCTCTGTCTCTCAGCTAGAGCCTGCTCCTTTCTTCCCCATAGCAGCTAGACAGGAATTTCAAATGTGTGTCTTCTCCCAGAAGTGGGGAAGAGAAGGGGGTTTGGATTGACAGTAGCTATTAGAGACACTATGAATGGAGGGGATATAATATTAACCCCATACCCCTGCACACTGCATCTATGAGAGCCAGATGGCTTATGTTGTCAAGTCAGACCGCAGCACCGGACGTGTCAAAGAGCCACTGCTTCTGTATCGTGTAGTTTATACCTCCCTAGCATACTGAAAAACATAAAAAGTATAAGCGAAGACAAGCAATTGATTTTGAGTTTAAAAATTACCATCTAGAACATTTCCTGAAGATTCATTTTCTTCCATGGCACTTGTGGAAAATTAACTGACTTCACCATCTGCTTATTTATTTTTCAAGCACTTAGAGAGGTAAATGTGAACTGATTAGAGGAATAGTCAGGGAATGTACCTACTGTCTGATAAGAGTGGTTGTTTATGAGAGCTCTGAATATAACCCACCTGCCTGGGTCTGGTGGAGTAGAGGAAATTAATGTGTGCCCAATTGAAGAGGATGAAGAAGTGAAATTTAAAGAAGAGAGTGGCAAGTGATAGAGGCACTGGAAGCAATTGGAGTAGACTGCAGGAGGCTGGAGTACGGTACAATTTTTATGATTGGGGAAAGGAAATAAAGTACTTTGTGTGACATTCATAAAGTAATGGGAATATGAATTGTTCTATCTGTTGAATATCTCTTCAATATGAAGCAGCATATAGCAGCACTGTTCCATACTTGAAGAAAACCGTTTCTAGTGATGAAACTAGGCAGGTCTAATTGAGTTTGATGAAGTACAGTATCAGAAATAATAATAAAAAGGTAAAAGGATATGAACAGCATGCTGTGCATCTGATTAAAAATGATCTGTGCAAATGTATACAACCTAGTATGTTGTGAATTACACCACAGTCTAAGGAGTAAAGCAGACTAATCTTCACTTAAATCCGTTCCAGATGTGTAAGTGAATAACCACAGCATTTAGAGAAAAGAATAAAGTTAATGTTTGAATAGACTTTAACCACATAAGCCATGAGTAAGCAAGAAAGAAGATTTAGAGAGAACGTAGCAATTGTGTGTGTAGGAAATACCTGAGGAGAGACTAATTTAAAGCTTAAGATCATCCATTGGAGACACTATATATTTGTATTTCCACTGAATGGCACAAACTGACTCATATGCAGATATATATGTTTTATGTGCCTGCATGTAGGTGAGATGACCTTACAGAGACACCTACACCAACTTCAGGGATCCGGTGTTAGGCAACATGTGGCATTCTCTCCACACAACACAATATAATACAAGAAACCAATTACCAGACAAAACAAGAAAGTAATTAGTAAAGCTGTGTTCTGCTCCCACTGACTTCTAAGGAAATAGGATTGAATGCGTAGGAATGCTGTACTTAACAGTTGCAAAATCACACAAGTCAAATCTGTGCTTGAAAGGAACAGATCCATCTGCAGGGAGACACGGAGGTGCATTAAACTCACTAGAAAATCACAACAGAATACAGAATGCACCTGCCTGTGCATGCCTGAGCAGGCGTGGGGAGCCCTGCTCCCTTTCCACAGGGCTTCCTTAGGGGTAGTTTGTGTGACCCAGCCGGAACAGTCCTGTTTTGGAAAGAACAGAATTTCCCATTTACTTAACCCCTACAATGCAGATGGGGGTAAAGTGCCCTGTAGAACCTTTTTTGTTAACGCTCAGAGAGACATTGCAAGACCTGTACAAAGTTGTTTGCCAGATCCTCAGCAGGAATACATTAGGGTTTCTTCAACAGAGGTAAATCAATAGACACTGTCTGAAGAACTAACCCAGCTTCTTTTATTGTCTCCTAGTTCCAAATTTCTTGTCACTGTCCAACAGATTAAAACTCATTTTTAACTGGAACTTAGAAGGTCTGGGATCACTTTACTTGCAGGTTATTTCTCATTCTTAATCAATAGAGAAGCTCTACATTTAGTTCAGATTTATGATGTATATAAAACATTAAGTTATTGCATATGAAGTTATATAACGCTACCACCTGTAACATATTTGCTTTTTCCGGACTCTGTGTATTTTTAAAATCTTTGGTTCAACTCATAAAATTTTGCTGAATTATACTTTCCACTTTGTTTTATCCCTTCTGTACTTCACATTAGAAGAGGTCTAGAGTGCATTTTCTAACTAATGGACATCCTATTCTGATACATTTATGCCTTTGTCTTTTTTTCTGTCTGTATTTATGTCTGTATATATTAAATATATGAATAAGGGAGTGGAAAGGCAGGTTTTTTTCCTAAGAGAATGACTTTGAAAGAACACATTACTTGAAGGATCAATGCTACTGCTGGTAGAAAACATGTTGTGTTTCATTATCTAGTATAAAATTCAGGGTGAAACATTGACTTCAGTAGTAGCAGATGTGGCATAAATTGACCTAACTTCATTGAAGACAGCAGAGCTGTGTCAGTTTACTCAGTTAAGATTCTGACCTGTGGTTTTTAAGTGAAATATTTGAGCAAATGAGTTTTTAAGTTAAGAATCATCTCAGGATAATTTGCTTTCCATCTAATTAATTATACCTTTATATGGCATTTATATACTTCCAAAATATAAAGAAAATATGAAGGAAAAGAATTGCGTTAAAGGATGATCCTCATTTGTGATGTGGCAACTGTGTGATAGGACTATTATTTGTGATGTACTAATTCTAAGCATCACTATAATCACAGAGAAATGCCAATAAAAGGTCTAGTTTACAGACTGTAACTGCCTATGTTAGTTCAGAGAGGCTTTAACCTTTCAAACCACTAGATATCCTGTTACTGTATTAAATGAAAATAAAACTAATGAGCCAGATCTCTATCATACGTACAGTGCAAGTACCTTTCAGAGCAGTTCTTTCAATCGCCCAAGTGGTTTTGCCATGAAAAAAAAAAAAAAAAAAGAAGAAAACATGTCTTAGATGTTTAAAAGCTGATATGCTTCACTTTATTTCATAAAAAGCAGGCTAATAATTTCTGCTGTACTGCAAAATTCCAGGTACTGGACCTTATGCTGTACTGATGTCGGTGGAGGATGGCAAGTAACAGGATAGTCAGGGTTAGGCTCACAGCTGTCCAGGCATCTCACAAGGTCAGTGGCCAGAATCACAAAACAAAGGGGCTTGATTCCTCTTGAGGCTGCTGGGTCTGCAAACCGTCACTTCTACTTCTCCACATGACATAGATTTCCAGTCCCTTAGACTACCCTGTGTGAAAAATCTGCATAAAATCAGGCTTTTCACAAATGTACAATTTACCTCCAGTTGTTAAAAAGAATAAATCTTGACATAGCTATAATCTTCCTAGCATTTTGGAAGTATATAGTTTAATATACAGTTATATATAGCTATATATAGCATATAATTCTTTTTCCAAGCCATAAATCACTATGACATTGGTTGGGAAGGGATATGCTATGGGAACTTTCCAGTGATCTGAAGAGGAGCACAGGGATGGGACAGAGAACATGACAGCTCTTTCTCATAAGACAATGTAAGTGAGGTAGTGATTCTGGTAAAGTATGACAAATATTTTTGTAAGAAAACCAAGATGTGTTGTTAGAAGCTCTAGATATTTTTAAGCACCGTCATGCAGATTCATGTATTTCTTACAGGCTGAGGGCTATATCCCAAATGGCACCTCTTGATGTGGCATTGTCTTATGTAAAGTTGCCAAAGTAGAAGGTCACAATAAAGAGATAACTTGATTCTCATTGAAAGGACTTTTTGAAAAACTCCGTAAAACCCTTTGTAAACAAATATTAATCAGGTTCATGGTTAAATGTTATTGTTTATGAAGGCCTGTCTTTGAATACACTGCAGATCTCTTTTGAGTTTAGCTGTATTTTGAATGCTTGATTTGCTAAAAGAGAAGTTACACCAGGAAAACTCAGATTTTTCAAAACTTCATCCTGTCAACGTTAAGCAAAATATAATTTCAATAAAAATTTATTTCCAGAGTACGTCCTTTAAAGAAGGACTATTAGGCTTTATGCAATAATTTAGCTGTCAGAATAGTTTAATTTATGAGGTAAACTTCTCTCAGCTGAAAAGCACACATGGCAGCAATGGCTGACATCTTTCTTACCCCTCACAGCTGGGAAAGTCTACACAGCTGCTATGGATATTTCATCCTCAGCAAAGTGAGAAAGAAAAATTTTGAAAGAGATTTTTTTCCAAGTATCTTATTTTAACAAGATAAGAATTGATTTCCTAATACATATTTTAATGCATACTAAACTTTTTATGTAAACCATGCAGTTAGAATTATAATAATTTAAATTTCCATCTAGTGTTCAGTATCCTGACATATTCAATTAAGAAGGATGTGCCTTTATAACAGCTGATCTGTTTGATCTTCCATTTACCAATGTAGAGGTGTGTTTGTAAGAATAGGACTATTATAAAACATATGTATGCAAAGGATCTGGCTAAATATCTTAAAATTCGGATGCAATACAAATATCCTTGTGAGGGAGAAAGGATTTAGAAAAGAGGTTGTGCTTTAATCATTGACAGGAAATGCGAACATCATAGGTTTTCAGCTGTCATTTAATGCATTCAGCCCTGCCCTTGCATATTTCAAAATTACACCTAAGAAATTTGAAATCTATTTATGTCTGAAGTGACAGAAAGTCAGTAATTATGTCTGAGGTTCACTCTGAGATTTACAAGTCAAACATTTACATGCAGGAAATGAAATCAACTTTTAAACTAACACAAGTCAAAACATTGCAGTTGGCTATTTTATTTCTTCGCCTTTATTTCTTAGTCTACAGACTTAAATGACTTAGGCAAAATGGAAGCATGGTTCTTTAGTAAGTCATACAGAGGAGAGGTATAAGATATGATGAGAAGCAGAACAAAGACATGAAATTTACAACAGCAAGGGTCATTTGTTGCACAGTAGAAACCACTAATGAAGCCCCTATTATTATTCAAGTCTGATCAGTCCAGCTATTTAACAACTAACTTTTTTTTATGACTTGATAAATATATCCAAATTGCTGTGGCAGACCTCCCAGTTTATTCTTAAGTGAAAAAGAAATAATAATAAACTGCAGAATCATATTACTTTAATATTACTTTATATATATGTTGTAAAGAAAATGCAACTGAAAGTCACTCCGCAGATGATGTTCCAGCACTTTGATTTTAATTGAAAATTTCCCTGAGACGAGAGAAACCTGATAAGGATAAGATCTATAGAGAGTATCAGTATGTTCCATGGATCTGGTCTGATCACTAGAGATGCGCAACGACACAAAATTAAGCTTGATAGCAACAAGATCCTGCATATTCTCATCCACTACTGAAAAAACTAACTCATGCAAAATAACTATTAACATAGAATGTTCTTAAATTTTCTTAGGGCAAACAGTCCAGAGTGAATGTGTCAAATTTGAACCCTCTGACTCCTAATGAGGGGAATCTATGTCCTAGCATGATTCCACTGAGATAACTGAGAAGACCATTGTTTCCTCACCGTATATGGCTTTCACTTTTTGTGGCTGAGAAAGGCTGGTTGATTACAGTGGAGAACTGTATACAGTATGCCACAGCTGACTGACTTCCATGAATAAGAAACTAAAGCCAGTCGACATATTCATTAGGTTCAAAGAAGTGAGTCTCAGAACTGTGGGAAAACTTTTGTTTATGGTGCTGGAGGGGAGAAAAAGAAGAGTGAGATAGAAAGAGACCTCCATGGAAGTAAATTTGCAGAGCAGAGGGCGTACACGCGCACAAGCAGAACCATGGGGTGGATTTTCACTTATACCACATGAAATGTCTTTCTTTGTGAGTCCATGTCTTAAAACCATGGGTAGCTTTGAATATGCTCTGATAACAAAGGATTCAAGTTAAAGACCTCTTAGGATCTGGGTTTAATTTCGTTTTTTTTTAAATGTAGATTGTTTTTTCCTAGCACTAGTTTATTCAGTGAAGTTCTCTACGACTTACACTGATGTAGAGAAAAAAAAGCATTAAGCTCTAGCATTGTTAGAGTGATGACTCAGAGTTTGTGACTGCTTAAAGAAAATTAATTTTAGTGATGGCTACCAGAGGAGCTGAAAATACACCCACTATTTGCATTTGGATGTTCATTATTTTTCCTATCAATTAAAGGATGTTAAGATGAATTATTTATTTCCACAGTGTAAATATTCCCACTGGCACATGATTACCTTCACCATGAAATGATACAGTTTTCCTAATTCATTACAGACTTAGATTGTACTTTTGAGAGAGAAGGCAATCATATTAAAAAGTTTTCTGGGTGGGAATATTATGTTCGTTCATCAACAGAGCCCATAATGTTTCTAGTAGCACACAAGTTCCACATTTGCCTCTTGTTAGAGTAACAATTGAAAACATTAACCCAACTTCACAGTCATGCCACATATGCAAAATTTCAGCCACACACCTCCTGAAACAAAAGACAAGTATGGCTGAATCCTTTGATCTCTTGACCAATGTAAGGGAGAAAAAAAAACAAAAAAACAAGCCACCATCTGTTGGGAAACCAATGTAATAAAAGCAGTGGAAAGCCAGCCTATAGTATAGACTGACTTAATTGAGGAAATGACTTATAAACAGAATTATTTCTTGATTTAGAGGCACAGAAGGAAAAAAAAAAACCTGAAAGAAGGAGTTACTAAGCTCAGATTTGGATACATCAGCATCAAAACAATGTTATTCATTGTGAGATTCACATCACAAGGCTCCAATTGACAGGGGCTGACCGAACTCATGAAGAAGAATCACATTTTAAATGTGATTTCTGCTTCTGAAGGAAGTGACTGCATTGCGTTTGTAGCTCAGTACAAACATCTCATCATACAGTCTTTGAACAACCAAGGTCACAATGCAGTAGGTTTTAGCTGCGGATGGTGCTCCATGTACAGGCCACGGCGCTGTGAAAAGCAGAACAGCAAACTAACCAGTTATATTAAATATTCAGACATGAGGACCTAACCAAGAACATATTTATATAAACTATCACCACTGGTCTTTGTCTAAAATTTTATGACAATTGATGTGGTGTGAAATGCCTCTCAGGCTTGATTTTTAAAGGCCTTGGGATATATTTGACTTTCAGAAGTTACAAGCGAGTCTGAAAATACTGTTTCCGTGCATACAGAACACCCTAATATATATAGTTTCTGCATGTTTATGTTGTGTGTGTTTAATGGTACATCAGCATGGTGACTGGCCTGTGCTTACTCCCAGGAAGGGCCCAGGGAGGCTGTATACGGTGATGGTGCAGGCTGCTCAGCCATGATGGAGAGGCTCATTATCGATCGTCTCAAAACCTCCTCCTGATGTTGCTTCTGGCTGTAAGAGTCTCACTCATTCAGAATTCCCAGAAAAGGGGCATTTCCCCAAGGAAAAGATGAGAACGCTCATGGGTTTAAAACCAGTCTTTCAAACAGATTCAGGAAAGAAAAACGTCACTTCCCACAATGGGAGGCCTCCTTGGTGTGCTTCCAAGCTCTTTATGCATCTCTTTCTTTCATCAACATCTGCATTTGGCATGACAAAACTGGCTTCTCCTCAATGATTAAATCTTATTTCTCCTTTGATAAAAAGCAGAGCAGCTGTACATGAAGCTACTATTTCTGTGAGTAAACAGCAGTACGCAGGTATGTCCAGCGGTTACCTGGTCGAACAGGAAATAATTATTCTTCTGCATCTTGACCATCCTCATTTTTAAGTATAGCTTTATGTTTATGTAAAAAAGCTTTCATAATACTTTCCAGACGCCTCCTTGCCTTTACAAGATTTTGAAACCGAGTTGCTTCTCTGCCCTATATTACACAGAATGTCTCAAATTTTTAACTGAGTTTGTTCCAATAATAGCATTCTACTATTCCATAGTTCAGTAAGAAAACAGTGCTAAATATTGAAGTTTTGATTAGTAATTGGTACTTTTCTTTGCAATTTAAGCATTTCGGTACTTTCTGACTTTCAGAAATACCTTTACAAAGAATTAATAAAATGTTTTTTATCAGTATACAACCTTTCATCTTTTTGCATCACATGTTTTGCTGTCATAAGATACATAAATGGATAATAATCAGGTATTTCAAGGTCTTAGAAGTCTGACAGGAGAGAAAATCCTTCATCCTTCTTTAAACAATATTTCATATGAACAAACACCTAGTACAGTAATGTATGTTTGATTGCTGGCAACAGGGAAAATCCAGTCTCGGGAATGGATCATGACTTAGATAGAGATTGTATTTTGTACATGGAGGGAACATGGAACATGCATAAAATTATCTAAAAATGACAGATGTGAAAGCAGTCCATAGGTATAAATAATTATCTTCCTTATACATTAGTCCATGTATCTTTAGCCATGAAGAGTTAATGAATTTACTACTGAAAGACTGTGGGAGATTAAGAATAGTACTGAAGCAGGCAGTGTTTTAAATATTTGTGCTTGTCCCATATGCCAACTGCTTTCATGATGCTGGAAATCAGACTAAGTGATCACAGCCACTTTCTGTCCTTAAAATCTAAGAATAAAACCACTTGAAGTCAGTTGGGAAAAAAAAATATTTACTCTTCTATTCATTCTCAGTTCTAGCTACATAGTTTGTAACAACTTGCTTTATGTTTGTCACACTCAGTAAATCTGTTTGGAAACGTGCTGGTTCTTCTTTTTGCTCCTGAGCATAAACCATAAGGATCTATCTTCCTTCAAACACCATTACTGTGAGGGAAAGGTACTGTGCCCTTCTGTTCCTACCATCACCTCTCCCTCATTTATATAAAACAAATAATTTAGTGACTATGACCTGACTCAGATGAAATACATGCCTCTGACTTGTTCATGCCTCTGTGGGCTTTGAGTAAATTAGTTATTTCCTAAGTAACTCATTTCATTGGAAAAGGGTGAGTAACTTTCTACTATTACTTGGGAACTGAAAGAAAGACAAGCTAATACCTGCTTTTTTCTTTCTCTTCAGCTTGTGTACTATTTGCCGTAGACAACTCACATATGGTTATTTTTATTTATTCCCAGAAGGAAGCTGTTTTTAAAAATGTGGTTTTTCTTTAGCTCAGTGAGTCAGAAAAGAATTTGAGAAACACATTGAATGAAAAACTAGTCACCACTGGAAAACTTAGATAAAAAGAGGTTATTGTGCAGAACAGATAAGTGTATCATAATGAATTCATGCCTATTAGAATGGGAGGTGACTTGCTATGTAATCTAATCTATTCTAATTTGTGTACATTTGCAGTCATCTACAAGTCTAGACTGTCTTCTCACCTGCAGTGATATAAATCACAACTAGCGATTCTTGCAGTGAAGCATTAATTTGCATTTTAATTATTTCATTTTCAGTTATTGCAGTGCTACTCGTAATTATATACATTGTCCAGCCTAAGCAACTCTTTGCCTATTTAGTGTATATAACAGTTCCAGAAGAGCTGTCATATAACTCTTCTCTTATATGACTACCTATATTTTAGTTAAGAAATGCTACCTGATTTATGAAAATCTATGGATTCCTCTGAGTTGCAGCATGGTCATTCTCAGGGAAATATGTTAATAAACACTCTCAAGTACATAATCAAATGAGAACACAATACTCTCCATTAATGAAATGTGATCCATAATGAATCTTGCATGGGAGTGCTAATAACTACCTTTAGGTTAAAGAGCTCAGATGTCATATATAACAATATCTGTCTTAGATGTGTATCATTATAGCAAAGTAATTAAAGGTTACTTAGCTGTTAAATGGTTACCTTGGAGGAATCCTTCAGTAATGTGGCTTCAAACATGCCTTCACAATTAAATTAATTAAGCAAATTAAATATCAGCCTTGTAATAATCTGTTTTATGTGCAGAATATCTGGCATATAAGTGTATGATATGATAGGTGACAGAAAACCGAGGACTTGGTAATAAGCTGATTAGTTTTTAAACATAAACCAGTCTTGTTTGGTATTATACATAAAGAAATACTTGCACTATTGGTTTAAAGAGAACAGTGACAAAAAATGAAGAGAAATAGAATGTCAAGATTATCATGATCATGTTCTTGTGCTGCATGAGTGCAAAGATCAAGTATCATTGCTCAGGAAGAGAGAAGCATTAAAATTCACTTGATCCTTTTCACACCTCTGCACTACATGGAGTTAAAAGCATGGTAACAAGTGACTAGAGTTTTACTAACAGCTCAGTCTGACTCATCAGAAGGATGCTTTCAGGGACTACTAGCTTGCAGCCTTCTTCTATATTTAACATAAACCACAGCAGGAAAGTTGAGCAAGCAGCTTGATCTGGATATAAACATTTCTCATCACTTGTTCAAGTGGGAATATGATATGGACAACACCAGTGACAAAAATGAGAGAAATTTGCGTTTTCCCATAATTTCCTTGCTGGATTGAAATCTCATTTCACAGATTTTGACTTAAAAAATAATTTCCTAGGATTACGCAAGATGTCAATGACAAATATACAGTATATTCTGCTTTCTTCTTTGTTTAAAGAGAAACAATCTGCTAGATAAATAGATTATTCATCTGAGGCCTTTGCATATATACGCAAGAAGGTGTAAAGTTCAGATCTCTGCTGTCCTCCTGAAACACTGGCCTTGCTCCAGGCACTGCAGTTATTCGCATACCTTAGATTTACCCTTATTTAAATGTATTGTCTGATCATGTCTTTTGACAAAACAGAAAAAAAAAAAATAAATTCTGATTCATGCTGCAGAAGTCTTTGCTCACAACACAGCTAGGAAAGTACTGGCAGAAGAAAAGGAAAGATGAAGATTTCTGGACAGAAATCTACCTTTTTTCACACTATGATATGTGTTTTTATTCCAGTGAGATAATTAGCAGTGGTGGCACCATCTTATCGGTGATATGCAAAGCTGCTGCACATTTTGCTTGAGGATGACACCAATGTTATGGGTCCTTCACCAGTCCTCAGGCTTCTTCTGAGGCCAAGTGTTTCAGCCTTAATTAGTTTTGCTCTCTGCAATTCAGATTTCTTGAAAGATGAAGCTTCAGTCATTGTCATGAGAAAATGATCCCATGTCTCCAGGCCAAAAAAATCTTCAAACAGGATAAATAGTCGTGATGGAGCTATCTGTACACTGAATAATCCTTAGATGCCCTTCAGTGACCTTCTACACACATAAGGGCCAAGTCCACACAAAGTTATAACATGAAAGTGTAAAAAAAAAAATGAAATAAGTCTTAATACCAGGATTCTCAAATAATTATTATTATTATCTTCTGAGATAATACAGATTTACGCTTCTGGGGCACAGTAAAAGCATATATACTGATTGATTTAGCCTGATTCCAGACCTGGAAACAGCTTTTGAAGGGGAATTAGGAAAAAAAAACAAACCAACAAAACAGTTTAAGAGAGGACGACTCTCTTCCAATGAGTTCTTTTGCCCTGGGGTATGATTTATTTTTTTTTAATTATGAATGGGTAAATGTGTAATCAGAAAACAAATGGCATCGATTACTTTTTCAAAGCAGTAACTCTCTAATCATTCCATCCTATACTTCCAGGTTGTTTGAAGTATGGAACCGATACAAAACCTGAAAGTATTCTGCCAGTTTTATAAATCAACATTACTCTCCGTAGCTAACATTTATTTACAAGCTCACAAAGGGTTTCATAACAGATATGAGTGCACTTACAATAGAAACCATGTGTCAAACAGCAGAATACTGCAGAGCAAATAGTGCTGTTGTTTTTCCCTTTTGCTTGATCCAAGTTTCATTATCTGTTTGGCTAAGCATCAGTGATCATGAAGGTGGTATATCAACAATGGTCATGGTGGCATATTCAATTTAATTATAGCTGGTTGAGGTGCTTAACTTAATTTACTTTTTCTGAATAACAATTTATTTTATTCTGTTTTAACAAATCTTTCTGTTTATGCATTTCATCATCTTTTGTTATAAGAAACAGGGATCTGGTTTCATTACTCAAGTGTGGGAGCACTGAAAGAGTAAGTCTTCATCAGCCTACTGCTGCTATATCAGGGTCTTTTCCTGGAATACTTACTGAAGAACAAATCCCTTGAAGTCAGTAGAGTTTAGTCTAGATAATGAATTTCAGTTCCTAACTAAAAAACTGTGAAACTCATACCAAATTTAGGACACGGAAAGATTGGGCAGTGTTTAACATGAAACAAGGCCACAAAGATTCTTCTAACAGGCAATTATAATAATAAATGATTCAGCCACAAGTACAAGATTTATGTATTCTCTTAAAGTTGGGGGGGGGGATAAATAGAACAGTAATGGGGAAAGTTGACTTTGTTTAACCTGAAGAGAAGGAGCCAAAAAAGGAAAGTTTGGACAAGGCAGTGGAAGTTTTCATCATGGAAGAGCTCTGTACATAACTTAAGCCTTGTCCGTAAGCAAACTTGTGAATATCTCACTAAGGTAGTGCAAATCACTGCATAGGCGTTCTCATTTCAGTTAAAGTAGTATTTCAGGTCTGGTTTTAGCTGCCTGAAAGTAGCTGAAAATAAGCTGCTCTTGAGCTCACTGCGTTGACACAGAGTGCATGTGTTTACTGGAATCTATTACATTCAAATATAGTGATACAAGTCTGCAGATTAGTGCTCACACTGAAAGGCTATTTAGCCTTTCAAAGGATTTTGCAGGAAAGCAAGTTGGAATACAAGCCCTTTCTGCTTGTCATTTGTCGGTTTGTGAATTTGGCTTTTCTTCCTTTGCGCAAATGTGTTTTCATGCAGACATTCAAAAGCTATGACCCTCTGTAAAAAGGATTACCCTGAAGGGAGATAGTAAGACTGCTGTGTAAAGAGTAGTTAATACAGAAATGCTAAATCTCTCTGTGCAAAGATTATAGCACAATAAATTTTTTAACTCAAGGTACTTTCCTGACGTTATAAAAACAGTCACATATCAGAACCACAAAATAAAAGCCTTAAAGAGAGGGCTAAAAGAAAATAAAGGAAAATGTCTGTTATTTTTTATAGAAGGATGATATAGAATCCCTTAAAAATGTAGTTTATTTTAGCTGACATTGCAGCAAGTAGTTTAGATAACACTTAATGACTTCGCTATTATTTTTACAATCAGTATATTTCTTGAGGTATTAAAGATAATAAATAAGGAAATGATTTAAAATAAATAATAGAAGATAGTGAGAAAAGCTGGAGATTTCAGTTACTTAGAAAAAGCCTAACATCTTACTCATATAAAGCAATGACACTCTCATGATCCACATTAGCCATTTGAGTAACAGGAATCAAATCCTAGTCCAAAATTATTCCTTTGGTGGAAAAAATAAAAAAGAACAGGGGTGTTTTTTCAATTTACACCTACAATGCCTTTCTAATTTATTTGTCTGAGTAGTAAGGAGTATGGTCAGAAACAAATTTCT
Organism: Baryphthengus martii; assembly: GCA_013396935.1. Taxonomy (NCBI): domain Eukaryota; kingdom Metazoa; phylum Chordata; class Aves; order Coraciiformes; family Momotidae; genus Baryphthengus; species Baryphthengus martii. The sequence continues at coordinate 35,411 of VWZK01005936.1, forward strand.
GATTTAACCCTCCTAAAACTTCCCAAAGAGATAAAAGTAATATCCTTTAGAGTTAACTAGGACTTAAATTACTGCAAGAGTTAGACTAGAGCAAAAATCTTTTTCCACTGGTGGCTTTTTAGTTTTCACTGGCCTTGAGTCAGGAAAATACCATTTGTGCAATAGCTTGTACGGATTTAAGAATACATGGTTACATGTTGTGCCTTATCAAGGACCACACTTAAAGACAGTCTTAAGTGCTTTCTTCAGTTTTGGATTTAAGATGACAGAAGAACAATTTTAATCTACTCTAGAAATTTAGCTACCTGAATTTGAATTTTCATATTTACATATTTAACTAGCAGAATATAAATTAGATATCAAAGGCACTATATTCATGGGTACTTATTTGGATTAGTAACTTCAGTCATTTTCCATTGAGTCCTTAGGAATCTAAATGCCATTGAAAGTAATTGACTCTAAGTCACTTTGAGGAAAATAGAGAAGAAATGATGTATAAAACCAAACTGTTAAAGAAAATGTGTCTCCTCAATCTTTCCTGAGACCTTGAATGAAAAAAAATAAATTGAAAGGAAATTGAATACTGTACCTCAGAATAGTGGAACTGTTCATAGTCGTAATAAGATACAGTAATTTCTAATGGACTTAAGTCTTTTCAAGTGCTTCTAAGAAATTCTTGTTTCAAATGTGCATACTTATTTCAAAGTTATTTCAAAGTTTCTAATGCTCAATATATACAATGCAGGCCAAATTCATTACTCACATTCATTACTGGCATCTGTTAAGTACATCATAGTCCAAGTGGTGTTTTGTTCACATTTTTTAAACTTCTGTTCTAGAAAAAAAAAACTTGTTTGGATCTTCCATCTGAGAAAAAACCAAAACTAAAGCAACCAAACAATGAGTATTTCTTTCAGTAGTCAAATAATTGTGATGAGGCATTCAAGATTCCCTGCCTGCTTTTCTGTCTTTTGGGACTACTACTTCTAAATCACTTGAACTCCTCCAGGCTGACAAGACTGAAGTAAAATTTGGAAAAAAAGTGTATGAGAAGCTGCAATAAAATCCACCCAAAGACTTCCTAAGAGTAAAAGGAATGTTGAGATAGAAGCCACTATGTTAAGCAGGGATATAAAGGTTGAATATGAAGGTTAGTGTCTGCTATAAGGATGATTTTGAATGTACTAGCCATCGGATAAAAGGTGAGATGAGGAAAGCTATAAATATGAGCATAAATAATTGCCACAATCATTACATAGGTGGAGAGAAACTCAATGCTGACTTTAGTTGCAATAGCTAAATTTTCAAATTATTTCATTAAAAAGAGATTGCAATATTTTTTCAAGAGGTTTCAGTGAATGGGTGGAGAAAAAGGGAAAGAATATAGGATATTTGTTTTCAAAGTTCCTTTTAAAGCCAAATATCTGATGCACTGTAATCACTGGCTACTTTTTGATTTCTGTAGAGCTAGTTTTAGACTTTATGTGCTGATCTGTCAAATAAAAGCATTGATTACCTACGCATCTAAGTGCACACTAAAATGCTCTTATGAAAAGCAGTCTCAGAACTTCATTTAGAAGGAGCTTAAGCAAATTATTTAACCTTCCTGAAAAGGGAAAATATTCATATATGTAAAGTAAAACCAAATATGAAGTCTTTCTGTATTTAAATGCTCCAAAAGGACACACTGGTTTTCAGTTTCATAGGCTCTCCTTAGGCAGCACCATAGACAGGACACTCTGATAGGGAGAGAGATTTGGAGTTTCCTATAGTGCCAGAGAACACTGAAATGGAAGGGAAAAAAGACACAAAAATGTCATGAAAGGGAGGAAAAAAGACACTGAAAATGTTGAGTACTTGGCACCAGGGAATTGTATTGGAGGATCTGAGACTTTCAGTGTTTTACTCTTTCTGGTATTAGATAATTTACTCCCTCCAGACTTAGATTACAGCCTAATTTCAGAGAGTAGAAGTTATTTTATCTTATTTATATCACCTGAAACATAGTCAGTTGTTATAGTTATCCATCCTTATCCTTGGTCAATGAAGAGAATCCTCAGAAATGGTGCTTATCTTTCACACTTATCGTAGCACCTAGGATGTTCATGATCATGAAATAAAAGTAATAAAATGGAATGAGGCAGTCGATCAGAGGCAATGCATTTTAGAGAAGTTACTGGGTATTGATTTACATTTCTCTGAACTAGAGAAAAATAAAATTATACAAATTGAATCCAAGAAGGGAACTCAGGAAGCAGTGTGAAATTTCAGATACAACTTAATTGTACGTGATTCAAGGCAAATTATTACCCAGTTTAAAAGAACCCACATCAGCCCTCAGAAAAAAAAAAACACAAACTTAGGTATGCTATTAAACTTAGATTTTAATGTTCGACTCTTGGTATGTAAGTCTATTAGCAGCATTTGGTGTTCTTCCTTAAACATTGTCATTTAAGATAAATCTCCATGCCGAAAATTAAATGAATAGCGAAAAGCTGATGTGATGGAAAGGTAGTGTGATAGAAAGTTAGGAGTGCAACAGGAATAAAAAAGTACCTGAACATTGTAAGACAGAGCAAGTCTGGTCTATCTTACATCCTGTTGCTCTTACTTCATTTTCTTTTTGCAGCTTACTCTTACTAATTTTCTTCTAGGAATCTCCTACTGCCCTTTGGCTGCTGTATCATCATCATGGTACAATTTGTAATAAATGAGTTTTTAGCTTCTTATATTAGTTAAGAAGATTAATGGTGCAGAACTTAAAACCTGTGACCAGAACTTGATGAAACAACTTTAAATGAATGACATTTAAGATAGAAATAGGCTTCTGAATACCAAGAGAAAAAGTCCAGACAGTAGGAAAATAAGGTTAAACCATTCTATCTGAAGCCATTTCACACACACACACACAAAAAAAAACCAAAAAAAACCAAAAAAAACAAGAGGAAATGTGTGACATATGGTATCAAGTGAGGCACTTGAAGTTGAGTCTAAAAATGTTTAAAAAGACAGCTGTAAGTTTGCATGATTAAAAAGGGAAAGGAAGGATATTATGATACATCAAGAAACAAGGAAGAGTTATGAAACCAGAGGTGGACTTGTTGAATGTTTGTTTGCTTTTCTTATCCAGTGGTTTCTAATGTTTTTGTTCAATTTATCTTCAAATTGAGCCTCCACCTCTATCTTCCGTTCTGTTTCTCTCAGTGACATCAGTGCTGGCTATTAACACAAAAACTGGGTGGATCTTTGAACCTTGAAACTAAATCAAAGAACAATTTAGGGAAAGAGATAATTACCTATCAGCTCTTCTTCCCTCCAATATGTTTAAACAGATTAGATTATTTTAATAAGTGCTGGATATGATGGGAACATTTTAGAATAATATTGTCATGTGAAACTCCACTGGCTCTATATGAATCATAAAAGTCAATTAAAAAAAACCCCAAACTTATCTCTGTCTGAAATTCTGTGGTATGCATTATCTGAGTTAAGTGACCGATTTTAATTTTTGTTTATGTGATCATTTAGCTAATTAATATTAAAATGCTTTGGAGCTGGAAATCTGTGTGAGGGATTTTTTGCTTCCACTGCTAGTTCTTGTACAACTCAAGTGAATAAAAAACAAGTGGCTATTTGCATACGGCAATTTGTCCGTGCATTGGGAACCCAGCAGAGATATTCCTTGGGAATCACAGAGAGACTAAAGGCTAACTGGGTACAAAGGCGGATGCACTCTCCCCATCACAAATGATCCTTACCAATTTTATTTGGCACATTGTGCATAGCTTTGCTTGTGCTGAGTAAGCTTGGTTGCCATTAGCTTTACTAACATTTGAAACAGGGCTATATACTTTTGTTTATGGCACTGGGCAAGGCTCAGGAACTAGAACATTAGCTTTTTGCTTTGGCATAGATTTCCTGGCTAAATTACCTAATTTCTCTCTGCCTCATTTCATAAGAACAGTCAAATCTGTTCAGACCAAAGGCTCATTTAGCCCGGTATCTCAGTTCTCACAAGGACCCATAATGGATGCCAGTGGAAGAGAATAAGGCGGCAAGCAAGCAGCAGCGCTTAGTGATATAGTTAGTCTCCCAGGCTCCAGCTCTCGTTGTTCAAGGATTTCCTGAACCAAGGGTGGAATTTGTGTTTAATGCTTTTCAATGACTTGGTTTTGATGAATTAGTACTGGCATTTCTTGAGCTCATAACATCTTTAAGTATCCACATCCTATGCCCTACAAATTATAACATGTAAGGAACATCCCTTTATTTTGTTTTTAATCTTCTACCTTCCAGTTTCTCATTTTAGAACAAACTGAGAAGAGTTCTTTTATTCATATGTCTTCCAATGTGCTGTATGCTTTTTAATTTAGAGGACTGGAACTTCATACAGGGTTGCCATGCATTTAGAACCACTGTCGGTTTTGTCCTTCATTTCTTTCCTTGAAACTCCTAACATTAAATTTGGGGTTTTGACTATTACTGGACATTGACCTCATTCATAAAAAATAAAATAATTTTTTTTAAAAGCTATTTTGACCTTAAAATCTTGTTCTTGATTTATAAATGAGGTACTGCAGTAGTGTATGCAGAATTGCTTTCTGTGGAAAGATACACAAGGAAACAGTGAACACTGCTTTAAACAAAGTTCCAGAAAGCTCTTGAAGTAAATATACAAGTTGTTCTGTTTTATTCTAGCTGCCTTCAGTCAGTAATATGATATTTTATTTCTAACATTGACAAATAAAACATTTTCAGGCATAACGTGTTTCGTTAATCTACACAAAAAGTGATGCTTCTTTTGGTTTTTTTGAGGTCTTAATTCAGAGGCCACCGAAAGATGAGAAGAGAGTGCCGTAGACTGAATGTGCTTTGGAGCAGATGCTTAGTCATTGATATGAGAATAAAATGCCAATCCTGCAATTTGACTTCCCTGCTACCATTAACACCTCCTAAACAGGAAGACAGCTGGGCTATTATATTTCAAATTCCATTTATAAGTGCTAATTTTAATGCCTGCATACAAAAGAAAAGGAAAGGAGAAAGATGTGGTTTATTCCCACAGTTTTTCTGTGCATCTCTAAATGTGCTGTATGGGGCAGGTGGACCTTTCTAGTCCTCATGAGACTTTTCTTACAAGGAAACTCCATCATCATTGCAGATGTTTGATCACTTTTCTTATAAGGCCATTCCTCTGAGTTCTTCCCTTTTTGAGTGACTTACGTTTTGACAGGAACCAATTATAGTTGCCAATGTTTCAAAAACTGTCTCCTGTTTCTCAGGAGCTTGTAATCAGTGTTCAAATCTTAGGTAAACGAAGTTTCATCTAGAAAGAAAAGATAAGCTCAGCAGAGTTCAGAAGGTGCCTCAAACAACACAAACACCTTCTCCTGTTGAAATGTTTACATCCAAGGTGATAGCAAGCTGAGCAGCATTATCTTGCAGATGGTCTGAAAAAGGTTTTAATAAATAAATACAAAAGACATGCATTTTTTCCCTAACAATTAGCATCAAATCTTCCAGATCCAGGGCTAACTTACAGTAAGGAAACACTCCAGTTGTAAAATTAAGACAAAATGGTTTAGAAACATCCCAATGACTTAAAAATTGCATATATATTGTCAATGTGCGAAAAACACATAGATCCTTCTGATATTCACCCTATTTGATGATCTCCAAAACCAATTTTTTTTCTTCAGTTATAGTGGCTTTCATTGGGGTTGCACAAGCATCACTGAGGAGAAAAAGCTCATTGTCTAAAGGTGCTTTTGTTTATGAATAACAAATTAAAAGGGTGATTTAGCACAGCAGGTGAGATGATATTTCAGATCTTGTTATTTTTGTTTGTGCATGTATGTGTTTGTGTGTAATTATACATTTGAAGGATCAGCAGCTCAGTGTGGTTAAACATTTAACATTTATCTGCATAAATGCAAATGAAGCTTACATTTCAGTCACATATTCTAAGATAATTCAATCACATATTCTAAAGTAAGCAGTATGGATCAAGAACACACATGGTTTATTTTCTCAGTGTTTGTTGCTAATACTTTAATGATGACAAAAGCAGAAGGTTGATGTTATGGATGCAAGTGTTGAAATCATATTCGTCAGTTCAGACCCTTTATATTGATGGTGATGAAGAACAACTGTTTTAATTCATAGCCATTTGGAAGGATTTGCTGTGACTTCAGGTGAACATGTAAACGTAGACAAGGGATATCAGGAAGATTCTTCTGGCGTTCACTGAACTTGAAGGATATTTTTCTTTGACTTCAGTGGGCTCCAGGTTGAAGCTCTGAGAGCAGGACCAGAGAAGATATATATGAAGGCCTTAGGGATCACACTATGTTTGGGATGGCATAACCCTTAGTTGCAGTCTGTGGAGTTTATTGTTACAGTCCTTAATCCTCCCCTGAGCACTGAACACAAAGACAGGTCCTGCCTAACTCATTTCATAACCATAACCACTTCACACTGTGACTGTGATCTATCTGATGGTGAGTGATAAAATGTGGAGTAAGCTGGACGCCATCTTTCTTTCTCAAAAAAAACCCCGAAAAACTTAATCATTGGGATTCCATTAAAGTTCCTGAAATCGATAGAACTTTAAGGAGGACTATTTCTTTCTTGTAAGAGGTTGGTGTGCTTGTCAGTTTGCTTCAGTCAACAAAGTTTGTATATATTATACTGTACAATAGTACACTAGACTGCACTATGCGATGATATTACTGGGTGAAACAGGCAGGGTTTTGAGCCAAAGTCCTGTTAAGTGAAAAGCAGAATTTCTTATTTGTAAATAAGAATATCAGTAATTGAGTAGTCATCTGGCTGAATGATGCTTAGCCCCACTGACACTGTGCTTTCCTGGTTTTGAGTGTACATATATAAACATATGAGCTGAGTGCATTACATATTCTTGCCAGTGTCACTGACTCTCTCCTCTTCCGGGGACTTCTAAATGTTAGAAAAGCAGGCAAGATAGTGAATAAAGAAGTGAATTTTAATGTATTTTTTTCAGTCACCCTGAATCAAAAACACTTAAATCCATCTGTTTCTGTGTCAGCAAAATTTTTGCTGCACAGAGAAAAGAATATCAAACGTTCTTGACTTTTTTAATAAAGAGCTCAAGCTGTATGAGAAATGCATTGCTCTTAAGCACGGTGCCATGAAGGATAATTGCAACTTGTCACAGGGAGAGGTTATAATTAAGTCTACTGTTAGTTATGTCTCTGTACGCACAATAGAAGTTAACTTTTCAAATGCATTGTTCTCTAATGCAATACCAGTTATTAACATGTTGAGGATATTATTTTTTGCTAATGAAGAAAAATAAAATGAGGCTGCAGAAAGGTTGGGCGGTGTCACACTGAGAGCAAGTGGAGGGAACAAAGATGAAAGAGAAGTGCTTATTGCAAAGATTTCAAAACTAAGCTTTGCCTCAGGAAAAGAAAAATTGCCCAAAGGGTCAAAATTTCAGCTTCTGTATTCCAGGCCTTGTTTATGTGTATCAAACACTAGGTTAAACCTGACACTTCAGAAGCTTCTCTGAGTGAAATGTTGCAGATAGATTTCAGTATCTTAAAGAAAAAAGTAAAGCTTAGTAGTAGTTCCTCTACTGTGCATGTAATTCTCTTTCCCTTTGTTACTTGCAAAAATTCGCTGAAAACATGCTCAATAGGTCTTATTGTAGGGAAAAAGACTTCATAATATTTTTCTAGGCTTGTTCTTATTCTCACACATTGAGAGTCAGACTTTGGAAAACTTTAGTTAGGACGTGCTCATATTAGGAGATTTTTCCATGCTGGGAATTAAAAAGCAGATAGGTTGAAAAGCAAGGAAAATAGATGCCTTAACTTTCAGAAGTGACTAACAGTTTCAAGTATGAGTTCAAATTGCCATGGGAGGTATTCAGTGAAAATCAGAGCCCTTGAGCAAGTCTTAAATTGGGTGCCCAAATCGGGAGCATACAAAACCAGTTGGGAAATTAAAAAATCTTGGCCATATGCTTATACGTTAACTCCACTTGACTAAGTCCTTTTTGTATGTTACTTCCCCAATTTGCCGTCGTTTTTGTGTTGTAAATAAGATACCCTTGACTCAGACATGAAAGTTCCCCAGGAAAACTGGAGAACCTTTCTCTTGTTAAGCAGCACCCTAATTATAGAAGCAATTTTACAAACAATCCCCCGGGGGAAGGATTTTCGTTCTCATCAGGAAGGCTCTTGAATAAAATAACACCTTTGCTAACTTCATTTATTTACAACAGGACACAAGATTGAGACTGGGTTAGATTTATTGCCATTACATCACTGATGTTCAGTAATTCATAAAACATTGGGTCTAGGAGTTAGCACTGCTGTTATTTCCTCTGATGCCTGACCTCACCACAGTCTAATAACATACAGGAAATCCAGAAGACAAAGGGGGAAAGCAGTGGTCTTGAATGCTAAAAATAACCATAGAAAACTAATACAATCATGTAATAGAGTATGGCCCAATAATTTATTTAACATAATAGTAGAATCTGCTAAAGCAATTAGAATCTGTTCCAAATGTTTTTAATGGAAAATATGTTGGGGGTAAGAATAAGAACACTTAAAGAATTGAGACTTTTAGGTTATGTAGTTCAGTTACGTGTATTGGTTTTAGGTTTGTATATCTTATTGCTTACATATGCAGACCACTTAATAACTTGACTAGAACAGACAGTCATTGTATGGTGGTTATATTTCCAGAGGTCATCCTATATGAGCCAGACGGTGATCTTAAGTGATGTATTACACTTGACAACCCAGAAAGTTGCAATGCAAAGACATTCTAATTCTCAGTGTCCTCTGAGAATTGTTCAATATCCTTGATGGTATCTAGTGTCTGGTATGCCATTGGGATGACATTTTTGGTGTCTTTACTAATCAGTCAAGGTTAACATGTCATTCATGTTAACTGTGAGTTTGGGTTGGTTTGAGTTTGGGGTTTTTTTTCCAATCAATCTATACATGCAAGTCTTTTTCTAGAGGAATAAATAGCATAATGACAGTATAATGAAATTCCTTGGTATTTTTTTATGTATGCTCATTTATTTGTGTTAGAATTACAACAATAATTTATGGAAAGTATAAATTTAGACAGTGCTTTAGAATTCATGTAAATAAGTACATGACATCATGAGAAAAAAAAAAAAACAAAACCAAAACAAACCCAAAAAACCTATTGCATAAAATTCTGGTATGTCTGGTGTCTTTAGCTTATGAAATATTGCAAAAGCAAGTTCACAAACATATAGGTTTTTTTGAACAGCTGGTCAGTTTGACTGTGCCTGACCTCGTTTTGTTTACATATGTTGCACAGTTATTTCAAAGAGGCTATTCTTCATACAAATACCAATATTAGTATGCAAACTAGTATGTTCAGGTGTGAACAAGTCTTCACTATTTGACGTTGACACTTGGTTTGTCTTCCAATCAGAAGCAGAAGCACTTACAGAACATAAACTAGGAATAATGAATAGATTGAACCAGCTGTTCATAAACAGCCCATTTGGCTGTGTGTTCCCTTTCATTAAAGTCATTGAATTATAATTATGCAGATAGATAGATACATAGATAGATAGATATGAAGCATTTCTCCTTTTGCAAAGGTGTGTGGTTGCTTAATAAGTATTAATTGATTTAAATTCAGAAGAAATCAGAGAAATGTGTGACATTTGAAATTGAGAGGATGAGTTGTCCAAATTCAGCTTAGTCTAAGGAGGTAAGTTTTCAAAACTGTTGCTTCCCAGAGTTGTCTCCTGCATCTTAAAGCATCTTCTGAACATCATAAGCTGGGAAAACATTCTAGTAGAAGTGACATAAGGTATAAAAGAAGAAATAGAAATCACGAGCTCTGTTCTGTTTTCATTAATCTGCAGAATGAAGCATGGAGTTGGAATTTGTCTCAACAGCTCTTTTATCACAATGTAAAAAAAGATTTCCAGGTACCAAAATGTCAATGAATATCTACAAGTAGAGTGGCTCAGTGGAAAGAGTATGTCTTGTGTCTGAAAAAGAGGACAGAATAACGTAGACTGTTTGAGAGTTGTTGCAGTGATCAGGAAACTGGGCAAGCTGCCTGAGGGCAGGCACAAAGAAGTGGACAAATCTTAGGAGCTCATGATCACTTTTGCAGGTAAATGCTCTTCCACAAAGTTCCTTCTTTGTCCCCTTTAGCACAGCACAGCAGCCTAAGAGAGTTTCAGTTCCAGGTCCTACAGAAGCTGGAGACCTGTCTTTGGGAACACCATTTTACTAAAGATTATCACTTGGAGTGATTTCCCACAGGGTTTTAAAACTGATTTCCAACAATTCAATTCTGCTAAGCCTCAAGTCAGAAAAACAAAACATAATAAAGGTGTTGCAGAACCCAGTATCCCTCAAATGTGTGCAGGCAAACACTCTGTAGCATATAGAGCCTGAACACTAAAAATCAGAAGCCCATTGTAAGCATTTCTTTTCTTTGTCCTTTTTAAAAAATAATTAATGATTTAAAACAGTTGCATTATTGCTTCAATCACTTTTCACCTATTTCCCCAATGGTTTCGACTTGCCTCAGCATTTACATTTGTTTTAATATTTGTATTTTTTGCATAATTTCTCACTTTATATTTATTTGCACTTGCACTTTTTTAAAAATAAAGCATTCCATGGGGATGGCTTTAATAAAAGGTTCTTATTAAAAGTTCCATAACAGTATGATTCCCAAACCTGAAACCAAAGTCCTCATATTTAACAGTTTTCATGACTCAATAGATTAAGTGTGAAATAGGAAATATAATAACAATAACAACATAGCCATATCCTGCACACTTGTTCCACTTAAAATTATTCTTGAAAAGTAGCACAATTCATAAATAAATCATTTCTCATAGAGTGAAATGTACTTAAAAGGCTCTGTGAAATATCCTTGATATGGTCATAAAATGTGTGCGCAGAATGTTGTATTGGGCAAGAGGAAAATAAAGAATTCACTGAAATTAATATATTGAGGGGGAGAAAAAAAAGACCAAAAAAAGCACACCCTCCCCCCCGAAAACCCCAACCAAACAAACAGCAAAATCATCACCTGTTTTCAAAGTCAGGTGTCTTCAACCAGCTGTTTCAGCAGTGTTCATTTCAGAGAGCCTCTTAGCTCAGACCTAAATTCTTATGAAGCTTCCTCTGTGGTCAATGAAGAGACATCTTAACCTTGGGAATTGCAATTCTGAGCTTGTCTGACTCATCATTCAGAGGAACCAGTTGATTTCTGCTGAGAGAGGGTAAATCCAAACCTTAATGAATCTGAACGTTTTTCTCCATATGGGAAGTGGGGCTTTTCCTCTTGTTCTTACCAACACTGAATAATAGAGAGGACAATATTTCAATGCCAGCAACTTCAGTTAAGAGACATTGCTGTTGGCCTTATAGTTCTCCAAATGGATACTCCTTCTATGTGCATTGTCATATTCCAGGCACTCCACTCTAGAAATCTTTTGGGGTTATTTTTTCTGGGATTTGGGCTTGTTGGTTTTGTTTGTTTGTTTTTTCCCCCTTTTAATTTCTTTGTCTTATAAAATGCTTCATGGTATCACAACAAAGTCTGTGAAAACAACCAGGGAAATGTTAGTATCAATAATGCTCATAGCTGTGGCCAACCTCACTTTTTTATTAAACAAAGGATGTGATAGTTCCTAAGGCTCTTGGCATCCTGAATGTTTCTGGACCATCTCATGTTATTGTTCAGCAGCTTTTTGTGGAGATCAGCTAGTCGCTGGAAGATACCCTGGACATGTGCTCCTTTCTAGTTATGGTCTGGGGGTTACAGGCTAAGGATATGAGTGCCTTCAATTGCACTGGAGCAAGTGGGGAGCATCACTGCTGTCAAATCCCTCTACCTCTTCAATGCCTCATAATTTAAATCAGTAATACCTTCTTAGTAACTGTATACACTCCATCAACACAGCCTCTTCAGATTACTTGTTTGCACTGCATTGATTCATTATTGGCAGTCAGTGGTTTCGCTGCGTTAGGCTCTGCAGTTCTGAAATCGTTTCTGTGTGAATTGCTAGAAAAGTTTCAAGAAAAAAATCACCCTGAAACTCACCATTTAGTGCTGTCTGTTCTGGTAGGTTAGCTCTTCCTCACCAACCACATGTTTTCTTACAAGCCGGAAATAGTACTTTTGCAGAAGTAGAAAAGATTTTTTTATTTTTTATTTTATTTTATTT
>VWZK01005937.1:7316-33896 GCA_013396935.1 Baryphthengus martii
GCCTGGACAGCCCTACCGGCTGGGCGCCGGGTGAGCTGCCTCACGCCGCAGCGGGAAGGTGCTGGGGAGAAGGACTGTTGTGGGAGCACTGAGGTGTGGTTGAGAGAGGTGTGTTCTGGGAGTCAGCTGTGGATATAAAAGCTGCACGCTGTAGCCAGGTGTAATTCAAACAGCAAAAGGGTAGACTTAGGTTGGGTGTAAGTTCTTTACTTGAAGGGTGGTGAGGCTGGTTGCCCAGGGAAGCTGTAGATGCCCTGTTTTTGGAAGTGTTCAAGACCAAGTGAGGGAAGGCTTTGAGCAACCTGATTTAAAGTCATCCTGCTTGCAGTAGAAAGGCTGGATTAGATGATCTTTGAAGGTTCTGTCCAATCCAAAGTGTTCTGTGAAATGATTGTGAGGATGCTTTAAGTGCAAGACCAGCTCTTTTAAATTTAGAGGCTGTTTTCTAAATTTGAAGTGAAGTTAAATGTGGTTGAAATAAATAACTGCATCACTTTAACTTAACCTCTAATTTTTACCTGATTTTGTTTAGAAGTCTTCCTTGTGGAAGAAAACCTAAAGTTGTGGTTTGGCACAAAAAGCAAACTGTCCAGTCAGGAAACAACAGCTCCTGTGTTGCCAGGGGGAGTCCACGTTCTACAGAATTTCTTATTCTTTTGCATTGATTGTTAGGCACTTTTTTGGTAAGGTCTTGTGATCAGTGGTAGAACTATGTCTGCTGGATACACTGAGTGAGAAACCGATGTAAGGAATGAGAGAAAAAACGAGATTGAAACACCAGCCTCTAATCTGTGTGGCTACTGTTCTGTAAATAGTTTGTGTTTCTGAGCTGTTTGTGGGAGGGTGCTCTTGCCCAGTTGACCTTGAAGTCCAGTTTGTAGTTATGAGAATGGAAGTAGTTATGTTCTGTTTTTTTCCTGTTGACCTTTTTTGTACTTAGACTAACAACTTGCTGGCTCCGAGCCCGGTAGGTTTTCAGTTGTTGGCTGCAGGTTGCTTGTTCATTGCTAAGAATTGTAAGGTCTGAGCAATAAAGGTTCCTGGGCTGTAGTGAGAACAGTGTAGGGGTTTCTTCCATGGGATGTAGGGTGACTGCTAGAGCAGCTGGGCCTTGTGTGTCATTTGAGTAGCTAGAGATGTGTCCTGGTAGGGTTCTGAGGTCTTCTCATCCTAAAGCGTACTCTGCTTCTTCCCTGCAGGTTGAGGAAGGGGATGCGAATGTGAACGCGCCTGCCATGACTCCTTCGTCATCCACTGAAAGTGTGAACAAGGTCCCTGTGGTGAAGGCCAAGGCCACGGCCACTCATATCATCATGAGCTCTCTCATTACAAGTAAGAGCTCTCACCAGTACTGTGGTGGCTAATGGGGTGTGGGCACACGGAGCTTCTCTGGCTTGATAATGCTTCAGGGGAACTACCGGAGTTCCTGGAAAGCTTGTGGGTTCAGACTGGCTCTGCTCTTGAGCTGTATGAGTTGTTTTTTGATGTTTTTTGAGGATGCTTCTAGAAGGAAGCAAGAAATTAGGGAATAGGCCACACTTAGTGCCTCTGTTTCCAGGTGCTGGAGGTGGCTGGTGAGGGAGGGATGCAGGGTGCACTGTTAGCTGATAGGACACTGCGAGCCACGCCACCTTGTTACTGGAGTGCAGAGGTGGCTGCTGCCACTGCTCTGTTTGCTAATTAACTTGTTGTTTCTGAATGACAGGTGAATCTCTAAAATTAACTGGAGTGGTGTGGAGAGCTGCCATACTGTGCTCACGGGGCACTTGCTGACATCTATGTTAGTTAATAGCAGCAGCAGCTGCCTTGCGAACAGCAGCGCTTCAAAAAAACCAAACATCATAAATCATGATGTTTTACATTGAAATTGGGTCAGTTGTGTTTGCAGAGATGATGTGCCCATTTGCAACGAGAGGAATTATTCATGTGTTAATCTGTCCCCGCTGCCTCCTCTTTTAGCAGCTGAGTCTGAGCTTCATCTTTTCCCCCAGGCAGAGCTTCCGAAGGCTTCTACATTTTCAGAGCAGCATTTTGGAATAGCTGTGCATTTGCACCTGTTTCAGTCTTGGCTCAAAAATTACCACCACGTCAGAAAGTAACATCTAGGAATATGGACTTTTGGAAAATGATAAAATGCCAGTCTAGTTAAAACTATGATGGCCTAAAAATGTTCTTGTGCAGTAAGAAGTCGGGAGCCCCAACCTATGCTTCCCAGAAGGAACATTTAGTCACAAACTAGAAACAAAAGTCCTCTAGATTGCTCCTATACAGTGCACTACTCCTGCAAATTAGCATTAGCATGAGAAGTGTTACCTGTTTTGAAGATGTTGGACTCTTTCAGTAGTCTTTGTGTCCTCTAATTTCTTTTGACTTTTTTCTTAGTTCCCCTAGAGTGAACGTTTTACTGTGGTAGTGGGGAGGGGGGAAGTGCTTATGTTTTTCAGAACTGAAGTTGATATCAATGTATTAGATGCTAGCTCTATATTTGTCTGAAATAGCTTATTTTGCCCAATCTAGAATCACTGGGATTTTTTTACCAACTCTTCTGGAAAGCTGTGATTATCAGATTAGCTACTATGGGCAGCCTTTCAGAAGACTTCATTTTTTTGTTGGCCAGAAAAACTCCCTTGAATCTAGAGACCTGCTTAAAATCTAGGAGACCACAGTAAACTGAACACTTAGGAAATTGTAATTAGGAGTTATGCAGCTTTTTGGGTGAGATGGCTTAGTTACAGGTGTTGCATTTGCAATACATTTTGGGACAAATCACTGCTTGTCTGTTGGAAATCATAATATCTCCTTAGCTTTGTTGTGCTGCCTCTGTCGACTCCTCACAATTTGTAGGTACAAATGGTGAAAAAAAGGTCTTACATTTGATTGCCTTTGTTTGCAAGAGCTGCTTGTGGTGACATTTCTGTGTGAATGTGCTCTTGTCCCTTCCAGAGCAGACTCAGGAGAGCATTCAGCGCTTTGAGCAGCAGGCAGGGCTGAGAGATGCTGGCTACACTCCTCACAAAGGCCTCACTACTGAGGAGACCAAGTATCACCGAGTGGCTGAGGCAGTCCACGTAAGGCTTACTTTGCACTGGCTTTCTGTGGGTTGTGTACTAGCTTAACAGTTCTTTGCTGATCTAACTTTTGGACCATGTTGCTGGGAATCTCCTTAAGCTGCTTCCTCTAAAGGCTTTTAGCTCACTGTGTGGAAAAGGTTATATATTTTCCAAGTTAGCATTAGCCTTTATACTTCTGAAACAAAACTTTTCTCTGAAATCTGTCATATTCCAGAGTCATGTCAGACTGCCACAGTCATCTTTGCACGTGGGGACATCCTTATGCAGAATCTAGTTTCTTGCTGCACCTTTAAGTGATGCCCTGCAGTTGACTGCTGTAACTATTTTCTCCCAAGAGAACTTGTAAACTCTGCATTTCTGATGTGGAAGCTAATAGATGAGGTTGGGCTTGCCTCTTACTGGGAATAAAGGCAACAGTCTTGAATCAACATGTTTCTGATGAGCTCAATTGTCCACAGTAATCTTGCAGTTGGAGTTTAATAGTGAACTCTCCAAGTGTCCTCCCACAAGGTCAAAGTTTCAATAACAGTGTGGGTGGATTGTGCTAGCGTGGCTTGAATAGCCACAGGAAGTGTTCCCAGGAGGTGCTTGTGTGGATGGTGTTTGAAATGTAACTGCCCTTCAAGTGACTTCTTCACAGTTCAGTTTGTACTGACTTGTATTAACCTGGTTCACCCACACTCAGTTCCTGTTTATTTTATGACCAGACCCACCCTCTCCAGGCAGTTCATCCCTGTGTTCTAGAGCAGTGTTTCCATCCTGTAGTGCATGGATTATTTCCCAGGGTCTAGTACTCCTAGACCTTGTACCTTCTGTATGAGGTCTGGTCTCTCTCCCACTAGAGAACTTGTGGGACTGCAAGATTTGTCACTCTGAAAAGTGCTCAGGACAAATGGTTGCTGGGGCATTTACAGTTATTGGGTGGCTGAACTACTGTGTAAGCTGCCTCCCTGTGAGTGCTGGTAAGGAAACAGTGTGTTTCTGCTGGATAGTGACTCAATTGTAGAGTGAGCTGTTAGTGTTTTAATTCCTCTAGCCTGGAGGATCTCTCCAGCATAGTGGATTTCCAAAATGTTTATATCTGTTGTGGAAGAGACCTGAATGAGTATATGCAGCTATTGTAATACTGGGTTTAACTTAAGGTGAAGTGACATTTAAATGCTTTATCAGCTGTGATAGAAGCTATTGTCCAGTTCTGGGCAATAAAACTGGCTGCTCGTTCCTTATGTCTTGTACTTAAGCTCTGTTACTTCTGCTTCTCTTGCCTCTCCTAACAGAAACTAAAAATGCAGAGTGGAGAGATGACAAAAGATGACAAACAGACTTCTTCTGCGCAGTCCACTCCGAGCAGCACTCCCCACTCCTCTCCCAAGCATAAAACCAGGTACTCTGTTCTGACAGACCACTGCCTCCTTTGGTTTCCCACAGGCTGCTGAGGTGGGAGCTGCTACAGATAACCTTCTTATCCAGTGAGGGATGGTCTAAGGGGTAAAACTCAGCCTGCTGTGGATTTGTGTTTGATAGATCCAAATGATGGAAACTTGTGGAACTTGAGCATATATACCCTCATCCTGGGTGCTAACAAACCTGTTAAGTTTACTTAAATTGGCCCAGTAACTACATGTAAAGTTCCTGGCACAGTGGGGCCATCTGAAGTACTTATTCTCATGTTTCATAGATCTCGATGATTTTTCCCTAGGGGTTGGTTTAGTCAGGGATCTTCTACTTCTATCACTGGCCCAGATTTTGCCGTGGAAGCTGGTGGGGATAAATTGCCATCTGAAAGATGGAGCTTTTTTGGACCCAAAGCCATCCAGAAATCCATCAATGATCCAGGTATGTTCTCCAAAATCTCCCGCCCTGCAAGAGCTACGGGAGAAATGTCTCAAAGCAAACTTGCTGTTTCTGGAGCCTTATCCTGCTTGCCTTGTTACTTTCTAGGACCACCTTGGTGACTGTGCTATTCGTATCACTTCTGTGCCTAAACAGAGAGTGGTTAGGGAAGACATATGCTGAGGATCTGAAAGTAGAAATAACTTGCTCTGAACTGCAGTGGAAGGGCAGGGTGTGAAGGTGACAGCTTTTTACTCTTTCTCTACAGTCTGGTGGAACCAAAACTGGAAGCGCCAGCCTCTGATGTGGAATAGGCCTTAGGTGATGTGAGGCTGCTCTGGGTTCTGCATAGGCTTTCTGCAGTGTCAGGCATCGGTGGGACTGCTTGCTCCTGGCAGCAGCAGAACTTGGCTAATTTTCCTAGCTCTTACTTGCTGTGATTTATTTTATTTTGTCAGGAGGATTTACCATCCAATCCTATAAAGGTGCCCAGAAGCCATCCCCAATGGAGCTGATGCGTGCTCAGGCTACTAGGATGTCTGAGGATCCAGTCACCTTCAAGCCACCCAAAATGGACATTCCAGTCACAGAAGGGAGGAAGCAAGCTTCACGTTCCCATAATATCAAACCTCGGGATCTGAATGTGCTCACTCCCACCGGGTTCTAGGAAGAAAGCTACTTGTGTCCTTAGCAGGCTCCGGGGTATCTTAGGTGCTGCTTCCCTATCTCATTGTGCTGCAGCAAAATAGGAACGTTGCCCTTCCAGCTCTTCATCTCAGAAAAGGAAACAGTTATGACTGTTCTAAAGCCAGTCTTGAAACTACTCCTGCACTAGTACTAAACCAGTGTAAACCATCCTGTCTGCTGTATTGCACCAGGTTGGACTGCTGGGCTGCACTCTTGCTGGTACACTGCACCACTGGAAAACCTCAAACCATGTTTTATGGGACAGGAGTGTGTGTGGTGAGCAAGCAGGCTGGCTTGTCTACCTGTAGTCTGATTGTCGTGTTCTGCTCAGAGCTGAAGTACCTGCAGGAGGACCGTGGTTCTGTCTGACATGGATAGAACATCAGCAGAAAATGATGGAAACAAGCAAGGACTGAAAACTGGACCATAAACTGCCAGGAGGAGGTTGCTCTGGGAATGTGGTGGGTCAGTTTTAAATGTGGCACTTGCTGTCCAGCGTGACCTTGTAGTTCAACACCTAGTACTGCTTTGTTCTTAGAGTTCTTCTAAAGGAAAAGTGGAGCAGTGACTGCTCTAAGATGCTCTTATTAGAAAGACAGGGAGCAGAATCTCATGGGGCCTGGCGGTATTGCTTCCAACTCTTCACATTCCTCCAAAGAAAGGTGGAAATGACTGAAGCTGGTGGGGGTAGGACCAAATAATCCTCTCTTTCTGCAAAACAACACTGTCCTGCCTTCTAGACAACAGGCTTACAGATGTTCTGGCAGTCTGAGTGCTGCTTAATTTGTTTTGGGTTGTTTTTAGCATCTTATGAATCATGTAGAAGTGTATTAGACAGCAGGGGCACTTCTCAAATAGTTTTTTTATTTTTCCTCAGCATTAAATGCATTTTGCAGGACTAGGGGAGGGCTGAGGGCAGATCAAGGCTGGATATTCCCCCTGGTGTGATACAGCTGTATGTAATTCTTGGCCTTGTCAGAACCAGTTACTTGGAGCAACTAACACTTGTGTTCATGAAAATTGGAAGGAACTCCTGGCTAGCATCAAATCCCTTCAGTATTACAGGCAGTGTTGCTCTGCAGTCCTCACTTGTCTTGTGGCAAACAAGTCTCTCGATCTCATGATTGTTTTGCAGAGCTCCCTCAGCCAGCAGCAGGCTTTGTAGTGGTGAGGTGGCAGCAGCAGCCTTACATCTGGTACTGGAAACTTCTCTGTTGCCAGGACATTATAGAGAGGTTAATTAACAGCTGGTAAGCATTGAGCTCTGGGGTTTCTGCTGCCTTAAACCAAACATTCCTCCGGGAGGGTGATCAGGGCTGGCTCACTTGGCTAGCTGCTGTCCCCTCTGAAGAAGCATGTTTTGTGGCTCTGCTTCTCAAGCCTCAACAGCACTGCCAGTGATGTGTTGTGTTGAAAGTCTCCTGCCCAACCAAGCAATTTTCACTGTCGTCACTCATTTGCACCTTGGCAATCATGTCTCATTTGATGTTAATTTATTTGTTGTCTATATTCATGTGTCTAATGTGTATGATTTTTTGTTTGTTAAAGAAAATAAAAGCCTTGTGAGTGGAGGTACTTGGTGTGTGTTGGCAGTGGTGGAGCATCTGTGAAGCAATGCGGCTGGCTGAGTGTGAGGTGCTGCAGCAGCACTTGCACCAGGGACTTGTGTAGATCTCCCTTTTGACAGGGAGATTGGCTTCCAAGCCAGACTCAGTCCTGTCTTAGTGCTTGTGCAGGTGAAACTAGGTGTGGAATATTTGTGTTTTCTCAAACTATTCAAATGGTGATTTTTTTCAGTGTTCCTGAGGTTGCTTCTCTTGCAGCTTGTGTGGTGTTTGCCCCAGCACTGTGCAGCTGGGCACAGGTGTGGGAGCCAGGCTGGTATTTGCCTAGAGTTGCCCAGCTCCTGGTGCTGTGGCCATCTCTGCTTGGCCTTCCTCTGAAAAGTTGTGGGTTTAGTGCTGTTGTAGCATTTGTAGCTGCCAGAGCACTGCTGATAGAACGTGTGGTTCTCCTGGGCTGGGGATGTCTGAGCTGAGCACTGGTGTTCCCTGACCTCCTGGTTTTAGAATTGAAAGTGATGAAATGAATCCTGAAGCACTACCCAGGTGCTCTGGTAGGGGCTGCTGCTGTAGATCTGGTTACACAGGCTAATGTTCAGTTTGGAAAGGCTGGGGTTAGAGTGGCCTCTTGGTGTGAGACTCATTTTACTTTCTGTATTTAACCCCAGCATTGTTTCTGGGGATATGACCAACCTATCAGAAAACATCTGTAACTACACACCTCTTGTAGGAATGCAGCTTCTATTCTAGTCTAAGCTTCTATTCTAGTCTAATGATGGAAAAGTAATCTCATTAAAAGGACCTAACTGGAAGATACACCTAAATGAGCACACCATCCAGGAAAAGCAGCTTTGTAGAGCAGGAAGCACTTGGGGGGTTTCTACTGCTAAGAACACTTCTGGATACTACTTCCAAAAAAAAATAGACTACTCATTTCCCTGGATTAGAGAGGCAGTGTCATGCAGATGAGTTTTTTTCTATATCTGGCAGTTAGGAAGATGCTTCCTAAAGAACAAGGAGCAAACCTGTGAGCCCCAGGTCACTCTTCCAAACCATTCTGGGCTAGCTTCTGGATGAGGTCTTGCTGTGTAGCAAGCACCAGGTCTTCAGTGTGTGCAGGACTAACACCAGGACTACTGCATTCTGGCTGTGGCTGTGCTGCTCGATGCTGCAGGGCTCTGGTCCCTGTTAGGACCCTGCCAAGGGCTGCCTGACCACAGTGGCAAGTAAAGAAGTGGTGAACAGCTACCAGAGTCTGTCTTCCACTCCCAACCCTGTTGCTTCTGAACTGTCAGAGGAAACCTTCTGTAGAAATGCTGAATCGCTCTCTGACCTCAGCTGCAATTTGGGTTGAGGACAGTGTATTTAAATCGGGTATTCATCATGACCTGGATGCTTCCCTGAACCACAGACTCTTCAGTGTTCTGGAGGAGGTGCAGCCTTTCCAGCTGCTGCTCTCCTGTCCTCCCTCTTGACATGTTAGTCACCTTCAGCAAAGTCATGTGTTTGGATCAGAAATGTTCTTCTCATGAGGGCTAACTAGAATGGCTTGGGGATCTCTGTACTGCAGATGTCCTCAGTGCAGCCCACACATACTTTTGTTCTTAAATGTTATTACCTTTTCCTAAATATTGAGCAGGTATTTTGGCATTTTGCTTGCTGTGCAAACTATTGTGAGAGTTTATGGCTGTGTTGGTTTAATGCTGTCCCAAGGTACAGCTGCCAGAGCTCTGCATTTCCTTCGGTCAGGGTTTGCACCAAGATGGAAGAGTCTCAGCGAATATGAAAATAATTTATTTTTTAGAAGTGTACAAAGTGCCTTGTTAAACTGCAGGATGAGGCAAATTTGAAGGGAAATCGAGACTATGTAAACCAGACACTTTTTCCAAAGAAATGTGTAAACCAGCATGATGTATGACACTTGAGACTGCAGCACGAAAGGGGGGTGTTTCGATGGGATTTTTACAGAGGAAACATGAAGGTCTTTGTGCCCCCTGCTGCAGGGCTTGTCTCCATCAGGTATCGGAGACAATGACGAACAACTCCCGAAGCATGCACAATTTCTCTGTGATCTGCAGGGGAAAAGGCTGCCCCAGGATGTGCTGCATTCGGCTGATGAACTCCTTTATCTTCAGTTCAATGTCCAGATGACTGATCTCATCGCTGTCTTGGAGCTTAGGCTTGGCTTTCTGAATGATCAAGTCCATCCGGTTGTTGAGTGAGCTTCGCAAGTGCTCTGCAAGAGGAACACACAGTGGGCTGCCTGACCTGTGCTGCTCCTCTCAGGGTCATCCTTGAAGCTTCTGCACAAGACTAGCCTGGTGGGAGAAGGAACTGTCCCCTCCTGGAGCTCAACCTGCATGTGGAGAGAGCCTAAAACGGAGCAGGCAGAGCTCATCCCCTTTTCTCCTGTGCTAGTGGCAGACTGGACAGTTGTCCAGCTGCAGAGGAGAGTCTGCAAAGAGCTTGATGACAGTGACTGTCTAGGGCTTCAGGCAGAATAAGTGCGCATGTGATGCTGGGTTTCTCTGCACTCCTCCATGAGAACCTAACCCTGGGATAAAGCAGCTGAAGTTGGGCAGAGACTTTAGGAATTTTTTTAGTGAAACAACTTTAGGGAGTGTTTTGTGCCTGTGTTGCTCTCCTGGGGTCAGAAATACTGCTCCTCCCATGGCTGCTGTGGGTGGTGCTTCCTGCTCAGTCTAAGTGCTGTGTCCTGGCTTTACCATCCCTTTGAATTCTGCTTTTCCTCCTAAACCACCCTATTCTTCCACCCACTGTGTGCAATCTAGACTAGAGTGGGTACAAAGCATCTCCTTGTGTAATGCCCAGCGCTGGGATTGATCCTTTAGGAAGTGGGCTATTATTAGAAGCTAAAGTTGGCAAAGCAAGTTGGGCATTCTGCTTGATGTAGCATCACTTCCTTGCTCTGACCACTGGGCATAGTTACTGGCATGGATGGAGGCATCTTTCTAAGACTCAGTGGCCCTGAGTTCAGGAGTGATGAGAGGAGGAAGGGTGCTTTGGCTGTTCTACTGTAGCCTAGTGTTTTTATTAGGCCAGAATAGGCTGCTTACCCAGTATTACATTTTGGTAACTCATCAGCAGCAAACTCAAGTATTGCAGCACCTCATCCCATCTTTGCCATGTTGCCGCTCCATCCTATGACAAGAGACAGCATTTGGTTATGAGAAGAAGGTTTTTTTCAGGGGAAAACAAGACAAAGGAGAGGTTGGACTGGATACCTGGTATGGCAGCAGGACAGAGGAGTGGCTCAGGAAGTACAGGATCTTGGCCAGAGACATGGGCAAGGTTGTGGGCACATCACAACTATGCTGGAACAACAGCTCTAGCAGTTTGCAGCGCAGGAGCTGGCTCTCCATGGTGTTGAAGAAAGCCTCTCTGGAAGACAAAAGGAATTTTCTCTGAGGGAGGTAGAAGAGCCTGACCAGGGACAACTGCTCCAGCATGTTCCTGTGTCTCAGATGCGGATCTGTTGCAGCTGTGAGGTGACTGCAGGTGCTGCCCAGCAGTGCAGGGGAAGGAAAACCACCAGATGTGAGAGATCTTTGTTATGCAGCTTGGCCACAGACATGTTTATGTCCTTAGGTGTGACCTGTGGCAACATGAGCTCAGTACAGTCTGTAAGGCAAGCTTGGCTGCTTTGCTTCACCTTGCCCAGCAGCCTGTGCAGGAGTTCCCCATCCTGCTGACTTGCAGGGAGCATGGCCAAGTGAGTGTGAAGTGGAGCCAGTGGCTGGCTGGGTCTAGATTTGTCCTGGGAGGAGCGATAGCTCAGAGTCAGTTGGGCTTGATTAGACCCGGTGTGTGCTTAGAGAGTTCTGCTACAAGGGTCCAAAAGATCTGCCTGCTGTGGCTGGCAAGTGTCGGTTTGAAGTGTCTGTGGATCTTGTGGTCTTGTGTCTACACTAGAGCCAGCCAGGCCCTTGTGCCTTGACTTCTGATCCTGCATTTCTTAGAGAAGTCAATAAAAGGATGTCAAGGCAAAGCTGCAGAAACTGCATTGTATTTCTGATGAGCTGCCCAGTTGCCCCTGGGGATCAGTGACACGTTTGCTACTTGATTGTGCTGATGCAGAGCGTTGCTTTTCAGACACTCTTGGCAGTTTTAAGGTCCTGCAACTTTAACAAGAGGGAGAATCAACTGTTCTCACACCAGCTGGCTAGATGTGTTCAGCTGCCGATGTCTCTCCATCGGAGATACAGCCATGTTGTTGGCTGGCTGGGTCTTAAATGAACCTGTCTTTCTAGACCCTGTGGGACTTTATGTATCTGGACTTGGATGCAAATTAGGAATAAGACTATTGCTCACATGGGCAGATGCTGCCTTGCAAGTGTTTGTCTCACCTTTGGCTCCTCAGGGGAATATTCAGTATGAATGGGAATATCACGTCGGCAATTTTACAGGAGCTGCAGTTGGGAGATTTGTCCACTTCCACTGCGATGGATAACATTCGCTGGAGCAGGAGCATCACCCTGGGTTAGAGAGACAGTCAGGACTAGAAGACACTACCCCTCAGCTTCCAAAGTAAAGCGGTGGGGATGGCATGTAGCTCAGCCTCGTGCCTTGCAGTAAGGGACGCAGGGGAACATAGCAGGCTAGATGTGGTGTCTCTTAATGGCTTTTGAATCTGATGCTCTTGGAAGCAGAGCTAATCCCCAGATGTGCCCTCAGGAGCTGTACTGGGTGTTGGTGGGGCAGCCTGAGCTGTGGGCCATGAGTGTCAGCCTTATGCTGTGTGCAAGAGGAGGATGCTTACTGAACTAGCTTCCTACCAGATGAGGAAGTCTCGTGCTCACCAAGTCTATGTCTGCTCCAAAGAAGGACCAGCAAAACTGGTCACAGGTGCAGCCTGGCTTCCCTGACCTGACAGGGAAAGGGAATCCTGACTCTGGATTCTTCCTACTTGGGCCCTGTAGTAATGTCAGCAGGAAGTCAAGACTTCTGGGGCTTACTTCTGGGTGAAGAAAGCTGGTAGAGTCCCCTCTGCCTGGTCAGTGCTGGCCAGCCAAGGTGCAGATGAGCTGTGTTCAGCCTTTGCTTCTGCAGAAGATGTTGTTTCTTGTGGCTGCTCCCGGGGCTGGGAGAACCCAAATCCTGTAACTGCTGCGACCAACCATTCGACCACCTCCCTGGGACAGAAATGGCAACTTCAGTGGATACGGGCCTGGTTTTGCTCTCTTCTGACATCTAGATCCACAAGGGGCTTGAGGAAAGACCCTGAGGATGAAGAATACATCCCACCCACTTGGACATGTTAGGGAGTAGCTCTGAATAGCAGATTTAGACACTTGTCAAGAGGACTGCCTCCTGCTCCATCCAGGTCTGAGCAATGCAAATTGACCTCACGGCTGGGAAAGCCTGCTGGGTTGTGGCTGGAATTGCCCTGTGTCATCTCTGGTTGTTTGCTTTTTTTAAATCTGCTCTCGTTCTTTATACTTTAGCCCTGCGCTCCCCTCTGTCTCCCAGCTTTCCTGGAGTGTCTGAAAGTCTGACCTGGAGTCTCAACAAGTGTTCCCTGAGCATCTGGTTAGAGAACAGGAGAGGCATCTCTTACTTGACATTGTTGAAACACTTGTCACATGAAAGCACTTTCTTGGCGATGGACTTCTGCAGCACGCGCAACCTCAGGTTTCGCTGGAAGTCATCCTCCAGGGTCTGCACCACATACTGCAGGAAGAGGAGCCGGCCAGGGGGCTTCTCCTAGGGCAGATGGAGATGGTGTGAGCCTGACAAAGCCACAGGGTAAAGAGTACCAGGGAATTTGGCTGTCTGGGGAATGGGCTGAGGTACAGGGCTGAGGAGTAGCTCTAGGAGAGGAAGCTTGGACATTGCCTGAGCCAAGCAGTGGCCCACAGAGGCTTTATCTATTGCTGTGCCTCCTTCAGATGAGACAATCTGCCTACAGCTGTGCAGCAGGCTGGGGAATGCCACAGATAAATGCGGGATACCCTGCTGGCCCTTGCTGCCCTCAGTGGCTGCAATAAAGCTGCAGGTGGGACTGTCCAGTTCTGCAGCACGGCCACGGGAAGCCCTGCTCCAACGCTTACCCTCAGGCACCACATACTGGCTGATGCCTGCCCGATGTGACACATGCTATGCCAAGTACCTTGTCCTCCATGATGTATTTCAGCAGCGTCCAGTCCCATCCCACTGTGGCAGCGTTGGCTGGATGGAGCCTGCAAGGACAGGACTGTTTGTGCTGAACTGCCCGACCATCTGCCTGGAGGCACGACAACCTCTGGCCCTTCCCAGCCCCCCTTGCTCAGCATCCTGCCCAGCCTTCTCCCCTCCAGCTTTGCCTTCCTCTTCCCTGACCATGTTCATTTTTTGGAAGCATCTGAGTGGGGCTATGCTCCTTGGAGAGCCCCAGGACTGCACTAGGCCCAGGGATGGTGTTTCTGCCATGTCATAGCAGTGAGGAATGAGATCTGTGCTTCAGGAGCAAGGCAAGCACTCCTTTGTCCTAGAGGGCTTCCTGGTGTCACAGCCTGTCCCGGACTCACCCTCAGACAGCCCAGGGTGTGCCTGTGCTGATAACAGCAGGATCATTCTGGGTTATAGGGAAAACAACCCCCTGTTCTGCAGGTGAGGACCAGGGGGAATAACCTTTATGCTGGACAGGCCCCTGGGAGCACCCAGCCTGCCCCAGGGCACTGTGGCAAAGGGAACAACACGTACGTTTGGATCTTCATCAGCAGCATGTAGGTGTCCTTCAGCATCTCCCCTTGATGGGAGTTCAATAGGATCTGTCTGATCAGGTGGGAGACGATTTCTTTGGGAGGATAGTGCTGGCAGGAGATGAAGTCGCTCAGGAAATGCAAGGTGCCCTCCAGGAAGTTCTCTTCCATGGTGGTGCGCACCATGCTCAGCTTCCCGCTGGGGATGAGCTCAGGTTTCTGCTGTGTGCAAGGCAAGGCAATGGGTGAAAGCCAGCTCCCCCTGCCACAGAGGAACCCAGGTGTGATGTGGGGCCCACTATGAAGTGAACCATAATAAACAGAGATCCCAAACACCTGGCAAAGCTTCCCCCAAAAGGGGAAGCAGAGCAGGGTCTGACCCTGCTCCATCCTCTGCTGCAGTGGTTGCTCTGAGCAGGCTCCATCTGGGCTTGACAGTGGCTGCTCTGAACCCCCATTTACCTGCTGTGTTTCCCTGTTGGGTGCTACACCTTGGAGGAAGAGGTGCTGGGCTCCGCTCCTCCTGAAATAGTGCAGTTTGTTGAGCCAGACCTTGCTGTCAGCCTTGGTCCTGTCTGGGGTCACTCGGTGGGTTGCTTCGCATGGTGGTAAGTCATCTGCTTCCGGCAAAGGCCCTCTGTCCTTTGCTGGGATTGTGGGGATGGGTGGGGCAGGACTCAGCCTCGGGGGGAGCTCCCTTTGCTGGCATTGGTCAGGAGTCTCTTCCTCTGGGTGACTGGCTCTGCAGCTGCTGCTGCTGTCCAGGCTGGAGGGGGACAGGGACAGCAGGTCTGAGTCCAGCTGCATACTGGCCAGGGAGCCCAAGTCACTGTTAAAAGTGGTCGTGCTGCAGTTCTGCTCGGGGCTGCAGGAGCCATGGAGGCTGGAGGCAGGAGAGGAGCAGCTTTCTGACATGTCCGTTGTAGCACTGGGCTCTGTGGGACCACTGTGCCTGGGAGCTGCCGGGCTCGGCCCTGCGGTCGCCGTCGTTTCTTGCTTGGTGGTGAAGCAGAGCTGGGGCTGGGACGTGTGTGCTGCTGGTGCAGCAGGTGCCTGCCCTGGGTCCTGGTCAGCCCAGCTGACTCCCCAGGTGGTGTGGGGAGGGCTACACGTGTCCTCTGTCAGGTCAATGATGGTGAGGCTGCTCCATGGTGCCGCATCTGTGCTTGTGTCCTCACAGGTGAGATCGATGATCTCCTGTGGAGACAGAGGGGACAGTGCTGTCAGTGACAGTGCTACCCGAGTGCCTTGGTCCTCTTCTGTCAGGGACCTCTGATATGGTGCTGCTGTCACCCCAGCCCAAGGGGAAGAAGGGCTCATTGGCACCAGCCCAGTAAAAGAAACCAGAAGCAAAGACCCGGGGTGATGGGGCAGCTCCTCTTCCCTACTCCTGGCAGAGACAAACTCTTTGGGGCTCCTGAATGGCAAACGGCTGTGTCCTCTGCTCCAGATACCTCTTTCCTTGGCCCAGAACGGGCCTGGCTGCCAGCTCAGCTCCCTGCTGGGATGGGGAAATACCAGACCTGATGGGGTGCCCGTGGAGGGCAAGGGGCACACAGCGAGTGCTCTTGTCTCCTGCCCCAGGGGCTCCTGCGTGGTATCAGCAGGCGCAGTGCAGGATCTGTGACCTCACCTGCTGCGTGGGGAACAGAACTACCTTTGCATCTGTGGCACTGAGCCAGAGCTACAGCAGCCCCATGACTTTGGGGGCTCCCATCCAGGACTTGCTGGGGGATGCAGCACCTGGAGCTCCAAGGACGTGCCTGTTCCAGGGGCAGCAGGAGCAGGTAGGGCAAGGCAGCTGCGTCCGCACCACCGGCAGACAGGACACCACACTTCTCGGGATCCTGACAAGCCTGGGAGGGGTCTGAGCCTGCTTACTCTTGGAAAAAACAAACCTTCTGCATCTCAAAGCAAGAACAAGGTTTGCAGACAGTTTAAATCGACTCCCCCCGGGCCCTGACTCAGACCTGCTGCCTTTCCCAAGGAGGGGCTGTACGTAGCCTGGGGAGGTGGCAAATCCCAGCAGGCCTCGCCTGCTGCGGGAAGGCGGTGGAGCTGAGGAGGGCTGCAGGCTGCCTCGGCTCCGGTCGGCCCCGCTGCACCGGACGCTGCTAAAGTGCCGCCGTTTCAAAAGTGCATTGGAACCGGCGCGCCGGTGGTGGACAGACCGTTCCTCCCCGCCCAAGGCTGCTCTCGCCGGTGGCCTCTGCCCTGAACTGCCATCACCCGGGCCCATACTCACCCTGTCCCGTCGGCACCGTGGCCCAGGTGAGGGAGACGCAGCCGCCCCACCACGGCCTGCGGCTGGAACCCCACCCCGAGGGGCAGGAACCCTCCTCGAGGTGCAGCCGAGAGGACCGAGATACTCTGTGGCTGGGGGCCGGGGTCTTCCTGGAGGGATGGGGCCAAAGGGGCTGCGACCCTCGAGGGGACACGTTTGGGAACTAGGCTTCTGCTGCAGGCAGGAGGTGGCTGAGGAAACCTGAGCCCTCCTGGGGGGCTAGTCCTTGGGAGATGCGGCTGGGGCCAGGACTGCGCTGTGAGGGACGTGACCCTGGGAGAGCGGCTTCTCCAGGAACACACGGCCTGGGCTCCGAGCCCGCCGCCCCGGGATACCCGCTGCGCCCCTCCACGGCCCTCGAGCCTTTCTGTCCCTGCGCGGCTACCGTCCCCGCCCGCGGCGGAAGAGCCGCCATCTTTGTGAGGGGCAGGCGGGGCCGGGGCCGCGCCCACCGGNGCCGTCATGGCGCTGTCGCCCTACGTGCAGGCCATGCAGGAGCTGTTCCGCGCCAACACCCGCAGCCGCGAGTTCCCGGCGCACGGCGCCAAGGTGCACTCGGTAGCCTGGAGCTGCTGCGGCCGCCGCCTCGCCTCCGGTTCTTTCGACAAGACCGCCAGCGTCTTCCTGCTCGAGAAGGACCGGCTGGTGAGCTCCTCCGGCACCGGGCGGGCGAGGGGCCGCGGTTCGGTACCGAGCGGTGGGGGATACTTGGAGTGACCGCTGGGACCGGTACCGGGTCCTCCAGGGAGCCCTTGCGTTGGGATTGGTGATTCGGGGCGGTACTAGGGATTCCCCACCCCGAGCCCGGGTGCTCAGAGAGGTGGCACGAACCGGGAGTGTGTCCCGGTGGTCGGGACCAGGCCTGGAAGCGGGGGTTCGGGTCTGTACCGGGAAGAGAAGTAGTGCCAAGGGCTCCAGGGAACCGGGCCTGGAGCTGGTGCCTGGCTGGGAGGTGGGGAGAGCAGCTCCGTTCCTTCCCGGCTGTGAGTGGGGAGCATGACTGAAATGGCAGTGGAGCGGCTGGGCTCCTGCCCCATCTAGTAACTATCCGTGGGGCAGGATGGAGCATACCGCGATCCGAGGCAGGAGTGGTGCAGAGGTGAGCTTGTCCCCGCTGTGAATGGCTGCCATAGAATCCCAGAATGGTCTGCATTGGAAGGGTCTGTAAAGATCATCTAGTTTCAACCCCCTGCTGTTGGCACGGACACCTCCCACTAGAGCAGGTTGCTCAAAATCCCATCCAGCCTGGCCTTGAACACTTCCAGTGATGGGGCATCCACAGCTTCTCTGGGCAACCTGTTCCAGTGTCTCACCACCCTCACAGTGAATAATTTCTTCCTGATATCTAAATCTAGTCTCTTTCAATTTTAAGCTGTTGCCTCTTGTCTTATCACTACACTCAGAGTCCCTCCTCATCATTCCTGTAGGCCCCCTTTAAGTACTGAAGGCTGTTAGAAGGTCTTCATGAGGCCTTCTCTGGACTGAACAACTCCAACTCTCTGTCTGTCCTCACAGGGGAGGTGCTCCAGCCTGCTATTCATCTCTGTGGCCCTCCTCTGAATCCACTCCAACAAGGCAATGTCTTTCTTACGCTGTCCTTTGCTTCCAGGTGAAGGAGAACAACTACCGAGGCCACGGGGACAGTGTGGATCAACTCTGCTGGCACCCCAGTAACCCCGACCTCTTTGTCACAGCATCTGGGGATAAAACCATCCGCATCTGGGATGTCCGCACCACCAAGTGCATCGCCACTGTCAACACCAAAGGTGAGTCCCTGCCTTCCTGGGAGGGCTCTTGGGTCCTGGCAGGACCTCAGCTGTGTGGGAACCATCTGCAGTAGCTGGTTTACTCTGGTGTGAGGACTGGAGAAACTACTGAAATGCGATGGTGGCTGTTAAATTAAAATGTCCTGTGTACTCAGCATGTGAAAGGCATGAACCTGCTGGAGCGGTTCCAGAGGAGGCCACAAATATGATCAGGGTGCTGGAGGACCTCTCCTGTGAGGACAGGCTGAGAGAGGTGGGGTTGTACAGCCTGGAGAAGAGAAGGCTCCAGAGAAACCTTATTGCAGCCTTTCAGTACTTGAAGGGGCCCTTAAGAAAGATGGAGACAACCTTTTTAGGAGGGCCAGTAGCAATAGGACAAGGCGTGATGTTTTTAAACTAAAAGAGAGTTGGTTCAGACTAGACAGAAGGAAGACATTTTTCATGCTGAGGGTGGTGAGACCCTGGCCCAGGTTGCCCAGAGAGGTGGTTGACGCAGTGTCCCTGGAAGCATTCCAGGTGAGGTTGGATGAGGCTCCGAGCAACTTTATCTAGGTGCAGATGTCCCTGCTCCCTGCAGGGAGGGTGGAGCAGATGACCTTGAAAGGTCCCTTCCAACCCAAAGCATCCTGTGATCCTGTGATGCTTGTGTCTGGAGTCTGTGGGCTGCAAAGTTGGAGACTGGGCCTGTTTGCAGAGAGCTGTGTTGGAAGTAAAAGTTTGTGTGGATTCAGAAAGTGAGTGTTTGACTTCATCCCAGATACACATCTCTATCTGAATGTCTCCAGTTTTGAATTCCTGAGGCTGCAAATGGCATTGTAAGATGGCATAGCTGCAGTTTACCTTGTTCTTACCCTCATCCACAGCTGTTTATTGTTGGTTTCTGCTTTTTCTGGATCTCAAAGATCGCTGGATTCTCTCTGAGCTGACCTTTTTTGGTGGTTGCTGTGGTCCCATCTTGGGAGAAATTCGAAGGGCAGTGATGTTGTGTTGGCTCGAAGCTGTGGTTCTTTTAAGTTTGGTTTTCAATAACTGTCTGTATTGGCTGGACAGCTGCTGCCTAGAGTTTGTGTGTCAGGCTGCAGACCTGGCTGTCTTTCCCATTTGGGGGTGATTTTGAGTTAGTGGAGCAGATTGTGGCCTTGGATCAGGAATAAAAGCTGCCTGTCTGCCCTAACTTGTGGCTGCTGTGGATTGTTGGGTGGAAGTGGGACCTGCTGCTTTTCTGTCCCTCCAGGGGAGAACATCAACATTTGCTGGAGCCCTGATGGACAGACCATTGCAGTGGGGAACAAGGATGACGTGGTCACCTTTATTGATGCCAAGACACACCGCTCTAAAGCTGAGGAACAGTTCAAGTTTGAGGTGAATGAGATCTCCTGGAACAACGATAACAACATGTTCTTCCTCACTAATGGCAACGGCTGCATCAACATCCTCAGGTAGGTGCCGGTGGCAGCGGGTGGGCAGGGGAGCTGGGCTGGCTGTGCCAGACACCAGTCTGCAAGCCCCTCTGCTGCTTTTGGGGAACCTGAGTCGCAAACCCCAGCGATTCCCAGCCCTCTAGTGGGAAGGAACTTGCCTGGAACTGAGGTTGCCCCAGTTCTGGGCTAGTGTCCCCAAGAGTGACTCTGATGCTTTGCCTCATTCACTCAGCTCTCAGGATTTCCAGGGTGGTGGCCCTGCACCAGCTTGGTTTGCTCACAGTCGCACTCCTGCCTGCCCTGCTCGTAGACGAGCCCTACGCTCCTCTCACTGCTTCCTGACCTCTCCCTTCATCTCCACAGCTACCCGGAGCTGAAACCCATTCAGTCCATCAACGCCCATCCCTCAAACTGCATCTGCATCAAGTTTGATCCCATGGGGAAGTACTTTGCCACAGGCAGCGCTGACGCCTTGGTCAGTCTCTGGGACGTGGATGAGCTGGTGTGTGTGAGGTGCTTCTCGAGGTAGGTGGTGCTGTACCCGAGTTGTTTGCCTCCCCTCTCTGGTGACCGTGCGGGAGGTGGCTCACTGTGCTTCGCTCCGTTGCTACAGACTTGACTGGCCCGTGCGAACGCTGAGCTTCAGCCATGACGGGAAGATGCTGGCGTCGGCGTCAGAAGATCACTTCATTGACATTGCAGAGGTGGAGACAGGTAACGGGCTTCCTTTTGGGGAGCAGCGAGGAGGAAATCAGACAGAGAAGCACTGGTGGAGCTGGGAGGGCACTGGGAGAACCGGTCTGCTAAGGAAGAGCCTGGCTGTGCAGGGCAAAGCACCGTGAGGGGGATCCTCTACCTCGTGGATCTCGCAGACGTGGGCGTCATGGCTGTGCCTTGTCACCAGGTGACTGAAAGGCCAGCGCGGAAGCAGCATTTGTCCCTCCTCTGCCCTATGCGGGAGAGAAGCAGTGGGTGCTCGACTCTGGCGGGTGCTACGGGATGGGTGGCTCTCTGGGCTGACCTGACCCCTTTTTCCTGCAGGAGAGAAGCTCTGGGAGGTGCAGTGCGAGTCCCCCACCTTCACAGTGGCTTGGCACCCAAAGAGGCCGCTGCTGGCCTTCGCCTGCGATGACAAAGATGGCAAATATGACAGCAGCCGGGAGGCGGGCACCGTCAAGCTCTTCGGGCTCCCCAATGACTCCTAATGAAACCGCACCGGGGTGGGGGGGGTGGGGGCCGCTCTTCCCTGCTCTCAGGCGTGGAGGGGCGTCTCTCTCCCCGCCTGCCAGGCACTGCTGCCGCCATTGGCTCAGGTCCTTGCCTGCCGCTCACGGGAGCTGTTGTAAAAAAGCAGCTTGTGTGCTGGGGCTGACAGGGGATGCTGGTAGGGCCCCCCGTGCCACTGTCTCTACAGCCTGGGGGGGCTTATTCCAAAGGCAAGTGGCCAAAGAAAGTAAGTCACTGAACACGACTACTGAGGAGCCTTCTGTGAGGTGAGCTCCACTCTGGACGGGCTCCCCAGCAGTCATAAGCTCTGTGACTGTCCCCTTGTCCCCAACAGCCTGGTGGCGAGGGAAGCCCTGGGAGCACAGCCTGCCTCTTCACCTCCCGGATGTCCCGTGTCCATTCCCTGCACTGGAACAGCGAAGGGAGGGGAGGGTGGGGGGTTGCGAGCCGGGGGATGTTTCCCCAGCTGGAGTTGGGTTTGGTGGTTTTTTTTGTACGTGTGGTGTTTTTTTCTAATTTTGATAAATCTTCCGTAACAAAGGTGCCTGTGGCTGCAGGGGATGCAGAAGAGGGGTGCTGAGCTCCTCTCCTGCGGGGTCCTCTCCCTTCGCTTTGGCCCTGGCAAGGCCCTGGTCGAGG
This sequence comes from Baryphthengus martii, assembly GCA_013396935.1. Taxonomy (NCBI): domain Eukaryota; kingdom Metazoa; phylum Chordata; class Aves; order Coraciiformes; family Momotidae; genus Baryphthengus; species Baryphthengus martii. The sequence continues at coordinate 28,508 of VWZK01005937.1, forward strand.
GGTGTATGTCGAGGGCCTGTCCCCCGTAATGTCCCCACTGCCTGTCCTCGCTCTCCTGTCCCCTGTTCTGCACTGTCACCCCACTAGGGGGCGCTGCGGCCCCACGCTGGGGACAGTCGGCTCCAGGGACGCTGCACAGAGGCTGGCGGTAGCGGCAGGGACCCTGCCCGGCGCAGAGGCTGGGGACAGCGGCAGGGACCCTGCCTAGTCCCGTTACCCCGCTCCTGCCCGGCGGCACCCTGCACGAGTGGGGCAGGGCCATGCTCCCTGCAGAACATGCTGCCTGTCCCACCACATGGCCACTGGGCCCCAGGCAGGCCTCTTCCCCAGGCCCCTGCCAGTAGAGCCTTCCCTGTCCTTGCTCCCCAGGAGAGCCGTGGGACTTTCTTCCCCTCTGTGCTAGCGTGCTGGGTTACAGGGGAGATGGTCACTGCCGAGGAGGTGCCTCCTGCTTGCGATGGAGACCTTGTCTGCAAGATCTCTTCTCATTTCCTACCCTAATATTTTCTTCTGACAGAAGCTTTTCCAGGTGACTGCTCTGCTGATGCCGCCTGGGTAACAGCTGAGCTCTTAGCTAGTAAATGCTGGCAAATGAGTTGGAGCCGAGGCTGGCTCTGGGTGGAGGCCTCCAGGGCTATGCCAAGCCTGGGCACTGCCAGAGACCCTACATTGCTGCGGAGCTTGAGGTGCCCCATTGCCCAGGGCCTGCCCATAGCCTCGTGCCCCAGCACGTGGTGTGGCAGAAATCTGTGACCCACCAGAAACAGCCCTTGTACCCCAGGAGTATCCCCAGTCATTCTGTGAAGGGAATCCAAGAGTCAGGGGAAAGGGGCAGAAGCCTCCCCTGCCACGTCTCTGGGGTGGGAGCCCACCAGCAGCCATCCCTTTTACCTTGTCCCCAGTCCCAGAGAGGGCACCTGGAGGGTGGACAGGGCAGTGGGGGGAGGTAGCTGGGCTGAGCAGGGCTCTGGGAGCTGTGTGTGGCCTCTCCCTTCACCTGTGGCCTGACTTGGGTGCTGCATGGCAGGGGGGCCCTGTGGCCTCCCGTGGTGTGATGAACTGCCAGGTCTTGGCCATGAGGGGCATGGAGGGGCTCCCTTGTGGGTTTGGGGTCCCAGGGAAGCAATGACTGAGAAGAGGCCGGAGCAATGTACAAATCCCTTTATTTTATTAGTTTGTCAAAGACTAGTTCGAGCAGGATGGTCACAGCATGTCTGCGGGGCCACGAGCCGCCTGCCGCCTCCCGGGGAGAGCAGCTTTGGGGCTGTGGCAGAGGAAGCACGGGGAGGAGAGAGCAAGGGCTGGGCTGGGGTGAGGGTGTGCCCCTGCATCCCCCCTTGGGGTGCAAGCAGCAGCTTCTGGGACGTGCCGGGGGCACTTGCCCAGGGATCCCTTCCCGGGCCCAGGGGGGCCTGTGTGTCCAGCGTCGGGTTGGGGGCAGCTGGGTGGTCCCAGCCCGGCACTGGCCTGGCAAGCCGGCAGCCCTCGGCCCCGCGCTGGCTTTATTGCAGGAGGCAGAGCGGGGGCCCCGGCAGCGCAGTTGGGGGCCTCACGGCTCAAAGCCGCAGGTGGCCGTGGGGACAGTGGGGACTTGGGGGTGGGAGCGTGAGCAGCGGACACGAGGACGCATGGAGCGACGGGGCGCACCCTGGCACAGAGACACTAATGCGAGAACGGGGGCCAGCGGGGCCGAGACACGGACGAGCGAGCGGTAGGGACGGGGCGGGGGGACGAGGCAGGGGGGTCCCTGCCCCGCGCGTGCCTTTGTACACGGTCGGCGGAGCGTGGTGCCCGCTCCTCCCGGTGCTGAAGTATTGCAGTCTAACTGATATGGCTTTAACTATGGGGCCAGAGATGCGGGGAGGAGGGGTCCCCTCCAAAGCCCCGATGCTGGGGCACACCGGGCAGCCCCGGGGGACCCCCGTGCCCGGGGACCGGGGAGGGGGGGAACTGCGGGCAGGGCGCCTGGCTTTGTGCTTTGGGCTTGGCCCAGGGCGGGATGGGGCAGAGGGATGGCAGTGCTGGGGACGAGGGCAGGCGAGCAGAGGCCTGCCAGGGTCTCCTGGGAGGGCAGAAGGGGCAGGGCAGGGGGCACGGGGACCCACCCCGGGAGGGGGGGGCGGTAGGGCCTGGGATGCCCCCAGCCTGCCGCGAGGTTACATCAGTGCATTTGGTCCCGGTTCGCCCTGTCCGGCCAGGGCCGCTCCCCTTTGGCACAGCGTGGTGGGGGGGCCCTGCCTGGACGGGACGGGGCGGGTTTTTGGTCTGGTCAGGGGAAAGGGCAGAAGAGGGTCGGGAGGGGGTGCAGGGATCCCCCTCGGGGCCATGGGAACTGATGGAGGGGTCAGAGGGGAGAGGGCGCCCGTGCCCCAGCACCCCATGGCAGGGTTCGTGGTGCTGTTACTTCTTGAACATATCCTGCAGCGGGCCAGGCAGGTACTTGAGGACGGTGTCCAGGATGCTCTCCTCTTCCTCCTCGTCCTCGTCCCCGCAGCCCGCCGGGATCGCCTTCTTGGGGCGTGTCAGACTGCCCTCACACGGCTGTTCCAGCGCAGCTTTCTCCTCCGCCTCCTTCTCCTCCTTCTTCTTCAGCCCGTACTGCGAGGACACGGGCCCTCAGCAGGGCAGGCAGCAGGTGCTGCCTGCTGTGCCCCGTACCCATCACCACCGCCTTGGGCCACCCTCCTCCCTGGCCATGCCGGCTCCCTGTCCTGGCCTGTCCCTCGGTGCTGCAGGCAGGGGAGAGTGCAGGGGAAGCATGTGCCCACCTTGTCACGGATCTGCTGCCGAACTTTCTCCCGCTCTGCTTCCATGCGGGCGTGCTTGGCTTTCCGCTCCTCCTCCTGCTGGCGCAGGGCCTCCTGCCTCTCCTCCTCCTTCTTCTGCGCATCAGGGTCCTTCTCCTCCTCGCCCCCCAGCATCTTCCCCATGTCCTTGGTGGCCCCTGTGTATCACAAGACCATTGGCCAGTGCCTAGGGGTGCTGCAGCCAGGTGCTGGCTGCTGAAGCCCCTGTAGAGGCAGGGAGGGCATGGAGCAAGGACAACCCGGGATGTGCCCAGGGCCACTCATGTTGGAGCTGTCTGCAGGCAGGCTCCAGAGGCTGCGGGGATCAGTAGTGCCGTGGGCTGGCTGCGCTGCCCTAGTTCAGTGTCAGCCGGGGGAAACGCCAGCAGCTCTTTCAGCACTGGCACCCAGGGGACCCGCTGGGAAATCCCACTTAGTGGCGGGAGAGCCGGGATTCCCCAGTCAGGCACTGCTGGTGTTGGGAATGGGAACCCTGGAGGGCTCCAGCTGCAGCTCCCCACTGCTGATGGCTCTCTCTGCATCTCCGTACTCCCACTGTGTCCCTCCCATTGCTCTCCCCATATGCTGGGTCAGCATTGCTCCCGGAGGGACAACCCTGAGGGAGGACAGCACCCACTCACCGCCCAGTGCTTGCTTCATGACGAAGTCCATGGTGCCGATGCGCGTGTGTGGCTAGGCCAGTGCCCAGCGCTCATCCACTGCCGTATGGGATCACCGACCAGGGCCACCTGCATGGGCAGAGAGGGGCATGATGGGGAACAACATGCTCAGGGTCCCCACCACCCAGGTATGAGGGGTGGGGCAGTTCCTGGGGCTGCAGTTTGCACTCTGTATCTCCATCCCTAAATGCCTTCCAGGATGGGCAGAGCGAGCTTTGGGGGCCTGTAGGCAGTGGGTGGGCACATCTGCCCACTGGCAGAGCCTGCTCCCCTCTGGCCTGGGGGACCTGTGGAGGGACAGAGGCAGGGATCCCAGAGGGACGTTCCACCCCAGCACTGCCCTTGGTGGGGCAGCAAGGGCTCAGGAGCTCTATGGTGTGGGCTGGGGACCCGGCATGCTACCACCTACTGTGTGCTCTTGCTTGGGGAAGGACACAGACCCTGCCAGGGGATGCCAGCGTGGCACAGCTGGACACTGGGTGCTACGTGTGCGTGTCTATTGCAATGCATGTGCTCGGCAGAGGGATGGAGAAGAAGCTGTTGGCACTTTGTGGCTGTTTGGGGGCTGTATCCTGTGACTGTGTGTGTGATCCCTGCGGGTGCTGGGAATGGGTGACAGCGTGTAGGGGCACTGTGTGTGCAGGACGCAGTGCCTGTATGCATGCCAGGTGTGTGGCCGGCTATGTCTGCGTGTGCTCCGTGTGTGTGTGAGCTGTACCTTCTGGCTGTGTTTGGTCAAGAGGCGTGTTTGCGGGTAGCTGCAGGCTGTGTTTGCATGGGGGTATGTGCACACGTAGGGGGGTGTGTATAAGTTTGTGGGGCTGCAAGCTGTGTGTACCCCCAGGGTGTGTGGGTCTGCAGCCTGTTTGCAGGCTTTGAGCGCGCGTGCATGAGCTGGGGGGTTTGCAAGCTCTGCGGATGCGTGTGCAAGGCCTTACAGGGGGATGTGTGTATGTGTGTGCAGAGGTTTGCAGGCTGTGTTGTGTGCGTCTGTGCTGCATGTATGTGTTTGCACGCTGTGAGGGGGGTGTTCAGGTTGATTCAGTGGGGGGAGTAGGGGCTGTGTGTGCAGCTCCGTGGGTTTGCAGTCTATAAGGGGTGGGGTGCACACACAAATTTGCAGACTGTGCCGCGTGTGTGTACATGTGGGGGTGTCACAGGCTGTTTGCATGCTCTGTGTGTGTGTGTGTGTGGAGGGGGATTGCTCCCGCGAGGTGTGTGTGTGGGTGTGCGTGCCTTGTGTGTGCACGGGAGGCTGCAGGCGGTGCTCACAGCCTGCGTGTGCCGTTTGCTGTTTGTGTGTGTGTGTGTGTGTGTGTGTGTGTGTGTGTGTGTGTGTGTACACCCAGTGGGTGCCGCAGCCTCACGAGTTTCCCCCCCCAACGTCTCTCAGGGACCCCGCTGGGCTGCGAGGGGGCTCCGCAAACTGAGACCCGGGAAAGTTTGTTGCTCCCAGCCCCGGGGTACACCGCGGCACCAGGGTGTGTGTGGGGCTTCTCTAGGCAGTAATGTGCCGAGCCCAGGGGCCGCAAGGGGGGCTCAGGGGACATCGGGGACACTAGCGGACGCCGAGATACCGGGAAGGTAGGAAGGGTGCAGGGAACAGCGGGGGCCGTGGGGACTCGGGAGGCACCGGAACACTGGAGCCGCGTTGAGGCGGGAGAGAGGAGGGCACAGCGACACCGGGGTACGTGGGGGACACCGGGGGGGTGCAAGGATACAGGCGACAATGGGGGACATTATCAGATAGAGGAGAGGACACCGGCAGGCGCCGGGACTCCGCGGCCGCACAGGCTGCAGCGACGCAGGAGACACGGGGGGGCGCCGGGAGGGCGGGGGACAGGGGAGACATGGGACGTAGGGGACACTCGTCATGCAGGAGACACTGGGACCGCAGGGGAGGGCGGAACCTGGGGGTCGCAC
>VWZK01005937.1:34080-61342 GCA_013396935.1 Baryphthengus martii
CCCGCCCCCTGCGCGGGTGGGGGTGATGCGGGACCCCCACCCCAGGAAACGCCACACGACCCGGTGCCCGGGCGGGGGGAAACCTCGGGAAGCTCCGCACCGCTTCCCAGGATGAGGATGGCCCCCCCCCGGACCTCCCCACCCGCGCTCCCGCTGCAGAGGGATGAGGCGGGGGGCGCGTCCTGCAAGGGGTTAATGATTCACCTCCGCGGCAATTAATGGGAGAAAGGAGACATTAATCAGCGGAGCCATCGGGGAGCTGCCCCTCCCCTCTCCCTGACCCAATCCCGCAGCCCCCTGTGCCTCACCCGGCACCCCGAGCCGCAGCACCTCGTCCCCCTCCGCAGCGGTGCCGGGCGGCTGCGGGAGTTTAATTAAAGTCCCTGATATATCATCTCGGCCTCAGCGCCAGCGCCTGCTGCTCAGAGGCTTCAGCTTTGGATTTTTGGTGCTGCGCCCTCCGGGGGGCGATGACATCCCACGGCGGGAAGGGAATGCTCGGACAGGGGCTACGTGGTGACGTTGAGGCCATGATGCCCACAGAGCTCAGGATGCCCTTCAGCAGGGGAGGTCCCGGATGGAAATGAGGGTCACCAGCCTGCCAAGCCTCGCTGCACCTGCTCAAAGGGAGACAGGCTCCTGCAGCCCCTCTTGTCTGCCCTCCGGCTGTGGGACAGGGCTCTTCCGGGCCTTCCATCCTCATTTCAGTGTATGAAGAGGTGCTGGGGATGAGTATGTGCCCCACTGCCAGCCCTGCCACCCTGCAGAGGGGCAGCCGGTGCCTCCGAATTAATCCAGCCCTGGGTTATTAGACACAAGACGAGCCCTTTGCAAATCAGATTAGTGGTGCTCTGAGCCAGGCTTTGGGGATAGATGCTGTTTAAATAGTGAGGCTCTAGAGGTGCAGCCCCGCAAGGAATCTCGCAGCTATGGCCCAGAAAAGCTCTGAAGAGGGTCTGGGTATGGGATCGTTTCAGGGACCCCCAGCCTCTGTGTGTGGGAGGCTGCAGAGAGCTGGGGCAGGCTCCTCCAAGCCCAGTGGTGCCGACTGGGAAGATGTTGCTGGTGCTGTTGAGCACCACCAGGGCAGCTGTAGGGGGACCGGAGGGGATGCAGAGTGTGGGGCAGCAGCAGGAAGACACCCCACAGTGTGGGGGAGGACGACTGAAGTCAGCAAGCAAGTGCCAGCCCAGCGCCTCCACAGGGATGTAGCACTGACAGACGTGTGTGTGTGCCCCCACTGCCATGGGCATGTCTCAGCACAGGGACAACACATCAAAGACGTGGCCTTCTTGTTCACCCCCTCACACTACTCCCCAAAATACCTCCCGGCGCACCCCATCACTGCCAGCCCTGAGCTTCAGCCTCCCTCCACCATGGCATCGACTAACAACTCCTTTTTCCACCTCCATGGGAAAAAATGCCTCCTGCCCTTGCACCCAGCCCCACTCTGCCCGCTGGCAGCTGGTGGGATGGGCATGTGGGTGGTAAGACAGGCCTGTGCTTGGCCTGTCTGTCCGTCCATCCGTCTGCCCGTCCTGCGGCAGCCCTGCTCCGGGCGCTGACGTCAGCGCTCCCAGCAGCCGGGCGGTGGGCGGGCGGCACCGCTCCTATTGTATTAAAAATAATACAGCGGAGCACAAATTCATTACAGATAAGTGTGACAGCCAGCAGGAATTAACGAGCCCGTCTCTCAGCGCCTGACAAACGCCTCCTTTTGTTCCTGGGATGGGTCCTTGAGTCTTTCAATCTTTGGAGATGCCTCGGCTCATTAAGTGCATCCTCCCCCAGTAGCTCCCAGCCTGCCTGGGGACTGCTCCCAGTATGAGTCGTGGCCAAGCCAGCAGGGCCATCTCTTGTGCCAGTGCCCAGTGCTAAGATGGACTTGCCCTCCTTTGGGCTCAGTGGCCTGGTGTGTGGTCCCCAAGCGTGGGACCCCACGTGAGGTGTGGGCGAAGCAGCCCCCGTCCCTGCTGCTGCAGGAAGCACGAGGCTCATGTGAGCTGTGGCCAGCCACCCTGGTGCTCCAGCTGCCGATGCCGGCAGCACAACCGCAGGTGACAGGCTGGTGTGTGCCCATCTCTGCCCTGTCAGGCAGCCAGGAGCTCATCACCATCCCATGGCATCGCCTCCAACCTTGTGCCCCAAGTACTGCTGTGGACACCCCTGCTCCTGGAACGGGGATGGGCCCGGGGGACCCCCACAGACCCGGAGCTGAGCTGGCTCTGGCAGGTGTTTGGACGATGCTCCCAGTACTGGGAAGTTGCTTAAGCTTGGCACAGGCACTCCTTAGGCACAGCTGTCCCCTGGCATCATCCCGGGCAGTGTTACCTGCCAGGTGGCTGCCTGGAGATGCCGGGGGAGGCAGGAGGGGAAGGGATGGGGAGGGACTGAGCGGTGGGGGGGACACACAGCACTGTAGCCAGATGGTAGAGGAAGGTCGTAGTGCTGCCAAGTCCTGCAAGTTGCCTTCGTGCCGGCTCATGGAGGCAGTATGGCAGGGATGGAGCTGGCACAGGTACTAGGGCCCCGACAGTGTCTCGCTCTGCTCCCTTCCAGTGCCCAGGGAAAGGGCACGGGACTGGCCGCCACATCGCCCATCACCAGCAACACTGCACACCCGCCTGCCCTGCTGCTGGCATCATCCTCAGGCCCACAGCCACACGGGGACCCTGCAAGGTCATAGCCTCTGCGGGGCCTTGCAGAGCTCCTGGGCAGAGGGAAGCAGATGCCCGAGTACCTGCACCCATCCCTGCGGCACCACCAGCCCAGCCTTCTGCCGCCCATTAGCACAGGACATTTACTTTACTAATCCCACCTCACCCATCTCTGCAGAAAATAATTATTGGTCCTTCTCATTGCACTGAGGAATTAAAAGTGGTTAACTCCATTTCCAAAGGCTTTCTTTTGTTGGTTTTCCCTCGGCTGCTGCACGAGGCGATTTCCACAGTGCCACTTAGGCAGCTTTTATCAGGTTGTCTTCTGGAGGTAATTGGGTTTTTCAGGAGCCTGTTTAAAATTCGTAACCCAGCCTCTTAAACAAAACAAAAACAGCAGTGGGGAGAAAGGGAAGAGGCAGCACAAAACATACAGCAGCTGCAGCCTCTGAAGGGCATCCCTGGTCCCTTGGGGCAGGCACCCGGCAGTGACAAGGATGGGGACAGGCACCAGTGCGCTGTAGCATCAGGCTGGAGCTGGACCCTCCAGGACAGTGGCTGAGCACAGACTCCAGGGACAACCCCGGCTACCCATGCTGTCCCTCCCACGATTGACACCATGCAAGGTGAGGGGGACCCGGGGCCACTCCATTACAACGTGCTCAGGACAAGTGTGTGGTGTTCAGAGCTGCCCATGTCCAGCCCCTGGGGACACTGGGATCACTGCTCTGACCCTGCAGCCCCCCAAGCACCCACTCCTCTCTTATCCCCCCATACCAGGCATGGAGTGTGAATGTGGGTCTCACCATGGGACAGGTGTGGGAGTGAGACACTGGGCTGGCAGGGAGGGAAGTGGGCTTGTGCCATAGTCTGATCCTGGCTCCCTCATGCTCTGCCTGACTGTGGGAGCAGCACTATAGTGGTGGGGAGCCAAGGGTGGCAAGGCCCCCTGAGCTTGCCAGTGAGGGACAAACAGGCCAAATCCACCCCTAGAGCCACCCTCATAGGTTAAGTTCTGCTGCCCCGATGTCCTGAGGGGTCCCTGGCTCCAGGCTTTTCTTGGTTGGACAGGAGAGACTCCTGCCCCCTGCTCTCCCTGTGCGCTGCTCCATGGGCCCAGCAAAGCACCCCTGCAGCCAGGGGGACCCTGGGCTGATGCTGTGCTTTGCCTGCTTTCCTGCAGCACTATCACGAGTCCACCCCCATGTCCCGCATAAATACCACAGTCCCGTCGGCATCAGCAGATCCATCTGCATTGCTCCAAAAGCCCCATCCGGCATCTGCCCCCTTCTGCTGGGCTCCTGCCCTTGGGATGGGGGGGTGCACTGGGCACCCCCAGCGTGTCCTTGCCCAGTTCCGTGCCGCAGGGCGCAGCGTGGGCCAGGGAGGGGGTGGTGGGGAGCTGCTGCAGCAGATGGTCGGCGGGGACAGATCGCAGCACCGCACGCAATGAGGAACGCGTGTGTCCCCCCGCGGGGGCCATTTGCAGGAGTTGTTTGCGAATTGGTGCCTGCAGGGCCCCAGCACACACCTGCTCATCACGGGCACGGCAGCCAGTGTGAGAGCCAGGGTGGCTGCAGCTGAAGGAGGGATGGGGCAAGGAGGGGACCAAGCCCACGACTTCCAGCTGTTCCAAACATGGCAGCGTCCCAGAAGGATGCAGAGAGGAAGGTGTGCTCCTAGTGCTGCTCAGACCTCCAGAATTTCCTCAAAAGGCTATCCGTGCCTATGTCTGTGTTACAGTGACGAAGGGGCTGAATCTGCCAGGAAGAGTGCTCAAGGATACAGGGCCTCAGCTCTAGACTCCAGCAAAGAAGCATCCAGCATGGGCAGGTTGTCAGCTGCTACGTGACCGAGAGTGCCTTGGCTCTGCCGCCACTGCTCTGTGCCCTGCGATGGGGAGCTCTGCTCATCCAGTCTCAGTCTCACGGCCACTTGGAGCCCTGAGGTGTCCACATCCTGTGAGCACTGGGGGATGCCAGGGTGGACCCCACCGGTTGAGTGCTGCAGTGGTGACGACTCATCCCCACAGCGGCTGACTCCCAGTGTGCGCCCAGTGCCTCTGTGCCACGCATTATTAAACAGAGGCACTGCAGCCCCTTGCTGTTTATGCTGGTGTGGATGTGTGGGGAGTGGGCTGTGGGAGCCATGGTGGCTCGCTGCAGTCTCAACTGGAAGATTTAGGCTCACTGTGGTCTGGCCACTTCCCCAGACAGGTTTATGACCCCTAGGGTTACTCGACCGACTGCTTCCCACCTCCCCACCCTATGCAGGATGGATTCCCCCTCCCTGTAAAAAAGCCACTGTGCATTCAGCCTCGGTGCTACCACCAACACTGTTTTCTCCTGCCCACACAGCAGGTACTTACAGCATTTACATCCCAATTGCCGTGTATAAAGGCACACTTGCGCTGAGTCCACCCCATCAATATTTATGGCAGGCATGCACACCCGCACAGCTCTGCAGGGGCCGGTGTGGAGCGGAGCTGGGCGCAGCACACCAGGCACTGCTTGGGGGAGCAGACAAAAGCCCCTGCCAAGTCCCTGTGCTGCTTCCCCTTCCCTCCCCATAGCTCCAGCCATTGCCTTTGGGGAAGGAGCCAGCCTAGTCACGTACTGATTTCTGTCCCCGCCACCCTGGCAGGGACATGCAGGGCCTGTGCAGGCATTGATGACCGATGTGGTTGGAACTGTGTAGGGAGCAGATGCCTGAGGGTCCTGTCCTGGCTCCATGTCAGGATGGAATCTGGGCACTCTCCTGGTGCAAAAAGCCTCAGAGGGATTGTACCCACCCTCATTTCACCATTGGGGGAAAGGCATGAAGGACAAGGATGTGATTAGCTCAAGACTGGGCATCCAGGTCACTGTAGAGCAGTGGCAGCCCCTACCCGTCCCCCCCTCCAGTTCAAGTGCACTCAAAAATGATCCCCTGGGCACCGCTCCCCTTGGGTTCAGTCTTGTGCTGATACAGGTATTGTTTTTGCAAAGATCCAGAAAGCTTTTTCGGGCTTCTGAGATGAGGGCAGAGACCCTGGTGTGCTTTAACCCTGCACTGTCAATGCTGGGGAGTGGGAGGAAGAGAGGAGCAGGGATGTCATCACGACTGCTCCTGCTCAACCCAAACACCCAGCCCAGCTCTGGGAGAGTATCAGCCTTCTGGGGAAAAAGGGGTGCATTCCATCCCATGAGAGGGGAGGTTTGGGAGTGGAGATACTCTGTGTCTTGGGCAGCAGAGCCTACTGAGGGCCACAACACTGGGGACACCCTGTCCTCCTACAGTGGCAGATGGCTGCATGGTGGGGGACTCTGTGGCAGCATGGGGGGGACATCTGGGTGCCTGAGCTCCAGCCAAGCTGCAACTCAGTGGGAGCAGGATGAGCCTGAGCTCCTTTGGCTTGGGGCACTGAGAGGGGTGAGAGCCCTGCACTGTGGGGCAACTGGGATGCGTGAGGGGCTTGCTGCCCACCCCAGCTGAGGCCTCCCCCAGCCTGCCTGCACTCGGGGTTTCCGCTGCGGCATGACGCTGGATGGGCACGGCGCCACTCCAAGAGCTGCTGGGGCTGTGGCCAAAAAATTCATTCTTGGCTGCTTTCAGTGGGGCTTGGCTCGTACCTTTCCCATCTGGGGGCTTTCAAAGGCAAGGAAAAAAAAAAAAAAGAAAGAAAGAAAAAAAAAGACCCTGGCTGTGTGCCAGCTCCACACTCACTGTCACCTGCCATGGTCCCCAGGCAGGATTGCGCCCAGCATCTGCCCCAGAGCCAGAGCTGTTCCCCACTCCCACGGCTTCAGCTTGGTCCTGAGCTGCTCCAGATGTCTCTTGCCCTGCACTGGGGTCTCACCAGGATGCCCATGATGTACTCGCCCCCATCCTGGGGAACCCAACTGGCTCTGCTGTGGCAGCCCCAGGCAGTAGCTCTGCACCCTCCTCCATCCCTCCCAGGGCTGCATGGTGTATCCCTGTACCACAGGGAGCGAGACGGCCCCCCAGGAGCCACGGCATGCGGAGTTGGGTCAGCGCTGCTTACCTTTCTGTGTGCAGAGCCGGGTGTCCTCTGGCTTCAGCACCTAATGCAGGGGGACGAGGAGCTCACAGGGGTGCCTGGGCATTGCAGGGAGAGTGGGGCCTGTAGGAGACACCGACAGCAAGAGGATCAGCTTCTGGGGCCCCAGGACCAGATGGGGTGGACAAAGAAGAATCACTTGATGGGTGATGGCTGGAGTGCACCATGGACTGCTGTCATCTCCCCCCTACCTGGGCGACCCAGGGTAGGTCTATGCACCACCCCATATCCTGACCTCCAAGGATCAGGGCAACCTGCTGCCAAGAGCTACCATCTCCCTGCAGGTGGGAACCTGGTGGGATGCACAGAGGGTGACAGGCTGCAGGAGGAGATAGCCTGTCAGGGTCTTTGGTCCTCTCCTGAATCAGGGACTCCACCTCCGCTGCTGGTGGAGGGCTCCTGGCTGTCTCTGCAGACACCCGGCAGTTTCATTAAATATTTAGAGGGCTCTCAACTCTTTGAGGACTTTAAAATTTCACATTAACTCTGCCTTCCTCAGCTTCCAAATGATGAATTTCTACTTTGGAGACCATAATGGCAAGTTAAAACAAGCCGCCAAAAAAAAGCCCTTGCTCAGACTCTGCAATTTGAGAAAGTCTGGCCTCACTCTGGGCTCCCTACTTCTGCTGCACCTCAGGAAGCTTCTGTCTGGGGATCTTATCCCTCCCCTGAAAGTCCTTGAAACTCGTCTGTGATGCTCTGAGCCATGCAGAGGGTGCTCCTAGGGGATGCTGGCCTGGGCAGGGGCTGTGCAGAGACCCAGGTGGCAGGGTGCTGGGTGTCACGCTGGCAGTTTCTGCAGTGCTCTGTCCCCATGCTGCAGCTGATGCCACTGCAATAGGTGCCATGAATGTGATTTGTGCTCTCCGCCTTGAGGAGCAGGTTCCTGGAAAAATGACGAATTCATCCTGACTTCAAGCAAAAGCTTTTCCTCCACCGTGGGGAGGAGGGAGGCTTTGGCAAATTGGAGATAAATATGTGACCCAGGGGAGCTGGGGGAAACACAGGCAAACAGTGATGCTCCTCCTGAGGAGCAGGGGCTGGAATGGATGGAGCCTGCATTTTTTACATCATTACAGAGCAGGGTTGCTTTGTCCCACTCCCGTGAGCAGAAGACACTCTCAGCCCACAGGCACAGTGCTGGGTTTGGGGATCCCATGCTCTGGAGGCTATGTGGAAGGGGCATAGGGTCCCCAGTGGGACCTTTGAGAGGACCCAAGAACAGCAATTGCTTCCCTGGGAAATGCAGCACTGAAAGCACAGCCTGGAAAGGGCTCAGCAGCAGCGTGAAGGTGACCTTTGCTGGGGACAACCGCTGCCTCCTTCGGGACGTGGGAAGGTTCAGCAGCGGGGTAAGATGGCTGCAGAGTGCTGCAGGGATGCGTGCCTGGGGGTGGCTGGTTTCCAGACAGCTCAGTATCAAGGAGACAAGCTAGGCTGGGACAGGACCCGTCCCCTGCTTTGCCGGCCATGGCTAGCAGTGCAAATGAGGTGTTTTTTGCTGAATCCCCAGAGGGTGGGAAGAGCAGCGATCCCGTGTCCAGGTACACAAGAGGATGAAGAGTCCTGGAGGGGTGCTGCTCCAATCTCTGCAGGGTATTTGTTTTCTGGGCCAGATGAAAGTGTGATTTGTTTTTTTCTGCCTTTGCAATGAGCAGAGCCTGACAGTACCGTGAGATGCATCTCACTCAGACAGCTGCACTAGCTCAATCTGTCTGTCCAGCCAGCAGCAGAGGATAGGGAAGAGCAGAGGAGGGCGATGGTGCCAGGACACCCCCAACTCTGGAGACAGTGGTGACCTCAGGTGCTGGCAGGGATGCTTTTATCCAGCAGACACAGTATCCAGGGGAAACTTAATGCTCGAGACGAGACCGTTAGTGAGTCCGTAGATCTACTGCTTTGGCTCCTCCAGATCTTGGCACTCTGCTTTTAGAGCTGAGCATGTCCAAATGTCTGTGGAGGAGGGTGGGCTGGGGAAGGGGAGCAGTGGGGTGTGCAGGTTTCGAAGCTCTGCGCCACATGTCAAAGTGCTTCTCCTGCCCAAGGGAGATGATGTCGTGACCTGCCTTGGGGCTGGCATCAGCTTCATGTCTGGGCACTAGGATGAGAAGGAAAGCTCAGAGCCATGATGCTTGGGGAAAATATGTGCAAACTGGACTCATTACTGGCAATGCGCTGTCCTGGGTCTCACAAAGAGATGCAAAGAGCTCAGGGTACTGGGTCACACCAGGGCAGCCCCCGGAGGCATTTCCCAGCTGGGGTCCTGTACCCGAGCCAATCTGCTTTGCCTTTAAAAAGCAGACCCCGAGCCTCAAAAATCTCAATCCCTCTTGCAGACTTCATATTGCCACAGGCAGGGGCAGGTCTGGATCACATCATTACAGGACTCTGGGATTTGGCTGAGATGGGCGATGTTTCTGAACCTCTGGTGAGCGTTACAGCAGGAGCTAGGGAGGGATGGACCTGCTGGCCTGGCTGCTTACAGGAGGAGCAGGAACTACTTACAGAATGGCATGGAAAAGGTGACAGAGGCTCCTGGTGAGGCACTGGGCAACCTAGTGAGACACCGGAGCCTGGAGGCATGGCCCAGAGAGCCCACGGCTGGACAAGGCAGATAGTCTGGGTCTCCGCAGCCAGGAAGGCTCTGTGGAGCTGGGAGAGGCAGAGGGGAAAGCTCCTGGGACGAGTGAGCAGAGAGTGCTCACGCGAGAGCAGCCCGCAGGAGCGCAGCTTGTTTACCCTGGCTGAGCAGGCCTGATTGCTCTCTATAAATACACCCGGCGAGTAAACACCGGGGAGGGAGAAGGATCGTTTAAACTCGAGGATGATGCTGGCGTAAGAACAAATGGAGAGGTCTGGCCAGGAACACACGGAAGCTGCAGGCAGGAGCACAGATTCTCTGACCACTGGGAAGGTGCTGCTCTGGGCAGGGGGGTCTGGCCCTGGCTCTTTGGACAGTGTGTGATTCCCGAGGGCTTAGGGTTAGTGCCAGTGGGAAAGGTGGCAGCCTGGGCTGCAGCGACCATGCCCACTTGCCAGACCAGACCTCTTGAGCTCTGGGCCACAGGAGGCACGTTGGTGTCCAGTGGTGGAAACAGATCTGCGCCACGCTGTCAGCGGTCACTGTCTCTTCCCTGGGAGTTTCTCCACAGTACCTTCCTTCGCTTGGTTACACTGTGGTGGGCTACTCAGAGTGGCTCCCATTGGCCTCTGACAAGCAGCACCAGGCCTGACAGGATGTTCCCAGCAGCAGGCTCTGCAGAAACCCATGGAAGAGCCAAGGTGTGAACCGCAATCATCCTCCAGCCCTGAGAGGTGTTAATAGCTCTGTCTGGTTGGGGTCATTTCAATACTAATGTTATCACGTGAGGCGATCGAAGAAACAAACAGCCCATAGCCACGGGAGACACTGAGACGTTTTTTTCTGTGCCAGTTTGTCACAGATGAGCTGTCTCCAGTTTCCCCTGGATAGTGAGAGTCCGACACCCGGAGCAGTGCTGTCAGGTGGTAACCAAGCTCCCCATTTCCCCTGACTACACTGGAGTCTATCCTGGCAACCCTGGAGGTCCTGCAGCCTTGAGGGGATGTGAGGGCATGTTTGGCAGGGAGGACGCCTCTCTGCACCCTGAGCCCAGCCCATCCTTCCTCATACTCCATTTGCCAAACCCAGCACCTCGGCTTGACTCAATTTGCTCCGGCTTCTTCACCAATCTCAGACAGCATCTGCCACTGCCTGCAGAGCCCAACCAGTTGTACAGAGAAGCCCGGAGCCTTCAACCCTATCCTGAGCAAAGGTGCCAGCCTTGCTTTGCTGCTCTGACTCACAACACTGCCTGCCTCGGGCAGCGGCTGCCCGGTCACGCTCGTGCCATGCAGCTGGCAGTGCCACCACGTGCTGCCAGGCCTGGATCACTGCAGCCACCTACCCCGTGTGCTTCAGCCATAGTGCTGGGGGCACGGTGAGGAGAGGGGCTGGAGGGACCTTGTAGTGAGGGGATTGGAGCCTGGGGGACTGGGGACCACGGAGCTGGGTTGCTCCACGAGTGGTTGGACTTAGCTGGGGACAGCATTTGGAGGAAGGAGCCAGTGACGGGGAGGCGTGGGAAGAGTCTGGTGGGTACCAGGATCTCCCATCAGCGGAAGGCTGCGCGGGGCCTCCCCGGGTTCAGGCAGGGGGCAGTGGGGGGAGCAGATCTCCTCACCTCCCTGTGCACGGCCCGCTCTGCAGCGTCCATCCCCCTGTGCAGAGGATGGCCAGGCACGGAGGGGCTGGAGGGGGTATGCAAAGCATAGTCTGGGGGTGACAGCCCTTCTCCTGCCATCCCCTCCACATCGATGTCCCCTCCCTCCCCAGCCTGCGGAGAGGCAGTTCGGGGCCGCGCCTCTCAGCCCTGCATCTTGCACCCGCATTCCGCTCCGCATCCTTCCCCGCATCCCGCATGCCGCATCCCCGCNCTGCTATCCAGCCATCACCCTCGCTGCCCGGCTGTGCTCCCCAGCACCCAGTAATTGCCCCCTCAGTATTCAGGCGTTCCTCCCAGTACCTGCCTATGCTCCTGGGCCCCAGCATTTGCACCTCCAGCGACTGCAATAGCCATCCCCTAGTACCTGGCCATGCTTCCCAGTATCCCACATTTCTTGGCTACTCTCATTTCCCCAGTACCCAGTGGTTCCCCCCAGTACACGGTCATCCCTCCTGACCCCTGCCAGTCCCCTTCATCCAGCAATTCCCTCCAATGCTCATCCTCCTCCCCAGGGCCCAGCACCTCTCTCCTGCAGAGCCACCTCTATCCCCCAGAGTCAGTGACTCCCCTTCTGTGGCACTGACAGCCCCGATCAGACAAGATTTCTCTAGACAGGGCATGTCTGGGCATCTTGGGGTGCCAGGGGTGCTCCCCAAATCAGACACCCCCTTTGCACCTAACCAAATCCTTGCCCAGGATCTTTGGTGGAGTGTCCTGAGGATGGGGGGACAAAGAGCTAGGAGTCCACTGCAGTCTGCAGGACTCACAAACAAGCCAAGGGGAGCAGAGTGGGCAAGGGGCTGGAGACAGGATGCTCAGGAGGATGTCAAGTCTTGGGACGGGCATGTGGGCAGGCAGGCATGTGAGAGAGTGAGGCGAAACACAAGAACTTGTCCCCAGAGCTTTTAAGAAGCCAAAATTCTGGTTCAGGGCCCTTAGTGCAGAGCATGGCCAAGAGGATTCCTAAGAGGGGCTGGAACTCATCCTCTCCCTGCCCAGCCCCTCTCTGCAGGCTACTGCCCTGGCTTCCCGAGCGGGCAGGCAGAGCACAGCTTTCCCTGAGTTTTGCTCTGGGTCTGTGAGTGCCTAGAACATCTCCCACCAAGCCCTGAGGCTGTTCTGCAGTCAATGCTTTCTGGGGTTAGCTCTTCGCTTTCAAAGTGTCTTTGCTATTGGTTCAACCATGGGGATCTCTGATCGCCCTCTGAAAAATGAGATCCTGCTTCTCTGTCCTGAAAAGGAGATGCAGGACGGCTGTGCCTTAGTGCCTGAGGAGGGCTAAGCAGCGTAGACCTAGAGGAGTCTGCTGCTCACGTTTCCCACCCCAAGGTGTCTCCTCCTCCAGGCATCATGGCAGGTGGGATGTGGGTCAGGCAGGAGCCCCCTCCAGGGTCAGCCCTCCTGGCTCCCCGTCGTGCTGCTTGTCACATCACACAGCAGCTCACTGCACCACTCCTTCTTGCAGAGCTGCTGCGTGATGGAGAGGCTGATGAATAAATCAATCCCTCTCGGTGCTGAGGCAGCAAAACTTGGATGCAAGCAGAGGAGCAGTGCCAGGACCGGTGGCCTGACAGCCGGGGTGGCCCCACTTGTGAATTCCCCCCATGCAGCCACCACAGACAGAGCTGCCTGCAGCCAAGCGGGCAGCTCTGATTGCCTTCTCGCCATGTTTTATTTATCAAAGTACTCAATATGCAGACTTGCTCCCGCTGTCCCACATTCTTCCCAGATTCTCCCGCCTGGAAATGGGAGCAGTGATTTGGAGAAGGGCCACATGGTGCTGCTGGCTTCTCCTGGGCTTACGGGGCACTAGTCCCTTTGCTTTCCCATGGTGGGCTCCTGCAGGCTGTTGGCATCACCCTGACACACGGCTGTCACTCAGCTGCCACTGTGCCTGGGAGACAGGGTCCCTCACTGCGAGCAAAAGGACAGCGCTGTGAGACTGACCTTTCCCGAGCTTGGGGAACACTTTTAAGGAGCAGCCAGGCTCTTGCTGTTCCTTCCATGTTTGCCAAGAGCAGTGGTGTCCCAGCCCGATGCCAGATGCTGGAGGAGGCTGCTGTGATGCCCCCATGGTCAGCAGAGGCTGGTTTTGGCCCAATCCTGGCCGAGCCATCACTGGCCCTGTCCTCCATCACCTCCACCTGCCTGCGCCAGAGCAGAGGGAGCTGCAGGGTGCATTGCTGCTCCCTCGCTGCTAATAAATAAGCTCCGGTAATGAGTTGGGCTCTGGCGGATGGGCAGGTAGTGGTAATAATCCCCCAATTAAGTGGACGAGGCAGACAGTTAAGTGCAGAAAAACCACAGATAAATAATAATTTAGGAGCAGGGAGGAGCTGGTGGCTGGCAGGGACAGGAGCACTCTGGGAAGTGTAGTTCTGCCTCCCCTGACAGCATCCTCTTCTGAAAAGATCGAAATCTCTGATTTTCAACCTGTTCCTCCCATTGTGCCAAGGCTGGGTGTCCCATGGACCATCAGGGCCGCCAACTCTGGGCATGGGGAGCCAGTCAGGAGCATGGCTCTTATGGGAGCCTGTGTGCATGGGGCATCCCTGGCTGAGAAGGGAGCCCATAGGGCTCTGACATCAAGGAAGCCCTGCTTGCTGCCCTGTCCTTCAGCACAGGGTCCCTGGGGCTGTTTCCATACCACCAGCATGGTTGCTGAGGGGATGAAGAGGCTCCTGCCATGGGATCGCTGCTTCACCTGCTCACTCCTGCCGTGCATGAGCGAGCATTCCTTCTCTCCTGCCTTCTATGGGTGGAAATACTGGCTTGGAGAGCCCAGTGGAGGATGCACCACGGTGGATGCACCCGTGAAGAACCATGCTGGGATGATAGCACAGCACAGGCTTCCTCCCAGAGCCCTCGATGGACACACAAACCACAGAGAGAGCAAGAGTGGATGCCTCCCTGACACTATTGATTGCAGCCGTGGGCTGTGCTCACCTCACTGCTGAACTCTCAGGAATGATCAATAGTTGTTTTTCTTCCAAGCCTTCACCTTCCTAATGGGAGCCACTGGCCCCGTCATTTACCTGGAGTGGGTAGGGGGAGCTGGTCATGAGTGGGCTGGAGAGAGACTCACTTTGCATTTGCAGAAGTGTAATTCCCAAGAGCTGTGGTATGTGTTGCATCCTGGAGCTTTGCAACCAGGCACCAGGGAGCCAGTGGCTCTGCTGAGGCCACGGGGACAGCCAACACCAGTCCCTGGCTGGGGATTCGTCATAAGGAAACACTTTGGAGCAAAGGTCCCTGGGCTTGTGCTGTGCAGGAAATCTGCTCCCTGCCGTGACAGGTTTCACCCTTCACGGCAGGTGGCAGTGGCTGTGCTGGTGCGTGCAACACAGGAGGAGACACCCAGCTCCACAGCTCTGCCTGTGCCACCACAGGTGCCCAGGAGGACATACCCGCTGTGCACAGGTGGGAGAAGGAAGCTCACAATGTCAGGGGCTGGGCTGCAGTGCCAGGGAACATGGTCATATCCTGCCCTGTGGCAGTGCTGCTGACGATGCCACTGCGGGGATTTTTCCTGTGCTGGCAAAAGAGGAGGGGGGACTCAAGACAGGCGTAATAATCCCCACATGAAGTATAAGAAAAGAAGCTATTTAAGTATTACCTCCTCCGCCTGGCAAGCCTGCAGCCAGGCCCTTATCAGGAGAGGCAAGGCAGATAAATCAGCCGTTCCCATTAGACAGATGGGCTTTTAACACTCACGTGGCGCCAAACCTTGTGGG
Organism: Baryphthengus martii; assembly: GCA_013396935.1. Lineage (NCBI taxonomy): Eukaryota > Metazoa > Chordata > Aves > Coraciiformes > Momotidae > Baryphthengus > Baryphthengus martii. The sequence continues at coordinate 48,776 of VWZK01005937.1, forward strand.
AAAGGGTGCCGGTTCCTGGTGAGAAGGTAATGGAGGGGATGCTGGGTCAGCAAGGATGGTGCCTGCCCACAGTCCCACCAGTGGCCAACATGGGCCAGAGGGTGACCAGCATCAGCTCAGCTGTCAGGACTCCTGTAAGGAATTTCCCAGGGACAGCAGCAATTCCTGCAGATTTTCATTTCTGCTCCTGTGCAGGCAGTACCTGGGAGCTGAAATCCTCTAGGGGAGGAAGGGGAAAAAACAAGCAGAGGGAAGTCAAAGAAATCTTTGAACTCAGGGTCTTGCAGAGCAAGGCAATGATGGGCAGGGGGCTCCAGTGCAATGGCAGGATGGGGTATGGACCAGGGTCCCTTCATCCCATTTGCATTTGGGAAAGCCAAGCCAAGCTCCCACATCCTGCTGTCCCATTTTGGAGGGCAGGTGTTGTCCTTCATGGCAGACTGCAGAAGATCGATGTATTTTTGAAGGCAAACGGGAGTTTTTGCCCTGAAACGGCGTGGGCGCCTGCTCTGAATGCTAAGTAGCTCCTTGGAAGGCAGTTTCAAAGCACAAAGGGCAGCGGGACGAGGGAGGAGAACACTCAGCCTCCTCCTATGGCCCCCAGGTACTGTGTCGTCCCTTCCTTAAAGTTACAACACAGAACTAAACATGTAGGAAAAAAATTCCCAAGGATCAGACCCTTGGTCCTGGGGGTCCTGGTGGCGGCATCCCCCCTCGGGAGGTCATTGCCAATTTTGTGGTGGCCATGGTGGCATCTGCTGCTTGGGTGGCAGTGCTGCCAGTCCCACTCCTGGAAGATCATTTTGAGGGGTGGGACCCACGATGCTGGTGGGACAGCAAGCAGAGGTGTGTAGCGCACCTGTCCCTGGGGTGTCACCAGTTGTAGTCCCTCTAGCCTTGCTGTTGGCTGAGCCTGCAAAGAGCAAAGCATCCTCAGGGATGACACTGCAGGATTTTGATGGTGGCTGGAGGTACCAGCTGGTGGTACCAGCCACCGCCAAACTCCTGTGGTGTTGGCCCCAGCCTGAGCCCCTGCCGGGGGAGGGTGGCACAGAAGCATCGTGCATGTCCCCTGACTGCCACCTTATGCCTGGGGGCTCATGGGGCGGGGGGTCAGAACCATGCAAAAGATCGTCCCCAAAGCGCTCTCTTCATAGATCCTCCCACCTGCCTCTGCCCAGCTAATGGAGGTGATTTTCACCTCCTTTCATCTGGAAAACCACTGGCGAAAATCATATAACAACTTCCTTGGCAGCAGGAGAGGTGAGGAGATGCGCTTGCACATTCACAGCAGGTGATTCTCCATGCTGATGGCCAAAGGAGGATCACTCTGGCTCAGGATGCGGAGCAGTGCTTGGACACCCCTATACCCTTCACCCGCACCCAGCTGGGCACAGGGATGTGGAGCAAGGGCAGCAGTTACCCACCCTCAGTCTCTGCTTCTCCTCCATCCTCCCTTGTGCCTGCCCTGTGTGAGGTGATGGGCAGTGGAAAAATATTGCAACATTGTCTTTGAACAGCAAACACCATAGCTGAGGGGAAAGAGGTCAGGGTGGTGCATCTGCAGGGGTCCTTCCTGTGCTGTGCTCCAGCTCAGCCTCTCTCCACGGCGGAGACACCTGGCAGCATCCAACAGTGGAAGTTCCTCTGACAAAGGATGGGAGCATCATCACAATGAGGTGAAGGCTGATAGGGGTTCCTCAGGAGCCACTGTAATCTCATTCCAGGACCAAATCACACTCCCAACAGCCAAGGATTTATTAGGTCTTAATAAAAATGGTAATTCCCAGCAGACTGAACAGGGAGAGCAGCTGTTGCTTTCTCTCACAAGCCCTCACCAGTGCCCATGGGGAGCACGGTGGTGTTGGAGGAGGCAGAGGGTTGCACCAAAGGGCACAGATCTGGCTAGAAAGCAGGAGTAGGGGGAGCTGCCAAAAAGCCCCAGCTCTCATATCCTCCAGGATTTGGCCTCAGCTCCTCACCCGCCTGTTCCCTGCCCCGACGTTCACCTGAGCCACCCAGCCCCGAAAGCGAGAACTGTTTGTTTGCAGTTTCCTAGGAGAGAAATCATGTAAAAAAAATTAATTACACACCTGAAAACAAAATCTGGCTGCTCAAGTGCACATCAGGGATAAATGGTGTGCTCCAAATTAGACAATTTACGGCTTCGGTAAGTAATGAAGGAACCCAGCCAGGCGTGAAACTAGAGGGGGAGAGTGACCTTGGAGGGGTGCNCCTCTGATCCCCTCTCCATCGCTGTTTGCTGAGAAAACCCTATTTACTAAGCACGGCTCGCTGGGGTAGCTCCTTGTGTCCCCAACCTGGGGCATTCAGCAGGGATTTTGGGTGAGTTTGAGCCCTTTTAGAGCTCAGAGATGGGGAACAGCCGCAGAGAACAGGGCAGATGGGTCAGATAATGGAGCGCAGGGATGTGCTGTGCACACCAGGGCAAGAAGGGCTGCACAAGTCCTGCCACTCCAGTGGCACCTCAGTGAGCAGGAGCGTCCGGCATGGGGGGGGCCCTGCTGCGCACCAGCCCCCCCGGCATCCCCCAGCCCACGCTGGCCTCTGCAGTCCTCCACCGCGTGGTGCGTGGGAGGGCTGGCAGCGTGCTGCTGAGGAACGGGCAGCTCTCCAGGCTTGCCGGCGAGAAGAAAATAATTTCTTTGCCTTATTTTTCCCTTTACGGTGTCCCAGCCTGGTCTGCGAGCGCAGGGATTTAAAGGGGCTATGCCCCAGTGTGATTGCCCTGGGTTAGGGACAGCAGAGATGGTTGATGTGGCTGGGTCCGTGCAGCAGAGCTGAGCTCTTCTTCTAGTGTGGGCTGTGGGTGCCTCCCAGCTTGCCTGTGAATAGGGGCCAGCTATGGGGACTATCACTGTCCCAGGCACCCCCGTGGGCAGAGCTGGAGTGTGGGTAGCACCCACCAGAGCTGAGAACATACCTTGTCCCCCTCATACTGCCCACAGGGGACCTGCGGCTGTGGGACCCTGACTTGCAGGGAGCTTGGAGCACAGTGTCAGCCCAGGGAGCCATAGAAAGTGACCTCCCTCCGCTGGCACCCCTCCACAGCCCCTTGCTTGCTGCCCACCAGCTCTGGCAAGGGGCAGGTTCCCCCCAAGCTCCCCAGGCTGTTGACGCGTGATGGTGCATGGGGCTGGGACCAGCCTCCCTTCCCTCTCTGCTTGACTCCCACCTCTGCTCAGAGCCTCCTCGGAAACCAGCCAGCTAATGATGTGAGATGCGGAGCAGATGGGGGACCTGACGCTATACTCCCCAGCAGCGAATTAAGCATGCAAATGGATGTATAGCGACGCAGTGCCTCTTGGCCTGTATACTTGTCACCCCCACCACATGTATAGGATGTCAATTCGCAGCCCCCAGGCCCCCTGCTCATGGTACTCCCAGCCTGGCCTGGAGCCACTCGTGGAAGACAAGGACAGAAGGGCAGACGCAGAGCTGGGGACGGTCTGCACAGCTCTGCTGCGTACAGGATGGCCCCTGATTTGCAAAAGCTCCCTGAATTGTAAATCCCCTCACTCTGTTCCTGCAAGACAGTGGCAGTTGCATGGATGAGCGGCATTTGCTGCATCGTTTCCTCTGCCACCTTCTCGTGCTCCTTTTGTAGTATCGGTGGGTGCTGTCGCTCCATGTCCTGCTTTGCAGGGAAATGCTATGCAGAGAGGTGGGAGCAGAGCTGGGACAGGGACCCAGGTGCTGCAGCCTGACCTCGTGGATATGGCTGGTTGTTCCAGCAGGGATACCCTGGACCACTGGCAGAGCCACTCATGCTCTAGAGAACACCAAGGAGTAGTGTTTTAGCTCCTGCAACACCCATGACCACTGCTTGGCCTCAGAGGGTTTGCAAAATGTGAGCTGGCTGAGTCCTATTCCATCTCCAAAACCTGCAGTGATGGCTGGGACTTCCTGCTGCCTGACCCAACTGTACGCCTTGGGAAGACTGGGGCAGCCACAGGGAGATCAGTTCAGCTGGAAAGGATACTCTGCTTCGGCCCAGCTCAGCAGCCACAAAACCAGCCACCCCAAAAAAAGACGCAAAATCTCCCATTCCCGATATGGGCATGAAACTGCCTCCACCTGCAGCACCTCTCCTTCAGACCATCTCTGGCACCGCAACTCGTGCAACGCTGTTATCTCTAATGCCTGGGAGCAGGGAACAGATTAATATTCATCACAAGGGAGCGGAGCATATGGAATATGAATAATGCTAATTTTGTCTGTATAGATTTAGCGTAAAAAGCTTCTGTGCATTAAGGAGGGAGGGAATTATTCCTTTGCTGAACTGTTTCAGACTCATTTGTGGCACAGGAGCGCCTGCCTGCCTGCGGGTTTCAAGACGGGAGTGAGGATAAATCTTGTGCCCCATGCAGGAGTGCGGGAGTGCGGGAGAGGCTTGGGGACATGGGGCGGCTGTGTGGGTGGGCACACGCACCCTCCGCCTCTCAAAAAACTGAATGATGGAGCAAACTCCGTTGCTGCAGATGCCAAGGAGGAAAAGGGGCTGTCTGCGGTTACGTGAGCTCTGGTGCTGTGGGCTGTTGCAGCCCAAGAACCCCTCAAAGACGCCTGCAATGAAAGCAGCTCTGAGCCTGCCCTGGCTGAACTGTTTTTCCATGTGCATGACCCTGCTGGGCTCTTGGTCCCTTGGGCCAGTAGCTCCCACCCTGGGTGAATTCACCTGCCCCTGAGTGCAGGCAGGTACTGTGCATGGCAGGGAGGGAGCTGGCAGGGCTGGAGTGGTTAATGAGCTGCCAGGGGAGAGAAAAGTTCATGCCCTAAACATTCATCCCACTTGCCTTCCAGGAACAAGGATTGTTGCCCCATTTAATCAAATCAGATCATGGCTTTAATAAGGTGAAGAGGAGAAGTCTCATTTGCTCGGCTGGGCAACGAAGGCAGGTGAGGAGAGCAGGTTGGGCACTGCAGGGCTGGGGCTTCATCAGAGCCCCTGCTGGGCCCAGGTGAGTGTGTCCCCTCCCCGTGTGGCATAGTGTCACCTCTATCATTGGGGACCTGGGAGCTGCAGTGATACCCGGGCCCCCTGTCCTCAGAGCACAGTGCTGAGCCTCCTGCCATGCCCCTGTGCTGCAGTAGGAGTCTGGGCTGGACAATCCTCTTCTATCATGCTCCCCAGAGATGGACCCGTGGCTGTGGGTAGCTCAGGAAGGGTTGAGGTCATCTCACTCCCAGGGGCTAGAACCAGCCAATGAGGTTTTGCAGCTCCAGGAGAGGATGGAAAAAACGAGGTCCGGCTGCTCCTCAAAATACCTCCTGGCATTCCTGCAGCTGCGGGGTAAGAAACACCCCATGCCTTTCCCTGGGCTCTTCAGGGTCAGCAGCCACAATCATCTCAGGCTTGACCACTGGCCTTTTTCTCCCCTCCCATCCCCCAGAACGTGGCATTCCTCTTTCTGCATTTCGATCTCTTCAATTTTTAGCTTATTCTGGCTGCCTTATAGGCACTAATCCCTCTGCAGGCACTGGGGAGAATCCACCTACACTCCATGCAGCAACCACTTAAGTCTTATTGTGTAAACAAAATCTCAAACACAAAATCCCTAATCCTTAATGGTTGAAGCCTCTGATACCTGTTCCCCCGTGTCCTGCCCGACAGAGGCTGGAAAAAGGGGAAGGTCACTGCCATGTTTGTTCCCATCCTCAGCCTCAGCCCAGATTAAACACTCTTGCACGCTTTTAACCTTGGCTTTTTCCTTTCTTCCCGGTGCTTCATGCTGGTGAGCCGCCCCTGCCCCCCCCCTCCCCGCTTCGTTGCATTTGTTCAGCTTAGAGGATCAAAATGGGTGATATTTGGAGTTGGGATATTTAAAATGCAAATCTCCCCTCGATAGATAAGTGGAATTTGCTCCCTCTTATGAAGGGAACCTCTGGGGAGAGCCAAGTTCTGCAGCCGGCCCGTTCTGAACGTGAAAACCAGATTGGGGGTTGAAATCACTGCCTGCTTCCCCAGCTTGGGCAAACACTCGTGTGATAACCATCCTCATCACCATGAAGGTGCCTGAATTTCCCTCAAACATAGAGGAGAGGTAAGAGCTGCAGGACCAGCAGAGAAACCTGCAGTATTTCTGGGTTACAGCCAGGGAGGGAGAAATCTCGGTGGCCGCTGGTGTAATCCCAGAATTGATGTTTTCTTCTTCTGCGCCTGGGGTGCTGCTGATGTATCATTGTCTCTCCCTCCCAGCTCGGAAATTAAAGCTTTCACCACTTTTCTTGCTGCAGAGGAACAAATGTGTGTCTGAGAGAGAGATTTACACTTTGCTTTCCCTTTTGGAAATGGAGCGTGATTTTCCAGTGACTGCAGATGCTGGGCCTGTCCTGACTCATTGAGACAGGCTGTTGGCAGAAGAGAGAAGGATCCCCCCTGCCTGTCCCCCTCCTGGCCTGTCCACAGCTAACTGGGTGGGTTTACACCCTTAAGGGTTTGGCCAAGAGAAGGCTGTGATCCTGTGTTGACCACTCCCACAGGCGAACCTCCTTGTGCCTCCCCCCCTTCCCTCCCCCACCTGGGTATGCAGGCTCAATGTGGGCTGATTCACCTCCTGGCATGGCCATGCTTCCAATCTGCTAACCGCCCCTGGAAAGGAAGACAGCCAGAGCATCTTTAGGAAAAACTGCTCGATCTGCTACCAACCCCATCCAGGATGTGCCTGCAGACACCAGACTGCAGCTGGTTTAGGGGATGGAGGGGCTCGGGGGTGCAGGGGGTTGTATAAACTGCAGTAGGACTGGGATGGAGAGGAGCAGCCCCAGATGGGAAAGCCCTAGAAAGGCTGCACGGAGTTCACCAGCCCTGGAGCCGTGTACAGGCAGCAGCTCCTTCCCTGCCTGCAGTTGACCTGCCGTGCCCCCAGCCCCCCACTCACCCAGCAACAGTTTAACCAAAAAGCAAAACAATAAAGAAAGAGTTCAGCTGGCTCTTTGATCTGGTCCTGGGTTCCTGCAGCAGTGTCGGAGGACAGACTGGGGGCTTCCCGCAAACCAGGATGTGCTGAGGAATATTGAAAGACTCATAAATATACCCTGGGAATGGAGGAAAAGGGATTTGAATTTCAACTTTGATGCATAATGTGCTTTCTCTAAAAAAACAGCCTTCTTGGCAGGGACCAGACAACTTTCCACTAAATCTCCTGGAGGAGTGTGTTGCCAGTTGCAGAGATAAAACTTCAATGAAACACAATTAGCTCCCACGTGGATTAGACAAACTTGCCTCTCTCCTCCCACCCAGCCACCCTGGCCTGCCAGCAGTTTGGGGACTGTCAGCAGGTTGGGGACCATCAGCAGGTTGGGGACCGCTCAGTGTCAACCGCCAGTGTCCTCAGCCCTGCTGGGAGTGGGATGGTGGCTCTGTCCTGCGGGGAGGATAACTCTCTCTTCACGGTTAAGGGGAACGGACGTGTGATGAATGTATGAAAGCTGGAGCGCTGCAGGGCAGTCCCTGACATCTCGTCGAGGACAGCGACTCATCACGGCTGGTTTGCTGCCTTCTCTGTGCTTTGGAGGCTGGTGGGGAGCCTGAGGCAGAGTCTCCATGTTGTCCCCTGTGAACCAGCCAGCTCGGGGTTAAGGCACAGCGCTGCTGCCTCCTTTACCTGATCTGTCCCAAAGCCGGGAGAAGGGAGCAGAGGGTACCTGCTGGCAGCAAAGGTTGCTGAGAGATTTTTTCTTTAGGCAGGAATATCTGGAATATTGATTTATTTTTTTTTTAAGGTTTATAAGCTAGGATGTTTTCTAGTCTCTGAGTTTTTAAGCTTCAGCAACACTCAGGGTGGAAATGTCTCACCTCTGCTTGCCCCGTCTTCCTGAGCGTTACACTGAGGCCAGACATGTGCCAACCTCGCTTGTGCCCCAGGCACCTTTTTGGAGCAGGTTCCTGGCTCCAGGCTAGGTCATGATCGTCAGGAGTCAGGCTGGTAGAGGAGTTGGGAGGAACGCCTTGTAGCCATCCCAGGGAGGGATGTGCTCCCCTGGCCCAGCAGCATCTACCCTGCCGGGGAGCCGCTGCTGGAGGGACCAAGAGATGCTGGCAGGGCTCTGCAAGGAAACTAGCCCATTAATTAAGAGCTTAATTACCCAGTAATGAATGGTGGACTTTGCTCAACCTTGAAGCAAGCCAAGCTCGTGAAGCGCCCTCGAGGAGGGATATGGGAGGTGAGCCGAGGGCACGCTTTGATTTCTGTTGTATTTGCAAACACCTGCAAGGTCTATACATGGACTGAAAAAACCCCCACAGTCCCCTCAGTGCCTCTGTCCCTGTTGTCCTCAAGGTGTCCCCCTGCACCCTCACTGCTGTGCCCCACGTCAGTCCCATCATACTGCTCATGGGTGCTGACACCTGTTTCCTGCCCAGGGAAAGGGGCTATGTCCCCACCACTGTGCTTGGGAGGTTATGGGGTGTTCAGATCTCCAGCAGAATGAGACGATTGCTGGTCTCACCCTGGGGAATGAGGATGAACGACCCAAACACAGCTCGGAGTCAGCACAGCCCAGGGATGTGGTACCAGCTGGAGGGGTGCTGGATAGGGACCATTTGTTCCTCTGGCAACGCAACATACCCTGGGGAAGGAGTGGCCTGTGGAGTGGACATTTCTGTTGTTGGAGGAGGGAAGAGGAGTTTGTGAGCTGGAAAGGAAGAAGGATTTCTTTGGCTCGGTGCATTTTGCTGAAGAAAGGCGGTTTCAGCTCCAAGGGTAAGGGAAATGAAACAGAAAAATACCTCCTATTAAGCAAAAGAGATGGAGAGTCCTGCATAATAGTGCTGTCTGCAGGGGCTTCTCACTCTGAATTTGCATCCAGCGCAGCCCCGTATCAGCGCCCAGGGGAGCTGCGCTACAGTGAGATGCACCATGTGCTGCTGCAGGAGATGTGGGTCAGAAGGGACAACATCCTGGCGCCACAGCTCTGGGGTGTAGACAGCCGTATCTGTCACCCACCCCATGGATGATAGGCAGTGCTTGGGAAAAGGGTCAGAGGATGCTCTTTGAGCAGATTCCTGTGATTTCCCAGGCAGGTCCCATGGGGAGACTGGGATCCCTGTGATACAGGCTGATTCAGGGGCTTGAGGAGCTGCTGGAGAGGGTTTGATCAAAGCCCATAGTCAATGCTGAGGGTCTCCTGACCACTGGAATACGGGCAGTGCCAGTGCACCTTCTTGCCCTGCCTGTATCTGCATGGCCCCAGGGAACAGCCCCCAGCAGAGACCCCAACCCTGGCAGTCACCCCGAGCCCAGGCAGGGACAGCTGCGGGTGTTCATTAGGGGATGCTCTTTCCTCGCTCTTTGCTGTTAGCTTTTTTTAAAGCCCAAGTAGACACGGCGGGTGTACAGCAGGAAGAGCATTTGCTCTGGAGCTTTCCTGAGTAATTCATCCTCTGAGAAATTAATTATCAGCTCCGGCACTGCGTTTAATCAGCATCAGTCCCTGTGTGCCTGGGTTCAGAGGGCATTGCTGCCTCTGCCTCCAGCAACATTGGGTTCCTGCTGGTGTGAAGGAGATCTGCTGCTGTTGCTGGAGTAGGAGCAGGAAGCAGGTAATGCAGATCAGTCTGGGAGCGTGTGGCCCCGGCAGCTGTGCAAACAGCACTGGGGTGGCAGCACCCTGTCAGTCCTGCTAGGGTGGGTGCTGGGCTGCGACAAGGCAGCCCTGGTGCTGAGACAGGCGGCTCAGGCACCCACAGGGGAGTCCCTAGGGTGCCCATGGGCTGGGAGCAGAAATACAGCCCAGGAGACAGTGGCCTGTGACCCAGCACCCCATTCTGCATCAGGGACAGCAAACCCACACGGGCAGCGTGCACAGGCGTGTGCGGGTGCACGGCACACCGAGAAAGGCGGATGTTGAAACGTTTGTTTGCTGGGGGGGACACGAGGGCATCTGTTCCAGCAGAGCTGCCTCTGGCATCCGTCTCCCTGACAAATGGTGTTTGGTTTAGTGGAGAAGCCTTAATGAAAGTGGTGTCGGCTGCACACGCCGGGAGGGAAGTGCCTGCTTGAAGGATGCTCTAGGGGAGAAAGGAGAAGAAAAGGACAAAAGGACATTGGACACGGCTCTTGGTGATGGCCAGATGGCTCCTTTGCTAGACTTGCATCTCACTGCCTGGCTGGGGACACCTGGCTCTCTGCAGCCAGCTCTGTGCAACTGGGTCTTGGGCCACTGGGAGAAGGTATGTTGCTGGTGGGGGAGAGGGTCTGAGGGTCCCCTATAGCCTGTTTTCTGGACGTGAGAAGGTGCTGGCTGATGTGTGGAGTCAGGCTGGTGCTGGGTGGATGTTGTGGAGCTGTGTAGCCCCTGAGCCAAGGTCAGCAAGCTGGAGGTGCTGTCTGTGTACAGTATAGGCTGCCACCACAGACAGACGTGTCTCTATTATGATGCTCCAGGTGAAGCAGTGCTACCCCAGTGCCTGGGAGACACCAAAGTCCTGGGGCCAGCGGGATCTCAGCTAAGAGTGGACTTTTTGGAGATGGAGGTTAGTAGGAGTTTTTTGGACCTCTGAGACTGCTGGCCTGAGGGGGGAGTCAGAGGTCCCTTGATCTGGGGAGGTGATTCTGTCATACTTGTGCCCTCTAGTGGTTCAGTCCCCTCTGCGGTCACACTGCCATGCTCCTGGTCCCATGGCCATCAACCTGCCGTGGTCAAGGTCAGGCTGGTTCTCCAGCCTTGGCATTCATGGGTGGCGCGGAAACATTGGGAAAGATTAGTTTGAGTCAGGCCAGGAGGATCCCTTGGCACTGCATGATGCCGTCCCCGTGGTCATCTCCTTCAGGCTGGAAGGAAACACTTCTTGATTTCAAGATGGTTCGGCACAGAAATATAGTTTTTAGATCTAGGGGGAGGCAATGGATCCCAAAACTTTTCCAGAGGCTGGAATCCCCAGCCAAAACTGTTGGGTGAGTGAAACCAAAATGCGTTTTATTCCAGAAAATCAAATCTTGAGGTTTCTAACACAAAGTTTCTCATTTTTTGATTGCTTGGGGCTATTTGCTACCTTTCTGTCTCCTCTGTGTTTAATCACATGACAGCCTGAAAAAAACTCAACACATCACTTTTTTTTTCCTCATTCTACTGATGTTTTCCTTTTATCTAAAAGAAATAAAACGCTCCTTCGCCTCCAGCCCACAGCAGCCATCTCTTCTCAGCTGTGCTCCTTGGGGATGGGACACTAGGATGCCCTGTGGCTGCTCCTGCCTCTCATGTTCCCTTCCCTGCAGCTCCTCTCTACATGTTTTTGGACCCTTCCTAGAGCTGCAGCAAGGATGGGAAGGGTGTTTTTGTTGGAGAAGCCCAGACAGCACTGTGGATCCCTGGGGTGGCTGGTGGAAAAGGGTGAGCATGAAGTCCCATATATCAGGCCAGTGTGAGCTCCCATGTCCCCCACAGGGACAGGGGGATGGAGGTGTCCCTGTGTAGTCGGCAGCCATCTCTGTCTGCCCTTCTACTGCTAACAGGGGGATATTTCCTATCTGAGAAAGCAGATGTTGGTTAGGAGCTTCCTAAGCATTTTTTCTTTTCTGTCAGAATTGCTGCTTGGAGAGAGAATTAAATTCTCTTTTGTTGTCGGTTTAAGGCAGAACAAAACCAAATGTCACCTGGAAAAGTTCCTGTCACTGCACCCCCAGGGGCTGGAACTGCTGTCTCAGCACCAGGATTAGCCCATCACCGAGAAAACCACCGTGGTCGATGGTCCCTGGGGGGATCAGATGGATAATCGATGCTGGGATTAGTTTGTATGGCAGCTGCAGTGACAGTAGTGACTTGGAGCAGCAGCTTCACCCTGCCTGTGCTTGTACAGAGCCAACCCATCACCATGGCCTCCAAACCAGTCCATGCACTGAGCGGTGTCAGGCTTTTGCCAGCCCAGAGAGGGGCTCAGGGGCAGCAGCGCTGTAAACAGCAACTATCACAGATGTTCTGCATTTTGGATTTATCCCCCTTCCAGTCTCGTTAGTATTGAAATGAAAAGCAAGTGTTTGTGAATTGGTAGATGTTCTCCAAGACCCTAATTAGCAAATCTCTTCATCCCCTGGGGCTGCAATCTAATAATCAAAAAAACCCGACACCCAAACAAGCCCCAAACCTTGTTTGATGGATCAGGAGTGCTACTGGAACAGTCGGAAGCGTCTCTTCCTGCTTAGTATGGTAATTAAACACTTCAATTGCAATTATTTTTGCAATTAGATAAGTCTCTAATTGTTATCATAGGTGGCAGGGGTTTGGGTGTGTATTTGCCAGTTCTTTCTCCCTGAGCTGGTGTGAAGTGTGAATGCTACAAGCGATTCAAGGCCTGCTCCTAACTGGTTGGCTTGGAGAAGATGAGTCTGCTGCGCGCTCGGCTGCGGGGACTCGTTTCCTGCCTCTTTGCACAGGAAGGTGCTGATGAGGTAATTTCTCCTTCTGCTGCAGAGTGCTCAGCCCAGGAGTCTTGTAGCTCACTGTCCCCGGGCCTCACGAGGGAGGACTGGAGAGGGGATGTTGCCTGCCAGGGCATCAACTTGCTGTAGGTCTCCCCTGGCCACTGTTGATTTGGAGGGGCTCAGC